>JABYQP010000038.1:0-374402 GCA_022606235.1 Abortiporus biennis | reverse complement strand
GGTCGACATGGACACTGGGCACCTCATTGCAACCAACCAAGATGTGCTGCCTGTGGTAACGTCAGACACGCCAACTCTTCCAACTACAAATTTTGCAGTCAATGTCCACCTTTCCGATTCCCAGTACCTCCAACCTGCTTCGTCGAGATCGACTTCTTTGAAGTCCATTCTATTCGAACAAGCACCACTTCGTCGATGAGGATGGAAATTATCACGGTCGAAGAAAACCTTGCGGTACAAGAACCACGTCCCCTGTATCCGGCGAACTGGAAGCTGGACAAGGACCTCGTTATTTTTCTCGACGATCTCGCAAGGGATATTCATTCCAAAACCAGTCAAATAGCGGGGCCAGTCGAAGCAGCGGTTCTGACGGAGAATGAAAAAGGGTATTAGAAAAGTCGTTCGGGAAGCTGTTTACAGAACAGGTACCCAACTCATTTTACCAAGAACCATACGATGACGTAGACTATGGTGCAGACTACGAGCAATTTGCAGGGGAATGTTGATTAGTTCAATGATGGAATCATTGGGTTAGTAATGGGGTAATGTTACAAATGGACACGATTATCTTTTTCTTTCTTTTCTTACATAATACGGAGTTATTGCGGACTATCTAGCACTAAGGGAATTCCCGCGTAATGACTAACGTTGTATTATTAGTTTCTCCATAGTTTCTCCTTTTATTTCTCACACAAGTTTTACCAATGTTTCTCCTGAGTTTCCCCGAGGTTTCTCCTTCTATTTATCCATAGTTACTCCTTATCTCTGGACGATACTCTCGCATTTATCAGACTAGGGCAGATGTATAAATACTGGTACTTTAGCTAGGTTGAAGCCTTAACTTCGACCTCCTGTTTTCTCCTAGCTTAGCAATAGACTTGTTAAGTTTCATAGTCTGTCTGAGTACTTTGAGTCTCAGCTCGATACTAAGTCTTGATTTGCAATCAAGTCTTAGTCATCTGAATTACTTAAGTCGAAGATCATAGTCACAGTTACATCACAGTCACAGTAACGAGTCACGTTAAGCTCGATCCTTAACATTAGGTCGAAGTTAACACAAGCGCCCACTTATTATTAGTGTAGGTGCCACAGCTAAAGAACCACGGATCCAAGAAACCAACCCAGCGGAAGCAGAAGCTTCCGGGAACCACAAAACCAAGACTCGGACTCAGAAATTGAAGTCGAACCTACGGCACCAGCACCCCAGACACCAGTTCTCAGCTTTAACAATTGGATGCTCAGAACCCTAGTAACAGATCTCTAGGATACAGACACGATCGCTACAGAAATTATCTCCAAGTAATTGATTTTACCAATAGAACCAATCATTTAGGAGAATTCAACCAAGCAGTAGCTGATTACGAAAGAGCAAATAACACTCGAATCCCTTATACCAGACCGCCAAGTCCGAATCCTCCGAATCAACCAGAAACTGCATTAGTAGCAGTACCACAGCCTCCTCCGAGAAACAACCCAACTCCGCCAGGAAACAACCCACCATCTCCACCCCACCATCGTAACTGCACCAATGGCAGCACCTGCACCCACCATCAAGCTTGGCAACCCGAGAAATTTACCGGGAAGCCGGAGCAAGTCAGACATCATCTGGCACACTGCAATCTTATTTTATGGTAAACGTAGGATTAACTGGAGTCCAGAAAATTATCTACTCCTTATCGTTCATGGCCGAAGCCGGAACAACTGGAGAATGGGTCACCAGGGTCCACAACCAATTAGAAATAGATGCAGCAGTAGCAGAAGATCAGAGGCTAATGAATGAATGGCCAAATATGTGGCTGCATTCAAATCCCAATTTGAACAAGGAGACATCGAACAAAAGGCAAGGGATGAGATTTACAATCTCAAACAAGGAAGATCATCGGCGGATCAATACGCATCCAGATTTTTGGATATACTTAGTAGGACAGGAATCGGAGAGGAACTCACAAAGATCGAATTATTCAAGCGAGGACTTGATCGGAGTTTACTCTTGGTCTGCCTCAATACCGAAATCCTACCCACTACATTGGAAGGGTGGATCAAGAGAACTTCAACCATCGATAACAATCGCCGAGCGGCATTTCACAGAGAAGGAAATACCTTCCGTTCTTCAACAACAACTATGGGTCCCACAATCAGGGACAATCTAGGCAAAGGGACCCCAACGCAATGGACGTTGATCGGGTTAACACAAGAGCGTTGACTAATGAAGAAAGAGACAAACGCAGGAAGGAAGGTAGATGCTTCTATTGTGGAGACAAAGGGCATATGGCACGAGACTGCCAAAAGAAGAAGCAGAATGGGAATAACAATAGACAGGTTAGGGAAGTATTAACCGAAGCGGCAGGAGCAAAGATAGAGGAAGTTGCGAAGAACTCCCTAAACAGAAGAACCAAAGAAGGACAAGTTGGCTGCAATAAGGGCCATAATTCAATCAATGGACGATGACGAAAAAGATTCTGCAATCGATCTATTCAATGATGCCGGTTTCCGTGTCGAAGACTTGGGTTTTTAAAGAAGCGACCACCACTGGTGTGTGGATCGCTCGGAATCTCGCTCTCTCCTGTAATAGTAGCAAACACCGAATATCAGTCATTTCGAATCCCTATTACATTGAGAGCGCGAGATAAAATCATCAGAACCCAAGCCTTAATCGACTCTGGAGCAGGTGGGATCTTTATTCATAAAGACTTCGCAAAGAAACATGATCTCCCATCAAGATCACTGAATAAACCCATTTCGGTATTCAATGCTGATGGAACGGAGAATAATCAAGGAAGAATAACTGATTACACAATATGTTCCCTTGACATCGACAATTCTCTTATTCCTCAGAAATTGTTCCAAACTGGAATAGGGAAAGAATCAGTTATCATTGGACTTCCTTGGTTGAAACAATTCAATCCAATCATAGATTGGGAGAAAGGAAGAGTCCACTTAAGTCAAGACCGAATAAAGGAAATCCAGAACAAAAACCTCAGACAATACGTCAAAGAACATATCGAGAGAAAGAAACGAATCAGATTGGCACAAATTCTGATGAAAGATAAAGGAACATCAATGTTAGTAGATATGGCACCGGACACAGACAATTTCCATCGGTATCATGAATATTGGGTCTCAGAGGATAAGGAAAAGGTTAAACTCAGATCGGTTTGGATACGACTCAAGGTAAACCCGGCAATGAAAATGGCACAGGAACAACAGGAAAAAGAAGTCAAGAAAAGCTAGAAGAAATGATTCCAGAATTTCTTCAAGACTTTACGGACATCTTTGAAAAGGCAAAATGGAACGGCTACCAGAACCTAGACCTTATGATCATGCAATGATCTAAAGGCGATTTTATTCCAAAAGATTGTAAGGTTTATCCATGTCTCCTAAGAACAGGAGGCATTAGATGCATTTTTGGAAGAAAATCTTAGGAAAGGGTATATTCGGCCATCGAAATCTCCTCAAGCGGCACCATTCTTCTTCGTAGGGAAAAAAGACGGCACCTTTAGACCCTGTCAAGATTATCGGTATATCAACGAATGGACGATCAAGAACCGGTACCCGATTCCATTGGTATCAGAACTTTTGGACAAACTACAAGGAGCCACAATCTTTTCTAAAGGAGACATCCGATCAGGATACAATAATATCTTGATAAAGATGGAGATCAATGGAAAGTGGCGTTCAAAACCAATCGAGGATTATTCGAACCTATGGTGATGTTTTTCGGACTATGCAACTCCCCAGCAACCTTTCAAGCAATGATGAACGAAATCTTCAAAGACATGATAGATGAAGGATGGTTAGTAATCTACATGGATGATTTCCTTATCTTTTGAACGACATAAAGGTTCATCATGAAAGGACGAGACGGGTCTTGCAAAGATTGTGAGAACATGATCTATTCCTGAAACCTGAGAAGTGTCTATTCGACCAACCAAAAGTAGACTTTCTAGGAATGGTAATCGAAGCTGGAAAAGTAGAAATGGACCCGGTTAAACTTAACGGAATTAGAAATTGGGAAACACCAAAATCCGTAAAACAAGTCAGATCATTTATCAGATTTTGCAATTTCTATCGAAGATTCGTATCACATTTTCCGATATATCTCGACCACTTGTGAATCTGACCAAGAAGAATGAACCCTGGAAATGGACAGAAGAATGCCAGAAGGCATTCGAGGAACTCAAACGGAGATTGCTAACTCAACCGGTCTTACAAATGCCCGACAAGAACAAACCATTTGTATTGGAAACAGATGCTTCCTTGGTAGCTACGGGAGCAGTACTTCGACAACCAGATGGAAATGGTAATTGGCACCCATGTGGATACATTTCACAGTCGTTCTCTCCTCCAGAAAAGAATTATGACATATATGACTGAGAACTTCTAGGAATAGTTAGAGGATTAAAAATGTGGAGACATTACCTTGAAGGATCCACGTTTCCTACCACTGTGTTAACTGATCATTTGAATCTAACCTATTTCAAGAGCCCTCAGCAATTAACAAGAAGACAAGCACGATGGAGACTATTCTTATCGCAATTCGACTTGAAATTAGTCCATACTCCGGGAACCAAAATGACTCAGGCAGATCCATTAACTCGGCAACATTATCTCGACACTGAAGAAGGAAAGGAAAACATGTTGACGCTACTACCGGAAGAACTGTTTGTAAGGGAAATTGATATGAACCTAGTGGAGAAAATTCGGATTGCCACAGAACAGGATTCCATTGTAATGGAAGCATTAGCAGCAATCAAAGGAAAAGGACCCTTTCCCATGAGATCCACCCTGTCAGACTGGAAAGTCACTGAAGAAGGAATCTTTTACAAGAATCGGCAATATGTTCCACCAAACTCTTCTTTGAGAAGAGAAATCATTAGTCGATTCCATGATTCACCACAAGCAGGCCACCCGGGAGTTTTTAAAACACATGCGGCAATAGTACAATACTATTGGTGGCCAGGGTTACACGCAATGATTTCCAATTATGTCAAAGGATGTGCCTCATGCCAACAAATGAAAACCAACACGCATCCTATTGTACCACCATTGCAACCAATTCTGCCGAACTCGACATCTGGACCCTTCGATGTTATCACCTATGACTTTATCACGGATCTTCCCCCATCCAACGGATTTGATTCTTTATTGGTCATTGTGGACCACGACTGTACAAAGGGGGTAATTTTATCTCCTTGCACCAAAACGATTGATGCAATTGGAACGGCAAAGCTACTTCATGATGGAGTATACCGACGATTTGGCTTATGGAAAACAGCTATATCGGATCGCGGACCACAATTTCACTCTCAGGTCATGAAAGAGTTCGGGAGAATTCTTAAGATTGATACACGATTCTCTACTGCCTATCACCCACAAACAGATGGTCAAACAGAAAGGACGAATCAAACCATAGAAACCTACATAAGAATCTTCTGTGCGAACAATCCAGAAATATGGAGTGACCTAATCACCGATATGGAAGTATCATTCAACTCGCACTTACCTGATGGACGAAATGCCACCCCTTTTTACCTAGCTTCTGGAAAGGAACCCATTCTGATTCCCTTATCGTTCAAACCAACCAATCTTCCGTCATTAAACGAACGAATGGAACTCCTGACTAAGGCTAGAAGGGAAGCAATTGCTGCAACTGAACTAGCCGCAGCAAAAATGAAAGCACGAACCTTCAGCAAGGGGTTCAAACCATTCAAAAAAGGAGATCAGGTTTGGTTAGAAGCAAAGAATCTAAATTTAGGAGTAACCAACAAGAAGATCACTCCTAAACGGCAAGGACCCTTCACGATAACTAAGGTTATCTCAGCATTTGCCTATCAACTCAAGCTACCAGAAAAATGGAAGATTCACAACGTGTTCCACGTATCTCTGCTATCTCCCTACATAGAAACCTTGGAACATGGCCCGAACTATCTCAGACCTCCTCCAGAAATTATCAATGAAGAAGAGGAGTACGAAGTCGAAGGAATCATTGCTCACAAGATGATCAGGAGAAAGCGCCACTATCTGGTTAAGTGGAAAGACTACCCCACATCAGAAAACTCATGGATCACGGCAACAGAATTCTATGATGAAGACGATGGATATCTTCCCATGTTCTTGGAATATCTTCGGAGAAATAAGCTTCCTATTCCCATCGATGAGAAAAGACAAGAAAGAACATGAGGAGAAGTCATGCTACATTCACCAAAGAAACTCCAAGGAAACTCCAGGTCATTCGAAAACTAGATAAAAGACACTTGAGATTGAATCTCTTTTCTCCATTCCCCAACGACTACTCACAACAACCACTTCCATTGACTGTATTCAACCTCACTCGACTCTCAGCAACATGAAGACCTTCTCCCCCTCCACTTCCACTCGATTCAACCCCTACACCCTTACTGAACGCGACCAACGAGTTCTCAAAGCCATTCGAACTCACGAACCCGGTTTTCGCAATGAAATCCGCTACACCATCAGCGGAGGCCACCACGTTCTCGATACCATCAGCCGGTTTGAGACCATTCGAACCAGTCAACTCAAGACGAACGAGCGACTCTCTGGAGTAATCAAGGAATGTCAGGATCTCGCCCAAGAAATCAACCAAAATCATCACCTCGCAATGGAAGGCCAAGAGCAGCTAGCGAGGCTCTTAGTCGACCTAGGAGTCCGTGACCCTGGACAAGATCGTATCGACAATCGCACTCCCACTCCCTTCTCCCTTAACGAGCTCCCCAACTATCCTGACACTGAACCAGCATCTTCCCCTTCCCCAATTCCGATTCCACCCCCTCACGTCGGCGATCATCCGGACGAACCCATTTACGTTCCATCATCCCCGTCGGAAGCTGAGGCTGAAGCAATCAGAAACTGGGGAAGAGCTGAAGAGTTACTAGAGGAAGTAGCTCGAGAAGCAATCCAACAGTCCTTTCGAGACGCTTCACCCTCTGGAACTCCAGAGAATCATTTCCGAGCTGAGCGCGGTACCGCTCTCGTCAGCAAAGCCATCCCGCAGATACCTCTGCCAGAAAATCCTACAGAAGTTGATTGCGAAGTCACTAAGGATTTTGCCAAGCGGAACAGATGAGCCAACAGACGAATGCGCAAGGAGGACACCCGTAGTAGAAAAATCGTCCGAATGTCTTTGGACGATTTCAACAACAGTATCCTTGATCGAGTCGCTATCCCGGTGGCTACCCCTGCGACTAACGAATCTCTGTTGGGAAGCAGAAATCGCCTGTTTCCCATCGCCATCACCACCAACATGGACGAAATCGCCTTCAACAAATATCGTCACAATGTCCCCATTCGAACCAGTCCCCGAGCTTTCGACATTTGCAAGCGATGTGGTCGACATGGACACTGGGCTCCTCACTGCAATCAGCCTAGATGTGCAGCATGTGGAAATGTCAGGCATGCCAATTCCCATGACTACCACTTCTGTAGTCAGTGCCCACCATTCCGATTCCCCGTTCCCCCAACCTGTTTCGTTGAAATCGACTTCTTCGAGGTACACTCTTACTCCAACAAGCACCACTTCGTCGACAAGGATGGAAATTATCATGGTAGAAGAAAGCCTTGCGGTACGAGAACCACTTCCCCTGTATCCGGCGAATTGGAAGCTGGACAGGGACCTCATTACTTTTCTCGACGATCTCGCAAGGGATACTCATTTCGAAACCAGTCTAACAGTGGGGCCAGTCGAAGCAGTGGATCAGATGGTGAACGAAAGAGAATGTTAGAAGAATCATTCGGGAAGTTGTTTACCGAGCAGGTACCCAATTCGTTCTACCAGGAACCCTATGACGACATCGATTACGGGTCTGCAGGAGAACACAACTTGTCAGGGGAGTGTTGAAGTATTCAATGATGGAATTATTGGGATAGCAATGGGGTAATGTTACAATCAGCGCGATTATCTTTTTCTTTTTCTTTTCTTACATAATACGGAGTTATTGCGGACTATCTAGCACTAAGGGAATTCCCGCGTAATGACTAACGTTGTATTATTAGTTTCTCCATAGTTTCTCCTTTTATTTCTCACACAAGTTTTACCAACGTTTTTCCTGAGTTTCCCCGAGGTTTCTCCTTCTATTTATCCATAGTTACTCCTTATCTCTGGACGATACTCTCGCATTTATCAGACTAGGGCAGATGTATAAATACCTGTACTTTAGCTAAGTTGGAGTCTTAACTTCGACCTCCTGTTTTCTCCTAGCTTAGCAATAGACTTGTTAAGTTCCATAGTCTGTCTGAGTACTTTGAGTCTCAGCTCGATACTAAGTCTTGATTTGTAATCAAGTCTTAGTCATCTGAATTACTTAAGTCGAAGATCATAGTCACAGTTACATCACAGTCACAGTAACGAGTCACGTTAAGCTCGATCCTTAACAGCTTTGCGGACAAGAAAGGTACCACGCTCAGCTTGAAAATGATTTTCTGGAGCTTCACTGGGTGAAGCAGTTCGAAAGGACTGTTTGACAGCTTCTCTTGCTACTTCTTCTAGTAGCTCTTCAGCTCGCCCCCAGTTCCTAATTGCTTCAGCTTCCGAAGGTGACGATGGTATGTAAATGGGATCTTGTTGGTTACTGATGAAGTTGGGAGGAGGAATAGGGATAGGAGAAGGAGAGGATGTGGGTTCTGTGTCGGGGTACTTGGGGAGCTCATTAAGGGTAAATGGAGTGGGAGTTCAATTGTCGAGGTGATCTTGCTAGGGATCGCGGACTCCAAGGTTGACTAACAGCCTGGTCAACTGCTCTTGACCTTCCATAGCGAGGTGGTGATACTGGTTGATCTCTGTAGAGAGATCTTGACATTCCTTCATGATGCTGGCGAGCTTGTCGCTAATCTAAAGGTTACCAGTCCAAATCATCTCGAACCGATTGATAGTGTCGAGAACATGATGTCCTCCACTGATGGTGTAATGAATCTCATTGTGGAATCCATGTTCTCGGGTTCGGATAGCATTGAGGACACATTGGTCTCATTTAGTGAGGGTGTATGGGTTGAATCGAGTGGAAGTGGATGGGAAGAAGGTGGATTGCTTCATGATAGTAACAGTGAGGAGTAGGGATTGGGTTGTAAGAGAGCTTGTTGTTACTTGTTCGAAAGTGAGATTGGAATAGGGAGGAGGAGCTCGATGAAAGGTTGTTTTTATCTTATGTCTGGAATAGTGGAGGGAAATTCTTCAGACTTTTCTTGGGGAAACATCATTGGTTTCTCTGAAGTTATTCTCAGGCTTTCACTTCTGTAGGAATTGAAAGCTTGTGTTTCCAAAGATATTTTAGGAAGATTGGTAAATATCCATCATCTTCATCATAGAATTCAGCAGCTGTGATCCATGAGTTTTCTGATGTTGGGTAATCCTTCCATTTCACAAGGTAGTGGTGTTTTCTTCTTATCACCTTGTGGTTGATGATTCCCTCTACCTCATATTCTTCTTCTTCATTGATGATCTCGGGTGGGGGTCTTAGGTAATTTGGCCCATATTCTATAGTTTCCACATATGGAGATAGAAGAGATATATAGAATACATTGTGAATTTTCCATTTCTCAGATAGCTTGAGTTGGTATGCGAATGCAGAGATAACTTTGGTGATAGTGAAGGGTCCTTGTCTTTTAGGGGTGATCTTCTTGTTGGTCACCCCTAGGTTAAGATTCTTCACTTCTAACCAAACTTGGTCTCCTTCTTTGAATGGTTTGAACCCTTTACTGAAAGTTTGCACTTTCATTTTTGCTGTGGCTAGTTCAGTTGCAGCTATTGCTTCTCTTCTTGCCTTGGTAAGAAGTTCCATTCGCTCATTCAGAGATGGGAGGTTAGTCAGTTTGAATGATACTGGGATCAAATTGGGTTCTTTTCCTGTAGCTAAGTAAAATGGGGTGATATTTCATCTATCAGATAGGTGTGAATTGAACAATACTTCTATGTCTGTAATTAGATTACTCCAGATATCTGGATTGTTTGCACAGAAGATTTGGATGTATGTTTCTACTGTCTAATTTGTACATTCTGTTTATCTATTGGTTTGTGGGTAATAGGTAGTAGAGAATCGAGTATCAATTTTAAAGATTTTTCCTAATTCTTTCATTACTTGAGAATGGAATTGTAATCCTCGATCTGATATAGCAGTTTTTCATAGTCCAAATTATCGATATACCCTATCATGAAGTAACTTTGCAGTTCCTATTGTATCAATTATTTTGGTACAAGGAGATAAAATTACCCCCTTTATACAGTCGTAGTCTACAATGACCAATAAGGAGTCGAATTCGTGGGATGGTGGAAGGTCGGTGACAAAGTCATATATAATAACATCAAAGGGTCCTGATGATGAATTGGATAAAATCGGTTGCAAAGGGGGAATAGTTGGTTGTGTATTTGTTTTCATTTGTTGGCATGGTGTGCATCCTTTGACATAATTGGAAATCATAGCATATAGTCCTGGCCACCAATAGTATTATATGATAGCAGTATGAGTTTTGAAGACTCCTGGGTGGCCTGCTTGTGGAGTATCATAGAATCGACTAATAATATCTCTTCTCAGAGAAGAGTTTGGTAGGACATATTGTCGATTCTTATAGAATATTCCTTCTTCCGTAGTTTTCTAGTCAAAAAGGGTTGACCTCATGAGAAATGGTCCTTTTCCTTTAATTGCTGCTAAAGCCTCAGTTACTACTGCATCATGTTCAGTGGCTTTTCATATTCTTTCAGCTAGATTCATGTCAACTTCTCGCACAAACAACTCATCAGGGAGTAAAGTCAACATGTTTTCCTTTCCTTCTTCAGTATCTAGATAGTGTTGCTGGGTTAATGGATCCACTTGAGTCATCTTGGTTCCAGGAGTGTGAACCAGTTTCAAATCAAATTGTGACAAGAATAGTCTCCAATATGCTTGTCATCTTGTTAGTTGCTGCGGGCTTTTGAAATAGGTTAAATTGAGGTGATCAGTTAACACAGTGATAGGAAACATGGATCTCTCGAGGTAATGTCTCCACATCTTCAGTCCTCTTACTATACCTAGAAGTTCTTGGTCGTAGATGTCGTAATTCTTTTCAGGGGAAGAGAATGACTGTGAAATATATCCGCATGGATGCCAATTGTCATTTCTATCTGGTTGCTGTAGTACTGCTCCTGTAGCTACTAATGAAGTGTCTGTTTCCAACACAAATGGTTTGTTTTTGTTGGGTATTTGTAGTACCAGTTGAGTCAGTAACCTCTGTTTGAGTTCTTTGAACACTTTCTGACATTCTTCTGTCCATTTCCAGGATTTATTCTTCTTGATTAGGTTGACGAGTGGTCAAGATATATCTGAAAAGTGCAACACAAATCTTCGATAGAAATTGCAAAATCCAATGAATAATCTAACTTGTTTAACGGACTTTGGTGTTTCCCAATCTTTGATCCCGTTGAGTTTGACTGGGTCCATTTCTACTTTTCCTGCTTCAATTACCATTCCTAAAAAATCTACCTTGGGTTGGTTGAATAGGCATTTTTCAGGTTTCAAGAATAGATCCTGTTCTTGTAACCTTTGTAATACCCTTCTTGTCCTCTTGTGATGAACTTTCATGTCATTCGAGAAAATGAGGAAATCATCCATGTAGATTACTAGCCATCCTTCATCTATCATGTCTTTGAAGATTTTATTTATTATAGCTTGAAACATTGCCAGAGAGTTGCATAGGCCGAAAAACATTACCATGGGTTTGAATAGTCCTCGATTGGTTTTGAATACTGCTTTCCATTGATCTCCATCTTTGATTAGAATGTTATTGTATCCTGATCAGATATCTCCTTTAGTAAAGATGGTGGCACCTTGCAGCTTGTCCAAAAGTTCTGATACTAGTGGAATCAGGTATCAGTTCTTAATTGTCCATTCATTGATATACCAGTAGTCCTGACAGGGTCTAAACGTGCCATCTTTCTTTCCTACAAAAAAGAATGGAGCTGCTTGTGGCGATTTCGATAGTCAAATATACCCTTTCCTGAGATTGTCTTCCAAAAATTTATCTAATGCCTCTTGTTCCTTGGGAGACATCGGATATACTTTACAATCTTTTGGCATAAAATCTGCTTTTAGATCGATTGCATGATCATAAGGCCGAGATTCTGGTAATCTTTCTGAAGTCAATTTCTCAAAGATGTCAGAAAAGTCTTGAAGAAACTCTGGAATTATTTCTTCTAGTTTTTTCTTGGGTTCTTTCTCCTGTTGTTCCTGTGCCATTTTCATTGCCAGGTTTACCTTTAGTCATATCCAGACTGATCTGAGTTTGAATTCTTTCTTATCTTCAGAAATCTAATACTTATTATACCAATGGAAATTGTCTGTTTCTGGTACTATATTGACTAACATTGATGTTCCTTTCTTTTCCATCAGTATTTGTGTCAACCTGATTTGCTTGTTCCTTTCGATATGTTCCTTGACATATTGCCTGAGGTTCTTATTTTGTATTTCTTTTATCCGTTTCTGATTCAAATGGACTCTTCCTTTCTCCCAATCTATTATTGGATTAAATTGTTTCAACCATGGAAGTCCAATAATCACCGATTCTTTTCCTATTCTGGTTTGGAACAACTTCTGAGAAATGAGAGAATTGTCAATATCAAGTGAGCAAAGCATATAGTCTATAATTCTTCCTTGATTATTTTCAGTTCCATCAGCATTGAATACTGAGATTGGCTTATTCAATGTTCTTGATGAAAGGTCATGTTTCTTTGCGAAATCTTTATGAATAAAAATTCCTCCTGCTCCTGAGTTGATTAGGGCTTGGGTTCTGATGATTTTATCTCACGCTCTCAATATAATAGGGATTCAAAATGATTGGTATTCGGTATTGGCTATTATTACAGGAAAGAGCGAGATTCCAAGCGATCCACACACCAGTGGTAGTCACTTCTTCAAAAACCCAAGTCTTCGACACGGAATCCTGCATCGTTAAACAGATCTACTACCAAATCTTTCTCTTCATCATTCATGGATTGAATTATGGCCCTTATGGTGGCCAACTTATATTGTGCCTTCTTTGGTTCTTCTTACTTTGGAGGTTCTTCAGCAACTTCCTCTATTTTTGCTTCTGCTTGTACTTTTCTCACCTGCCTATTGTTATTTCCATTTCCATTCTGCTTCTTCTTCTGGCAGTCTCATACCATATGCCCTTTGTCTCCACAGTAGAAGCATCTCCCTTCCTTTCTTCACCTATTTCTTTCCTCTTAGGTTAATGGTCCAGTGTTGACTCGATCAACATCTATTGTATTGGGGTCTCTTTGTCTAGATTGTCCCTGAGGATTGTTTGATCCGTAATTATTATTGTAGAATCTGAAGGTGTTTCCTTCTCTATGAAATGCCGCTTGGTAATTGTTGTCGATGATTGAAGTTCTCTTGATTCACCCTGCTAAAGTGGTAGGTAGGGTTTCTGTATTGAGGCAGACCAAGAGCAAGCTCTGATCAAGTCCTTATTTGAACAGTTTGATCTTCATAAGTTCTTTGGTTATTCCAGTTCTGCTGAGCACATCTAAGAATTGAGATGCATAGCTGTCTGCTGATGCTCTTCCTTGTTTGAGATTATAGATTTCATCTCTTGCTTTCTGTTCTATGTCCCCTTGTTCGAACTGAGACTTGAAGGCAGTGACATATTTCTTCCATTCATTCATTTCTCTGTCAGCTGCAGCTAGTCCTACATCTTTTTCTAGGAGGTTGTGGACTCTTGTTACCCATTCTCCTATTGTGCCGGCTTCGGCCATAAACGACAAAGAGTATATGATTTTCTAGACCTCGGTTAATCCAGTGTTTACCATATAGTATAGGTTGCAGTACACTAAGTAATGTCGAACTTGTTCAGGTTTCCCAGTAAACTTTTCAGGCTTACCGAGCTTGACAGTGGATATTGGTGAGGCCATTGGTGCAGTTACTGTGGGTGGCGGTGGAGGTGGTGGGTTATTTCCTGGTGGAGTTGGATTGTTTCGAGGTGGAGGCAGAGGTGGTGGTACTACCACTACTGCGGTTTCAGGGTTGTTTGGTGGTTCTGGGCTTGGAGGTCTAGTATAGGGAATCTGAGTGTGGTTTGCTCTTTCATAATCAACTACTTGTTGATTAAACCCTTCTAAGTAGTTACTGTGATTAGTAAAATTGATTACTCGAAGGTAATCTCTGTATCGATCAAATCTGTATCCTCGAAATCTTTCACTAGGGTTTTAGGCTAGCCAGTCATTAATGCTAAGAACTGTGATTGGTGCTTGTGCTTCTTGGGGTACAGGTGCTACTGGGGTATTCTGTTTGGTCTGTTCGACATCAATGGGATCACCGTATTCTAATTCAAAATCAGAATTGCTTGGTGCTCGGAAGCATCTGCTTCCACCTGGTTGGTTCCTTGAATCCGTGATTCCTTAAGTTGGCACCTTCACTAATAATAAGTGGGTGCTATTTGTTAACTTTGACCTAATGTTAAGGTTTGAGCTTAACATGACTTATTTGTGACTGTGACTATGGACTTCGATTAAGTAACCTAGATGACTAAGGCTTGATTGCAAATCAAGACTTAGAATCGAGCTGAGACTTGAGCACTCAGAAGACTGTAGGGATTCTTAACAAGTCTATTGCTAAGATCAAGAGTATACAAGAGGTCGAAGTTAAAGATTCGACCTTGGATAAAGTACAGGCTTTTATACAACTTGCCTCAGTCTGATAGATGTGAGAGTATCGTCCAGAGATGAGGAGTAATCGAGGAGAAACACTGGAAGAACTATGGGAAAACTCAAGGAGAAATACTGGAGAAACAAAGGGGAAACCTAGGAGAAACATTGGAGAAAGTTCATGAAAAGAAGTGAGAAGAAACCCTAGATAAACCAGCTAATCGTACATGGTTGTCATTACGCAGGATGATCCCTAATACTAATTAGTCCACAATAACTCCAGCTTAAGTAATGGAACAATAGAAAGGTAAAAAGGAAAAGGCAGCTCTGTAATCTGTAACAGTGCATGACTGGATGGTATGATGTGGGGACATTTCTGGTGTCTCTATAATCTTTAATCTTCTGTAGTATCAGCTCCTTCATGTCGTTTAATATGAAACCAGGACCAAACTTGTGAGTAATGTATTCCAGAAGAGATTTGAGAGCTAGTGGATGACTATTGAAATATAATTAAGATGTTGGCAGATAAACCATGACAATCAGAGTGACTTACTCTGCAGAAAATTGAGAAATAACTCGTCGATTGCATTTTCTTTAGAAATGTGATTGATGATTGCGACCATACACTGAGTACACAACTTCTCATCTTCAACCTTGATATGCAAGAAGAACAATGTTAGAATGTAATTAAACATAGAGTGAGAGAATGCAAATTACCATTGTAGCCAGTCTATACATTGATTTTGGTGAGCAACGTGGGATGTAAGTCTCCTCTTCTTCATCCCAAGTTCTTTCGATTTGTTCCTTTTCATTCTCTGTTTGTGAGTGCAGTGCATTTAGTGCAACCTTTCCAGTAGCCAGATAGAATATATATGCCTTCTAACTAAGAAAACAACAACATATGAATGTTCTGTCAGTGGATCAGAGTCACATACGTATATTTGGGCTGAAGCATTGTGAAGAAAGATTCTTGATGTTTGCGGTAATGGTAGAAGCTGAGGATTTTATTCCATTGATATAAGCAAGAAAAGATAGTCATTGAAGTAGAGACTTATGGAGTCAGGTGAATAATCACAATGTTCATCGTCCTCTTCCATGTCACTATCTTCAACATATTCATATCGATCGGTTTTTTGATCCAGTGGATTTTCAATTACTGGTTTGCACCGGAAAATGAATATCAGATATAGGTGTAAATACATAATCTCTTACAATCCTTGAGATACGGCGAAGAACTCTCAAGCATCTCTCGGTTGGCATAGAAGACCTTACAAGAATGAAGCACATTTGGACTGCTAATGCTCTGGCGAGAGTATGCAAACAAAGTTGTGTCTATAAATCTCCCGTTAAGCATAGAATCGGTTGATATTCTCAGAAGATTGTAAGAGAAAGACATTACAGACGTGGCGAGAATGGATGTTGCTGAAGAGGTTGTAAAGTATGTGACTCTTGATCGGCAACCATTCGTCACACAATTGTCATGGCTGAGCGTCTAATACAAATTCAGACACACTAGTCATCGAGCCTATCCTTCAAGCGAGAAAGCTGGCCAATTCTGCTTCAACATTGAATACCTCCCAAATAACAACTGATGATCATATATATTTCACTTTCATTTTCCTCAGTAGAGCAGATGGTCTTCATAGTCTCAAATAATTGTTGTGTGTGTGCCCCTTGGCTTAGATGGTCAAAGCATCTGACTGTTATCGCGGTATACATTAGAAGGTCGTGAGTTCGAGCCTCACAGGGGCAGGTTAGAAGGTACATAGGTATTCTTTTCTTTTCTTTTCTTTCGCACCTTTCAATCGACTTCTTTCAAATATGTGCCGAGATGCATAATTTTGGATCTACAATAATTTCGACACTCGGATGGATGGTTCAGGACCAAAGGGTTAGTAGTGCTTCAATTCCAAAAGCCATTTAGTACCCTCTATAATGTCTCTCCTATACTTGATAGAAATTGGTAAGTTGTAAAGATGAAAGTGTCCTCCTCCGTGTGGTAACCCAGGGTATCTATAATGAACATAATCATGAGTTTCAAGCACCATGAAACCTTTACTCTTGAGGAACACTTACATGTTTATTTTTATCTGAACACCACTCTCTCTTAATATTTGCTCGTAGAGAAGCCCTTCATCTCGAAGTGCATCATTGCCGCAAACTTGGAAATATGTCGGAGGCAGTCCTGAATGACGAGGTGCAAGTAACAAGGAAACCTCGGGATTGTTCGAAGGTGCATCGTAGTATTCTATATGACTATCAATCAACTCCGCAAAAAGGAAGTAGAAAGAAATGCTCACCCAAGGCTTTCAAGTGATGTGAAGTATTGACGAGAGGTGAATCTTTGTTTTCTTCCATTGAACGTAAAACAGTGTGGTATCTGCATTGAAGTTGGATCGAGGTATTCAAGTGCATCTCCGCATACAACACACTGAGGGGCTTACTTCTCAGGAGCATCCGAAAGCGAACAATGGGTTGGTAGGAGGTGGTTGTACTAGTTCTGAAAAAAAAAATCACGAAAAGGTGGTAAGTGATTGGCATTCACAACACCAATCGACTCGGAGCAACAATGAAACCTACTCATGATATTGTTCAGCTGGTCCATAGAAAAAATCGGTGCATTCGCATTCTGGGAAACTGACAACAGCAGCGATTGGTATCTGCTTAGTATAGGATTACTATTAACTTCCCACTTATTAACAAAAACAGGGACTCACTCCTCTGGTTTAGCATCAGGGTGAATGGTCATAGGCATCTGGTGAAGTTGGCCTCTAAGCTTTACTTGATACTTCTTGAAGAAAGGGTCATCTCTAGCTTGCAAGGCCGCCGATGCAGCCAGATTTCCACCTGCAGAGCAGCCTCCAAGAATAATCCCGTCTTCGTCAAGTGACGTGCTCCAGTACAGGGATGCGTTTAAGATAACCTGTGTGATATTGATGAGCGTCGAAAGTGAACAGATATGAATGTGACGGATTACGAACCCATTTCAGAGCTGCGTAACCGTCATTGAGACTAGTTGGGAAGATATGTTCGGGTGCCAATCTAGAGTAAATTTGGGAGAGATGAGCATGACCAAACAACGAAACATGTGAAGTGTTGGACCTATAGTCGACGTTGACTATAATTAGCTTGAATACAACACAGAGTCGACGAAGGAAGTAATCTTCTGTATCGAGATTCCCAACAATATACGCTTCAAGATCGGGATGGCAGCAAGTTGTAACCATGGCGGGAAGAAATCAAAAGTGAGTATATGACTTACCTCCCGCATGGAACCACACTAATATTGGGAATGTTGATTTTTCAGATGCATTATTACTCTCGGGTGTAGGTACCAAACATCGTATTTTAATCTTATCACTTTCACCGACGTTTACAATGATATCATGCTCTTCGACGCGATAGTCGGAACTTACGAAAACACGGTGAGAATCACCTCACCATCGTACATAGATGCCGAGTTTAAGAGACCTACAACTGGGTAAAGATTTTTTCTCTCTGTCCTGAACTCCTTTTATTACCAAGTTGAAGTTCTGTCTCATCGTTTCAGGATCAGTAACGGGTCTCACTTTTGGAGGTTGATACTTCGCCAAAGCATCTGCCAAATCTTGGTCTGTGGGAAGGGGTTGGGAAAGATGAGCGTTTTGTGACATAGTGTACGTCTCTCTCCGATGTGAAGACATTCGAATGAACATCTGCACATTTTATATCCCGGGTGAATACGCAGCTCTTGAACGCAGAAAATGACTCAAACCTGTCATTCCTATTCCTTGGCTTCATGTGAGTGATATCGCTCTAATTTGACTATGATCAATTCCTGTAATATGGTTTCAGTTGTAGCTCAGAGGAGTGGAAAAGCATGCGGAACTAGTACTTACATGATATGCATGTGTTACAGCATAATTGAGGTACCAATGCCGTGTTGAGGTCAGTCAATGGGAAGACTAATGCAAATGCGACATACATCCTCCTGTTTCCCTCCCTCCGGGACCGACACACAGAGAACAGGGATATCAAGCAAGATCCTCATCAAGCATAGTAGTGATCAAATGCACTTGTAATCACGACGATGATCATACCTTGACAGCTGTTGAAGGTATCTTGAATCGGTCGGATTCCAAGCTGACTTGAATTATGTTCCGACATGTAAACTGGAAATCGTTCGAACACGCGTATGCCAGGAAAAGACATAATTTATATGACAATGTTGAAGCCTATATGAGGTATAAGGAGAGATGTTGATCTCGATTAAGACTAAATATCTTCAGCAGAGAGAAGTTGAAGATTTCCATGAGCTTGAACCTGTAAACAACATCAACACTCATTCAAAGTTGATAGTACTTAGTAACTGTACATACATATTTTCAACAGATGCTCTCGAATCAGATTGGTCGGAAGTTTCTTTGAGATTTATTTCCTACTTATCCGCTTGAAGTAGATGTTCCCTCATGTCCATTCAACTGAAGCAACCATCTAACCCCCTCGACGAAATCCTGTTCATACTTCTTAGTGATATCCAATCCAGGCAAGGTGTAGTTTCCTCCATGTATATAGCCAGGATATCTATCGGTAAAAGAAATCTCAACTAAGATCAGACTCGCAGGTAGTAATGGACGTTTTCACAAAAAACCACGTACACATCCAATTTCGTGATTACTCCACTTTCGCTGAGAATTTTCTCGTACAAGAAACATTCATCCCTCAGTGGGTCCATACCACTAATTTGGAGATATGCTGGTGCAAGACCTTCATGGGATGACGCAAGGAGAGGAGAAAAAAGAGGTGAATATGGGTCGGGTTTGTAAAACTCTAAGAATCATGGTGAACAGTGATCAGTCTCGATTTGATTAAAGAACGTACTTAAGAATGTATACATGTTCTTTGCAGGAAGAACGGGTGCATCCTTGCATTGTTCATATGAGAGTAACTGTGGTTTATACCTGTATATGACAAGAGAGTGTAAGTAATCAGCACATTTTGAACCGAATCGAACTTGACCGTTGAAACCTACTTTGTAGGGACGACATCAGGATGGATAACAGCAGGAACTTGAAGAAGTTGACCAGTGATAGCCTTCCCTCCTTCCTTGTTGAAGAAAGGATCATCTCTAGCTCTTAATGCTAACGCAGCTGCTATATTCCCACCGGAGGAGCATCCACCAATAATGAGGCCTTTAGCAGGGGATGCGCTGAGGTCGGAATCATTACTAACAGTCTTTAAAGAGGACTGGTTATTGAAGCCACTGAAGTTAAGTGATAGTTCACCCACCCATTTGAGTGCTTCGTAGCAATCGTTGACGGGAACCGGGAATGGGAATTCAGGTGCCACCCTAGACCAAAGATACATATGTAGTGACATGACTGAAAAGGACCGCTTACCTATGTGCCACACTCACAATCGATATTTTGAGTTCGAAACAGATCCGTCGCAGCATGAAATCGTCCAATTTAAGAATGGTAAAACTCCACCCTACATGGCGGACCGCCCCATAAAAGTATCAGTAGATGCAATGAAAACCACGGCATGGACCACACTCACCTCCGCCGTGTATCCAAAGGAACAAAGGGAATATATCCTTGACGTGATCGCGAGGTGTAGGGACATAAGTAAGTACTGAAATCTCCCCACCATCAACTGGGATTATTCGCTCCGTGACTTGTAGTTCATCATCTGGAATAGCGGGCGGAGTTGGGTGAATACAGGCAACAGGTCAGTACAAGATAACCAACAACTCACCAGGGGGACAAGTCATAAATGTCTTCCTAATTGCATTCGAGGAATCAAGGCCAGCTAGAAACCCTGCTTTGAAAGCTTCTGGGTCATTGGTGTCTATAGGTGACGGTAATCTCGAAAGAGCAGCTATGATTTCTGCACTTGGAGTAGCTAAGTGGGTGTACTGTGCCATGGTTTGTGTGAGTTATGAAATAGTGAGGTGGTCGTAGGAGATGAGGTGAGTCGAATGTTGGCAAGAGCTTTAAAGCACCTGAATGATTCGGTTTGATCCAACCAGGCCCTCCCTGCCATGATATTTCGAGTTGTGATTTCCAAAATTGGGATTGATAGTTAGCGTATGAGGAATGGAAAGACAGAGATGCATACATGATGATAGTTCCTGCGAACAATCACCTCAACGAAAGATTGGGACAGGTTGAGGTGTTGGTACGGTCTCCAGATGAACCCCCGTTGGGAACTACGGGGGTAAGAATAACGATGGTTGTTGACATTGTAATGGCCCGGGTACGAAATAGGTGAGGATGTTGGAAGTCGGGAATTTGCTTGAGTCTTCGCATGAAAAAATTTCAGTAACTGCGTGCATCGTTGCACAAGCGATACTCCCTCGAGGACGAATATCGATACCTTTGACTATACCGACGGTATGATAGGATGGTAGGGCATCTAATTTCGAAGCTGATCAACACTTGGATATGAAAACGGACAGATGTTCGAACGATGGGAACTCACCATCCTTTGAACCAGTGCTTTGTGATGATGCGGCTCAGTACTTCAGAGATAGCAAGTATAATTTCTCGATACGTCATGTTACACCCTTGATGAGTACTCACACACTCCTAAGCTGCCCATATTCATCCTCCTGACCTATTGGGTAATCCTCTTGACCCAGTTGTTAGACATCGACAAGTCTCTCTGTAAGGAGGCCGCAGAAAGACTTCGATCAAGTTCAGGGGATACTGTCCAATTCAGAATTGGAAAGTATTGATTTTTCTTCTCAACATAATCGGTAGTGAATGGTTAGGACAGCTTCTCAACGAGATCCCTGTAGAAAGTAAGGGGTTGATAATTGAACTTGAAACTCTGATAGAAATCCTGATACTATTACAGTTACCTCATCATAATCGCGTGCTATTCATCCGCTTCTACTCTGTCTCAGCCGATATCGACGCGGAATCGAAACGATTCTGAAGTAGCCACCTAACACCTTCGACAAAATCATCATCAAACTTCTTCGTTATCTCCAAGCCTAGCAATACGTGTTGTCCTCCGTGAGGATATCCAGGGTACCTATCCAACAAAATAAAAACAAAGGAGAAAATGACAAAAATCAGATCGACAGTAAGTGACTCCGAGGACTCTACGAGCGACTTACACTTCAAATTTGGTTTTTACACCACTTTGATTGAGAACTCTTTCGTACAAGAAACCTTCATCTCTTAGAGGATCTTGGCCACATAACTGGAGATACGCTGGTGGAAGGCCTTTGTGTGATGATGCAAGGAGAGGAGAGAAAAGGGGAGACTGTGGGTCCGGTTTGTAAAAATCTAGAAGAAATGGTCAGACGGAAGTGGTTCTCCAAGAGGCGCCACAAGCCGAAGACATACTCAGGACAGTGTATATATTCTTGACGGAAAGAATGGGGGCATCCTTGTTCTGTTCATAAGAGAGTAGTTCCGACTTGTATCTGTATGAGTGAAAGAAGCACGGCTGAATCAGTATGCGGAACTCGTGTAATATTGGGTGAGGGATTCAACTCACTGTGCAGGAACGACTTCAGGATGAATGACTAAAGGTACTTGAAGGAATTGCCCAGTGACAGCCTTGCCTTCATTCTTATCGAAGAAAGGATCATCTCTCGCTCTTAACGCTAATGCAGCTGCTATATTCCCGCCAGCAGAACAGCCTCCAATAAGGAGCCCTTGAGCAGGGGATGCACTGAGGTGAAACGCGTTGTCGATACTCTAACACAATGATGACTGTCAGCGAAAAGAGATACAGAATGAAAACAGCACGCTTGGCTTTACCCATTTCATTGCCTCATAGCAATCGTTGACGGGGATGGGAAAGGGGAATTCGGGAGCTTTCCTACCAAGGATGACCACACAGGTCTTAGTAATGTTCACGAGGAACAATACAGTAAGCGGACCACGTACCTATAATCAACGCTCACGACGGACGTCTTCAATTCAACACAAACTCGTCGTAAAATGAGATCGTCCATTTCCGGAGCACCGAGAGTCCATCCTGAGAAACATACGATGAATGGCATGAGAAATGTAGACCTATAACACGAGCTTACCTCCACCGTGAAACCAGACAAGCAAAGGGAAAGATTCTTCAGTCGAATTACGAGGACTTGGCACGTATGTTAGTACTCGAATCTCCCCGCCTTCAACAGGAATCTTTCCCTCTTTTACCTGCAGTTCATCATCTATTGCACACCGAGATCAATTGGAGTTACAAGGGGGTTTTGGTACAAGACGACGACTGACTCACCATTGGGCAGAGTTATCAATTTTCTCTTCATAGCATTTGAAGCCGCTATTCCAACTAAGAATCCGGCTTTCAGTGCATCTGGATCAACGGTATCATCGGGCGGAGGTAGTTTCGAAAGAGCAGTTGCAATCTCTGCGCTTGGAGTCGCTAAGTGTGCATACTGCGCCATGACCGATTATGCGGGAAGAATTATCAACGCCTTCGTCGTAGATACAATGCAAGGGAAGAATACGGATTGAAGATGACAATAGTGCGCACATTGCCTAAATAGTTGTCCTTTGACCGGCGACTGACTTGGCTGGGTCCGTCTTTGGAGAGACAGAAGTATGTCATGAGAACAGCCCCGTGAATATCAAGCCAGTCCAAGTTTAGAGCAGACAACAGAGACATAATCGTACCTGGTCTGAGTCCGATGACGACCGCGTGCGTAACAGCGCTCATGATTGCATGAGTGAAGAAGCTATTATGCAAAATAGGAATTCTGTCGTTACTGAGTTAGTAGCTAGATGTTTGTACACAAAAGTGAAAAATAAATCAGTAATAATAACGAACAGGAATGAAAAGACTCACAGCGTTAGGTTCATCAATATAAAGGAAAATATTTGACGACCTCAACCTCATAAAAGAGAAGTCAACAGTGATAGTTCGCATACTTAAATCATCTCAAATCAGGTGTTAGGCCGACTGTAGGATTATCAATAAACAAAGAGACAAAGTAACGAAGATGAGACTCACTGCTGCAGACATCCTCGAGCGGACTTATATGACCTGAAAGAAATTATTGTGTCGAGGTTTTGTGCACGGCACCCATAGTGTAAGGATGACACTTGTTAGTTGACCTTAATAACTCGTTTATTTCCTATGCTGACGTGGTTGACATCGACTAGTACCTACGGCCTACTGAGCTGTAAGAGCCACTGCAAGCCTTCTGAGAAATCTTTCTCCCATTTCTTGGATACTGGTAAATGCGGAAGAAGAAAGTTTACGCCATGGGGTAATCCAGGATATCTATTCGATACCGTGATATCAGATCAAGCTCGGGTGACTGCTTCAGGAGCTACTCACATCTCCATCTTAATCTTGACCCCACTTTCTCTCAGAACTTTCTCGTATAATATCCCCTCGTCTCTCAAAGGGTCATATCCTGAAATCTGGAAGAATGCTGGCGGGAGTCCAGTATGTGACGGTGCGAGCAGTATTGATACATCTGGGTCATTGGGAGGGGCCTTGTAATACTCTAGAGGAAAACATTCAGTCCAAATGACGCATAACAAGAAAGAAAGAGATACTTGCCATGCAGTTGAAAAATGTCAGACTGTGTCACTATGGGAGCATCTTTATTCTGCGTCATCGAAAGTAATTGATCTTTGTATCTGCGTCAAATTCTGTCAGTCGCAATCTCGCATTCGAATGAAAGCGGCATCACTTGTCAGGAAGGTCAGCTTTAGGATGAACAACCTCGGGACTTTGCAGGATTTGGCCTGTAACAGAGAATCCTCCATCCTTGAAGAATCGATCTTCTCGAGCTCTCAAAGCGATTACTGCAGCAAAGTTTGCCCCCGAAGAGGTTCCTCCTACTAAAACGCTTTTCGAAAAATCCACCCGCAGAGCTTGAGCGTTCGTAAGACACTAGGAAGGAGTATATTAAGAAGAGAAACGACTGGATAATGGGAACAGCAGTACCCATTTGAGAGCTTCATATGAATCATCTAAACCAGTCGGAAAAGGATACTCAGGTGCCAATCTAACAGGAGGTTTAACATGAGTTATACAATTCTGAAGGAAAACCTTTCTACCTATAATCAACACTAACTACGACAAGCTGAAAATGGATGACTACTTGAGCGAGCCGTTCATCATCCATCTCAGGGATTCCGGTGAAGTATCCTGCAAATGATGCGAGTGCCAGTGAGCAACTATGATGCAAGATAGAAATGCAACCTACCTCCAGCATGAGTCCAGAACAAAAGTGAGTAGGTAGCATTCGCATCTTCCGAGACCGGACTAATGATTCGTATCCGAATATAACTGCCATTAACAGGGACATATTTATCCTCGATCGAGTACTTGGATTCTGCAGGTATGTAAGTTTTATATGCATGATTTTGTTATCGTTAATTACCGTCAGGTCTATCGAACTCGTTTAAGTGAGGTGAAATTGTTTGAAGGCTCTCCAGAGCTTGTTGTTCAATAGCTTGTCTGGTTGCTTCCACATCGCCCTCGACGTGGACGTGGGGCGGGAGCAGTTTCAAAGCTTTTTCGAGTTGCTCGTCTCGAAATGAGTAATGGGCGTATTGAGACATGGTTGACTGGTGAACAGGTAAGATTCGAAGTGGTAAAACGCGAAGGGATTGTGATGACGATAGTAGAGTCCAGCCATTGTGGCTTGATATGAGATTGTCCCGGTTCCTGAGGACTGGCTCAACGTAAGCCACATAGTAGTTTGAATTCGTCCGATGGCATTATGTATAGTCTATCTAAGTATCTTGATTGGCAATGAATTGAATGGTGCATTATTTCTCAATGATCTCTCAAGGTTGAAATTTCTCATATGTAAGCAACCTACAAATCTTGTTGAACGATCTTCGAAGAGCTGAGGGGGCATAAAGACTGACCAATTTATTTATATCTTTGATGCTTACATTCGGGCACTGCGAATAAATTATCTCGCCTCCTGTATGCTTGGAGCAATGGAAATGAGTAGAGTACGAATGAGTCTCAAGCCACTGAGAGAGAAAGAAAACGAATTTCAGGTTTATTTTGAAAATTAAACCGCCGTTGCTTATGAAATCATTACCACGGTCCTCCAATTTTTAGTCAATTCTGTTTGTTTTGTATGCCAACATCATCCTCCTCAAAGAGCAAAGAGCCTACTGAACTGTTGCAATTATGTTGAATAACCATCACACCCGCCTCTTTATAGTTACTGTTCTATCTGTGCAGGTGAGTAGTATAAAATATATCTTCGTGAAGCAGGATCTATTATCTAATGGAGTACCAAGATATAGATTTGTATATATGCCTTAAATCGACTTGAAAATTGAAATCGACCAACCAACACCTGTGATAGTCCTGTGGTGGGTGGTGGCAGAGTGAGAAAGCACACGCTATTGAAAGGTTTCTTGTTCAGGTCGGTAGGAACACCAGAAGCCGGTTGAAGATTCGAATGTCCTTCAAGCTTCAAAGCTTCAGACTCGACGGCTGACTTTCGACGACGGCCTAATCGCTCGAGATGCGTTGAGTTCCTACAAGTACTCATGGACGCAACCCCTCAAGACTTCGGATTTATCAAGAACAAACAATCTTCATTATATTCGAAGGATCCGGCTCGGTGGACATTGAGGCACACGGATTTTATCGGGCAGTTGCGGAGCTTTGAGGGGAGCTCTTGGAGTCTTGGTATCTTCATCACGGTACAACTCCCTCGAGCAATTGTCCGTAGCACGAGGCTACCAAATCTCTCGGTGAGTTACTTCATTTCGTCTTGTGGGTGATGTCAATGGCATGGATATTTCATTTCCCAATCATTATCTTGTTTTATTTCGCTTTTATTTGAATGTACCTTCGTTTTTCATTGGCTACCCGAGAAGAAGGTGGCAGCGTGAGCAATGCGTTCTGCGAATCCGTTTGTACTTAGCCTGCCGTTCGTGGTGGTGCGTTCGCGATTCAACCATTCGACTCGGATAATCCATGCGCTGAATCCCGTCGAAAACGACGGTTATTGAAGTTACATTGAAGTTTCTTTGTCTAAGTTTACATTAGCTGCTCTATTTCCTCAAGATCATCCTCCTCTACTCCTCCTTCATCCCCAACAACTCTACCAATATCTCAAGAGACACTGTCGCCGTTAACGCGAGGTGTCTACTCGTACTCCACCGCTACTCAAGGTTCCGACCTCGAAACGGATCTTCGTACACGCGGCCAAGTCTCCTACAGCATACGATGGATTGCGATTTCGAGCTCGGGCCTGAAAGTTGAAATTTAGACAATTTGAACTGACTATTAATATTGCCAAAGATTGCTCGAATGCTCACTGCTCAGATTCAGAAGGCCCGACCAAATCGAAACATCTATCAACGATCATCATACATATAATGCAGTAAGATTCTTCGTGAGTCTTTCAAGTTAGCATTTGTCATTGCTCGTCATTTGACCGTTACGATGATCTTGATAGTTATTTGATTCTCACCTTCGCATTCGAGACCTCGGCTATTCTGTCTCTACTTCCAAGAACACAATCAGAAGCGTTCACCGGAATAGGTATGAGGGAGAACAGAACAACCTCAGGTCAAATGCGAGGGATTCTTGAAGGATTCACAGGTTTATATAGCCCGGGTGAGGATGTCGGGTCTCTTGTGTGTTTCTTTTCCTCCCTCTCACCTTCTGCGAACGCTCAATCTCACTGGATTTATACTGTCTTTGTTCGACATGTCTCAGTACGCCCATCTATCCACACCCAGCGCAGAGCTTGCAGCCGCTCTCCCAAAACTTCCTCCGTCATTTCCTCCTATCGATGTAGACACCATGCGAGCTAGTTATCTAACTGGGATCCATATGGCCAATTCGTTGAGGCTAAAGCATACTACTCTCCCTACAGGTGAGTTCATGTTCCCACTCACATGTCTATATCTAACACCCAGCATTCGCAGACGATCAAGTGCAAGTCAAAGAACGAAAGATTCCTGTGGAAGGTGGAGAGATTCGTGTCATAACTTATGTTCCTACTCCAAGCGATTCGACTGCATATTTCCCCTTGTTCGTTTGGCTTCATGGTGGAGGTATGTTCTTGTAGCTTCTCTCGTTTTACCTTCAACTGACGCAATTGGCAGGATGGACTATTGGCGCTCCCGAAATGGATGATTTCCTGTTAAGGCGGGTATCTCATGAACTCCAGACGTCCATCGTCAGCGTTGAGTATAGGTTTGTGTTAACCTCATCTCTTAAACCCTTGCGAAAGCTGAGCGCTTCTGTCCTTCATAGAAAATCTCCTGAATTTCCCTTCCCAATCCCAATCAATGACTGCTACGACGCACTCAAATGGGTAAGTGCTCGTGTCCTTGCATGCTCCTGTCGGTCTAAACGACATTGCGAACCTATTCAGGCAGTGAATAACGCATCTGAACTGCGTGCATCCCCTGCTCAAGGACTCATACTGGGAGGATGTTCAGCTGGTGGAAATATGACGGCCGCACTCACACTCCGTGCTAGAGACGATCCATTCTTCCAGGGAGAAGGCAAATCTATCACAGGACAATTCCTCCAAGTTCCTTGTGTCGTTCATCCCGACGTTGTCCCTGAACAGTAAGTCTCCCTCGTTATTTTGAAGCGATAGATGTAGATATTGGGATTAATGTTTCTTTTATGAAGTTACAAGTCGGAATTACACTCGTATGAAGAGAATCCTAATGAACCCGTCCTTTCCGTTGCCGCCATTTATAAATTCCTTGGTGAGCTTACTCCTCTACGTATCATTTCTTCCGTTCTTCCTCTAATTGTCTCTTCTGTCACTCGCAGAATTCTACAAACCCGACCCGCTCTCTCCTCTCTTTTCGCCACTTCTCGCCCCATCTCATGAAGGTCTTCCCCCGGCCTACTTCCAGATATGTGGCAAAGATCCTTTGCGTGATGAAAGCTTCTTATACGAGAGAGTGCTCAGTAAAAATGGAGTCAAGACGAAATATGAAGCGTAAGTCCTGTCCAACTTTCTTTGTATCACTCTATTCCTTACTGAGAATGGGATGTTAGATACGCGGGTTATCCGCATGCTGGAAGTCACTCGTTGGTTGGATTGGAGATCACTAAAAAGTTTGAAAACGACTTTGTAGATGGTGTTCGGTGGTTGCTGCAGTCATCTGGTTCAAATTAGAGTGGTCGAAAACGGAATAACTGTGTATTCTGTTAGAGAGATATTATCGTCATACGAGGTAGAGTCAATTCACGTTTTGTATCATCTTTCTGTATACAACTGTATCAATAACCGGCAGAATGATATTCATTTTCAGTATCTGCACGTTGAGCATCATCTGAAGAAGTTGTCATGAGACATGAACGGCCCCGTGGCTGCGCGATATGAATATACAAATCCTCGCCAACTCTTCCATGTATATCTGGTGACAGGTGTGATTAGTTCTTCAAATAACTGGAGGTAAACTACTAGATCCGAACTGAACTAACTTATTTTAAGTTAGGATTCTCAGGATTCACCATCTCCTCGAAAGCTACGCGAGAACGTGACCTTACCATCCGAAACGAAGTTGACATGGGATTCATATGACTTGTAGTATGGAACGGTATCGGAGAACCGAGTTGGATTGGCCGGTGGAGCCATAAGAGACCTTCGTATTCCTGCCCTCTCAACTCTCAACTCTCAACTCTCTCCTTAATCCCCCATCCTATCGACCATCGTACATCGACGAATTATGGCACAATACTCACATTTGTCGACTCCAAGTGCAGAGATCGCAGATGCTCTTTCGAAGTTACCTCCTCCTCTTTTCGAAGGCGTCGATCCAGCTGCTATGAAAGCTGGCTTTTTGAATGCGATAGCAGCTGAAAATGCTATCAAGAAGACATTCATGACTTTGCCCTCTGGTGAGTCTGAATACATTAAAGACTCGACCTATTCTTATGTACGTGTTATTTAGACGACGAGGTGCGTGTCAAGGAGCAACAGATTCCCGTTGAAGGTGGACAGATTCGAGTCATCACATATATAGCTACACCTTCCAATGCGCCTGCGGAAGAATCATTCCCTCTGCTTGTTTGGTTCCATGGTGGAGGTGAGCGTACCATATAATTTGTGTTTCTCGTGTCATTCACTCGTTCACGTGTGTAGGATGGACTGTCGGTGGTCCCGAGATGGATGATCTTATCCTACGACGAGTTTGTTTCGAGTTGAAGATATCAATTGTCAACGTCGATTATAGGTATGTGGGGTTTGATCGTTCTGTTCTTTTGTATTTTACTGAGCTTGACATTGTCTGAATTTTTAGGATGGCTCCGGAGTTCCCATTCCCTGTGCCCGTCAATGATTGTTACGAAGCAATCAAATGGGTAGGTGTATAATGGTTTCATTATTTCTCCGATTCTCACGATTTCGTTCATTCTACAGGCTGCAGACCACGCATCTCATCTCAGTGCTTCCACTGCTCGAGGGCTCCTCATTGGAGGATGCTCTGCTGGCGGAAATATTGCCGCCGCATTGGCATTAAGGGCCAGGGATGATCCTTACTTTGGAAAGGAAGAAGGAAAGGTCATCACAGGACAATTCCTTCAAGTGCCTGTCGTCATTCATCCCGACGTTATTCCTGCAGAGTAAGTTTGAATGCTCACTTTCGTGTCTCACTATTCTGAGCGTTTACCTTTGTCTTTACATTTGCTCACTCCTCACACTGAACGTTCTGAATTCCTCATACTACTATCCAGGTACAAATCAGAGTTACTTTCATATGAACAGAACAAGAATGCACCTGTTCTTACCGCCCAAGATATGTACGCCTTCTGGAGTATGTGGTTGAATTCATATCATCATCCTTTCAATCTCTCATGTTACCCTATAATAGGTTTCTACAAACCCGAGCTACAGTCTCCACTTTTCTCTCCTCTCCTTGCATCATCACACCAAGGGCTTCCACCGGCGTACGTTCAGATATGCGGCCAAGATCCTCTGAGAGATGAAGGATTCTTGTACGAGAAGGTTTTGAACAAAAACGGAGTGAAGACGAAGCTTGACGTGTAAGTCTGATTCCGGGTGACATGGAATGTTCGTTCCTTCCAAAGATTCTGATCACGCTCATTTTCTTTGTTGTGAAATAGATACCCTGGATATCCTCACGGAGGAAACTATGTCTTACCTGGATTAGAAATTTCAAAGAAGTTTGACGATGATTTCGTCGAGGGGGTTAGGTGGTTGCTTCAGAATGAACATCTTCCTAACTGAGGGCGCGTGAACTAAGAGACTATGATGTTCTGTTGAGGTAGCTGTAATCGCTATGAAACTCCCCGAATCGTCCAGCGTATTTACAATCTGATGTATTTGTTAAGAAAACCTAATTTACAGATTTCTTCCAAAGTCATGCCGCATGGATTGCGTTAGTGCAATACTGTCAATTCTTCAAGTTCGGCGCCATCCGTTGAGAAACATCCCCTCATACCAAGTACTGTACACGCATTAGATTGGATTCAAACGAACAGCGACAGATCAATCTGTGTGGAATATGGGATCCCGATAGTACTCGTCAGTCGGCATCATAGACATCGTCTTCGGCATGGTCATACGTGGTTTTCGCTAACAAATCCACAGGCATACGAGAGTCTAAAGTTCGCCGAATGCATTGCGTTTCAATGTGGGTACTTCATACGTTTCAAGGGATTACGTTCTCAACTGATATTTCTCAAGGACATATTGCGACTGGCATACATAACTCTATGATGTCGAGGAGTTTGTTCAGTTATATAAAAGATACCACCCCATCCTAAATCGTATTGTCTAACCCACGACTCACGAGGTTTCTTCTCCCCACAAGGTCCTCTATAGTGAATCCATCGATGTCCCAATACGCCCATCTTTCGGCTCGCGATGAACAACTCGAAGCAGCCCTTAAACTCCTTCCGCCCAAAGTTGAGATCAAGGGTGATGCAAATGACGTTCGAAAGGCATTCAAAGAGCGGTTCTTTGCTGCTCTCAAGAGAAATCCAGGAACCTCACAACAGGCTCAAGATCCTGACTCGGAAGGTAGTATTTTGACATTTCTTGAACTATCACCGGGGGGATTGCCTTATGTAATGGCTCATTACATAGTGCGAACATATTCCAGACACGATGGTATGTAGCATGCATGTTTTTTTACAATGATCTCTTTGTTAAATCAACAAAGAAATCATTGTATTTTTGGCTATGTATCTCTTCAAGACATGCACTGTATATGCGAGTATGTCCAGCGTATGTTCTGACTATGTAATCCAGCGTTACATACCTCAATCCCCCCGGTGTATGCCTATAGTTGAACTGATAAGTTATGCTGATTTTAGAGGCCAAATTTACTGTCGAAGATAAATCAGTCCCTGTATCTGACAGTGTGAATATTCGAGCCCGTATCACTACACCTACTTCAGGAGATGCGAACGCAACTTATCCACTTTTGTTCTGGATGCATGGTGGAGGTATGATTTCACTATTGACTCGGAATTAGTTCACTCATTGTGAAATTATTTTCTTTCAGGTTTCTTCTTAGGTAGTCCTGAAATGGATGATTCTCTTCGACCGACAGTCGCCAAATTACAAGTGGTCTTAATCAGTGTTGACTATAGGTCTGCCTTTGTCTCGTCAGACTTTCAGAATCTTCAAGGACAGTTCTGATAAATAGCCTCATACAGATTAGCTCCTGAATTTCCTTTCCTACTGGCCTCAATGATTCCTATGCTGCACTGAAATGGGTAACGTTCTGTTTGATTTCGTTATGTGGCACGATTTTCTTAGCGCTTTCTAACAACCATTTTTAGGCCCTTGAGAACGCGGCCGCCTTAAAGATCGACCCTTCAAAAGGTGTTCTAGTTGGTGGAGCATCCTCGGGTGCAAATTTTGCAGGAGCAATCGCATTGAGAGCTCGAGATGACCCTTTCTTTAAGCAACCAGGATTTTCCGTTACCGGCCAAGTCCTTCGTGTGCCGAGTGTTGTTCATCCTGGGGCTGATATTCCAGAGGAGTAAGATATGATCTTATTCAAGGAATATGTCTTGCTAACTAGCACTCCTCGATCCAGATATAAGAAAGAATTACTCTCGATGGAGCAGAACAAAGATGTGCCGATACTGAACAAATCAGACATACTGCAAATTATTGGCAAGTATCTTCCTCAAAGGGACTGTCAACTCCACCCATCTCGAGTGCCGTTATTCTAACATCTAACGAACTTGATTATTCATCTCTAGAATACTACCAAGCACCACCGAATGATCCGGATATTTCAATCCTTCTTGCACCTTCACATTCCGACCTCCCACCTGCATTCTTCCAATTGCTGGTTACGACACATTGAGGGACGAGGGTATCTTGTATGAGAAAGTCTTGAAGGGAAGTGGTGTTAAGACTAAGATCGAAGTGTGAGTAATTACTATCATTCGGACATTTCAGATGTCTCGCCGGGCAGTGCTCATTTATTTGAATTCTTACTCACCTTTTTACTCATGTTAGCTATCCTGGAGTACCGCATGGTGGACCAAGCCCGTTTCCTCATCTACGGGTTGCCATGAAATGGGCGAATGATTTCGATAAAGGCTTGGAATGGCTGTTACATGAGAGTTGAAGTCGTTCAAGTTAGGATAACTGAAGTGGCTCGGTATAATCCGAGCGGGCAGTTGTGGCTTTGATGTTAAACACAGTGAAATAGCGATTTAGTAGTCAAATGGTGAGATTTCTTGCTACATATTTTGGCAAATTCATCGAGGTATACTGCTAATACTAGAACAGAGAGAAATAATATATATCGAGATTCATTCGACCCACCTACGAGGATGGCAATTTAACCTTAATGACTGAAATTGGACGTCACCAAAAACCGACGGGGGGACCATGATGGCGGAATAGACTGTACTTGAAAGTAAGTTGGGGATAAGTTCAAAGCCCACCATTTGAATTTGATGCCCGCTAAACTTGAATCTATCTATGGCAAATTTGAAGGCTATTCGATGAAACAGAAACGGACGGAATCACTTGGACGAGTTGACTGTTGAACTCAAGTCATACTTACTTTCGAGAGGACAGATCTCAGAAAGTATCGGCAACGAGACCTGTCCGTATATCAAAAGACTTGTGAAGTTATCGGACGGGACGGCAAGGGTAGGCATTACCATTAACGTGATATTGGTCAATGGATAATCATGATTGAGCATTTCTCGAGCTCAAATCTCGATACATTTGGTTTTGAATAAGAGATGGTTAAAAATGAATTCATGACTGCAATCGCTGTTCAGAGTCTGACAATGAGAGTACGAATTTATGAAGTGAGGACGCCGGACCCAGGAGGAGCATTTTGAAGATCAAATATTAGTCAGCATAGCAAAGGCGACCGTGACGTGTGACAAGTGACACGTAGAGTACTTGGCTCAAACTTCGACAATTATTTGAATCTTCGATATTCCAGTCAGGCGAAATATAGACTAAGACAGCTTATACTGCACGTATCTCAATTGATGCCGCAAAATTTCGGAGCATAATACTAGAAGAATGATATCTGTGAGCTTTCAAGTTCGAAAAATCTCGAAGATGGTACTTCCGCTTTCTCAATCATGTTTTACTCATACTTACCTTTGCTTTTATAGAGACCAACTAACGTGTCTTTGGACTTGTATGATCGACACTCGTGATCTTGAAAATCGACGGACGATGCTCCGGTGTGACAACCTACTCCCCACAATCGCAAGTTCACTGCCAATACCAGTACTGTAACCTTGGTGAGTAGTGCTGCAGGCTGGTTTACACGATCCTCTCATCATGGTTGTACTTACCCGCAATATGCCATTTCTCTTTGAAATTCAGTGCTGACGCCGACGGTATTGCGTTACTAGTTATCTCATCATCATCCTGTTTCATCACAACTGAAATGCGTTTGTGTCCTCTCATCATATGGAGTCTCTCGTAACATAACTGAAACACCAGAGAAGTGAATTAGGTTGAAGAATGGTGAGCTCCCTTACTTTCCTATAAATCTCATGTGGTGACAACAGTTCGAAGCACTCCAATGGCACTATTCGACGGAGACTTGGGTATTCCAGACGATGAGCTGGCGGTTGCTCTACTCACACTTCCTCCCCCTCTTAATCTGGCGAATCCATCCGAGGCTCGAGCTACATTCGATGCTGCGATAGCCCCTCACGACGAACTACTCAAGAAACATACTCTTTTGCCGGAAGAAGACTTTGTGCAAAAATATGACTGATATAATATGGTATAGAGCATGAATATGAAGTGAAAGATCGCTATATTCCAGTTGAAGCTGGAGAAATACGGATCAAAACGGTTGTGCCTGTGTCTCAGACAATGTCAAAGCCCTTTCCACTCTTGATTTGGATCCATGGCGGAGGTGTGCAGTCTTGCTCAACGTGCTTTGTGGAATTTGTACAAATTCATCACGCCAACTATTCTCGTTAGCGTTCATCGTTGGATCACCCGAGATTGATGACTTGATGTTGCGCAAGATCGCTATTGAAGCTAAAGTCTCTGTAGTGAATGTCAATCATAGGCAAGTTATTAGTCCGTCTTTGCACGGTCTTATACTCATTCTTCTGGCAGACATGCCCCAGAATATCCCTACCCTATCCCTCTGAATGATTGTTATGAGGCTCTTAAATGGGTGAGGAAATCTCGTTAATCAGGTGGTTCTCCCAGTTAACACATCGCCGGTTTCACTCTCCATTCTATCTTTCGCTAGGCAGTCAAACACTCATCGGAGCTCTCTGCGTCCCCCGCTGAAGGTCTCATTATCGGCGGTTGTTCATCAGGAGCAAGCTTAGCTGCCGGTCTTGCTTTGCGAGCTCGGGATGATCCTTTCTTCAACAAAGATGACGGAACTCTGCTTACAGGCCAATTATTGCAATGTCCCGCCCTCGGCACTGTTCCTTCACAGTCAGTGACTAAAGTTATGGTCATTTTTTAAGGTGATCTGACTACTATCTCCACAGATATGAAGCTGAGATCCTGTCACCTAAACTTTTCAAGGACGGACCTCTCTTGACGGCCGCCAATTCAACAGCATGCTTGGGTTAGTAAGCTACGTAATTTCATAAATCATATTCACCAACATCTCTCGGCATATGTAGAACACTATCGTCCGGATTCAACATCACCATACGTTTCTCCTCTTCTCGCTCCGTCTTTGGGTGATATCGCATCTGCCTATTTTCAAGTGTGCGGTATGGACCTTCTAAGAGATGCTGCTCTCCTATACGAGAGACTGTTGCGAGAAAATGGAGTCACAACCAAGCTTGATACGTTAGTCCACTTTCAATTTTCAACAGCTTGCAAATAATGGATACTTATCTCACATGTTACGACTCAGATACGCTGGATATCCTCATGCAGCGCATCACATTCTCATTGGACTGGAGATCACGAATCGATTCCAACAGGATTTCGTCAATGGAGTTCGGTGGCTAATAGACAATCCTAAGCAGTAATTGGCCGGATTCTTGCTATCCTGCAGCACAAATTAAGATATCAAATAAACAACTTTTCAGGTTTGTTAATTCGACTGATTCGTGGTACAATGATGCTATTTCTGTGATTCTACAATCATGAGCATAAATTACATGTAAATTGGTGAGTGTCGAGTCACAACGCTACTATATCGTGTTACTCAAACTTTTTTTTTAGTATCACAGCGAGGCTGAGACCGGAGAATACAAGTTCAGGTTGTCGATCTTTGGAAAATCCCGGCGTTAAGACCAAACAAGACAGAATGCTGTGAAATATAAATCTTCTCCACGAAGAACCGGCCACTAAGAACCAGTATGGAAAGACTGAAATGGGGGCGATACGTGGATCAAGTGGACTGGTTTTGAATCTTTTGATTACGCTCCTCGCGAGCCTTGGTATTCGGTTTTCTTTCTATACATTCATCTATTTTCTCACAGAATTTCTGTAGGTTCTTCTTGGGGCGACTTGTGTTATGAAGCATCGGGTTTAAACTTCAAAAGTTGGAGTGCAACTGTTCGTTGAAAGTTCCACATCGAAGATAGAGTCACACACACGACCGTTGACGAATGCATTACAATCAATTTCGATGCTATGATCGATCTCGTGAACATTAATCAACGTAATTTACTATGCTCTTTTGAAACCTTCACGGTGGAGTTGGTATCGGTTCTCGGACCTTCTTGACTTCTACTTTATAGGATGCCTCTTATAAATCAGCAACTCACGCACAATCTCCTCCTGGTCGGCGCTGCAACTTCTGATTGCAATCGGTATGTCCCAGATTACAACGTTACATTCTGAATACTGAAGGCATGCCAAGACCACGCTTACAAACCACGAATCTAGCTATAAAACGCGCAGACAACCTTCGCAACCACTTTCAACTATCCAACTCACTAAGACATGTCGCGATACGCCTACCTTTCGATTCGTACTCCGGAATTGGCGGCGGAGCTTGCCAAGTTGCCTGCTCCAATTGATCCAGTCGACCCTGCTGCGAGCCGAGCGGCACACAAAGCTACAATCGCTCCTAACAATGAAAAGAGGGAGAAATATATGGATATGCCACCTGGTGTGTGCTAAGTATGTATGTGAATGCTCGGTTTGATTATTAACAAACCTTGTCACAGAAATTGATTACAAAATTGGCGACCACGAGATTCCTGTTCGAGGAGGAGATTCAATACGTGTTAGAACCATTGTTCCAATACCGAAAGGGATTTCGCATAGCCCATTCCCTTTATTTATCTGGTTCCATGGGGGCGGTGAGTGCATCTCTTTCATATGATTGTTTCATTCTTTTAAATGGAAGCTTCGCGATATTAGGTTGGATAATGGGTGCTCCAGAAATGGACGATCTCCCCTTGATACAAATGTCAGTGGAGCTTAATGTTTCCATTGTAAATGTGGATTATAGGTGACCTTTCATTAGAGTTTCATGATAGTCAGTCAACGTGCTCATTCTCACTGATGCATATCTAGACTATCGCCAGAACACCCTTTCCCTATTCCCGCTAACGATTGCTACGATGCTATCAAGTGGGTGAGTTCCACAATGTTCGTGTCAACAGCCTTCCAAAAGGATTGACGATTCTTGCGACATATGGAGGCTGCCACCAACGCTTCTGAATTGTCTGCATCGCCTTCGAAAGGTCTCATGATCGGAGGTTGTTCGTCCGGTGCCAACATCGCTGCTGCTCTCGCTATTCGAGCACGCGACGATCCTTTCTTCAATACGACGCCAGGTATCAAACTCACTGGACAACTCATTCAAAGTCCTTGTTTAGTTCATCGGACTGGTCGGTAAGAATTTGTATATCCATTGGATCTTCCCCCAGTTTTAATCAGGATTTCCCAGCACCAAATTCAACCTACTCCCATACGAGGAACTCGACAACGATGTACCGACGCTCTCCTTGAATCAAGTGTATCTTGCCACTGGTGAGTTTAAACTTTTCGCTTATCTCAGGCATCAACCTGACTTACATGTAATGAAAATAGAATACTACAATCCTGATCCGACTGATCCTCTCTTTTCTCCTTTACACGCCTCATCGCACAAGAATCTTGCACCGGCTTACTTCCAGATCTATGGATTCGACCCCCTCCGTGATGAGGGCTTGCTGTACGAGCAGATACTCAAGAAGAGCGGAGTCTTGACCAAACTTGAAACGTAAGTGTTTCCGGAATGACTTGTACAGATATCTTCCTAATCTATGAATAGATACGCCGGATACCCTCATGCTGGAGACCACGTTCTAGCAGGTTTGGAAATCACGAAGAAGTTCGAGCGAGATTTCGTAGGAGGTGTTAGATGGTTGATCCAAAATGGTGCTACCCCAGATAATTGAGTGTTCCTTGAACTTGTATTTGGGCGCAGCCAGGCGTTCCAGTGCATGACAATGTGCTCTCGATGGTCGCGCTGTACAACCGTACAGTGATGATGATTACCACTATACACTACTATCATGCGCCTCCTCAGAACCCTGAAATGTCTGTTCTATTGACCCAAAGTCACTCTGGTCTACCACCGAGCTTCATATAGATATCAGGGATGGATCAAGCTCTTAGAACTGAAGGATTGTTGCATGAGAATGTTCTCAAGAAAAGCAGAGTTGAAACTATGCTGAAAGTGTGCGTCGTTCAGCATATTTTTGAGAGGTTCTATAGTGATGACGCTGACTTGACTTTCGGTTATCTTGGTCTTCCACACGGAGGGCATGATTTCTTCTGCGACTTCCTATCAGTCTCAAGTAGAGGAAAGTTCTCACCGAAAGGCTGAAGTGCCTCTTAGCAAGTCGTAATGCCTGACTCTCTCTAGATCTCCTCATAATTGGGGGTTGATGAGTTGATTGAAACATAGACGAAAGCCGCCTACGGGGTAGATGAGTAAAGGCATACTTTCGGTGTGTTTCAGAGCTATGAATACTTTCTTCTTTCTGTACTTAATATTAGCTCTCACAGCACAGTTCAAGATAATCCCGCTGTTACACGTGGATTTCACCGGGACTCACTACCAATAATTCAGTGAATAGGGCCGTAATCATTGAACATCGCACCATAATCATGGAGTCGTGTCAAAAAACTTCGATCCTTCTCAATCTTCACATCTGATAACTACCGCCACTGGACCTCAAAGCAGGACCGTGAATAGTAATGCGGTGTTTGCAGCAGCGATTTCTCGACACGCCATAGTAATTCCAAACCCCTAAATCTCAGTTGTCATCAGTTCCCAGAGATTCGCCAGTTTCGGGATATATAAGTATCACTTGGACAATGAACAGGAATAGATTGACGAGTCCTTTTCCCCTGTTATCTATACATCTCAAAGATGCCAAAGTTCACTCACCAAATCGATACTGACCTTTACAAAGGGTCTGTAACCCTCAACACCGACCTGTTTATCAATAATGACTGGGTTTCCCCAATCGACGGTCAACGTTTTGAGTACGTTTTCTGGCGTAGTCATTGCTCCCATTCGACATATCTCACCTGATACTCTGATCATATTCAGGGTTATCAATCCGTGTATGACAATTCCAACTCGCTCGCCGGTATGTTTACACCAAGAAGCTAAAACATAAAATTCTTTCCAGCTACGGGCAAGGGTATCACGGAGATTTCAGTCGGTACTTCCAAAGATGTGAACGTGGCAGTATCAGCAGCTCGTAAAGCATTCAAGACTTCGTGGGGCCTTAATATCACATCATCTTTCCGAGCAAATTGTCTGCTCAAACTTGCAGATATTATGTCGCAAAATGTTAACGCGATAGCTGCAATTGAGACTCTGGACGTCGGTACGTTGATTCTCGAAACTTTTATCATGTCATCTAAGTCACTCCTACTTAGGGACACCATTCACCATGACGAGGGGATATCTGATCCCTGAGGCTGTTGAGACTTTGAAGTATTATGCAGGGTTGTCTGGTAAAACTCATGGTCATACCAAGGAGGTCGGTTCTCAGTCATTCCCATCTGCAACTTGAACTTGTGATTATTGACGCATCTTGTTCACAATTTGAAGACGAATCCTCTCAAGTTCGGATACACTCGACGTGAGCCATACGGTGTAGTTGTAAGTATATAAATCTCAGAGTGACTCGTTAGACTCAACTTGGAAATGATCCCTTGACAGGCCGCTATAACGCCATGGAATACACCTCGTAAGCCACGTTTTCCCTCACTCTCCCAGTTGTTCCCCCACTCATCCCCGTCCATCCCAGTCCGCACCACAATCTCCAAAACCGCGCCCGCATTAATCACTGGAAATACGGTTGTCATCAAACCCTCCGAGTTCACACCACTTTCCGCCTTGTTGTTTGCTTCATTCATCGAAGAAGCAGGAATCCCACCTGGTGTCATCAATATTGTGAATGGTCTTGGGGAGACGGTCGGAAACGCTTTGTCTCGTCATCCAGATGTCAACTTAATCAGTTTCACCGGGAGTACTAGAGTTGGAAGACTCATTATACAAGCTTCTGCAGAATCTAACATGAAGAAAGTCTCTTTAGAGCTAGGAGGAAAGAATCCGAGTGTTATATTTGCCGATGTAGAAGATGATTTAGAGGAAGTTTTGGCATGGAGTGAGAGAGGGATATTCACTCTCAGCGGGCAGAGTACGTTGAGTCATTTGATTGAAAATATGCCGTTGTTGTTACCTCTGATTATGTTTTCTTTTGATCAGTGTGCTCTGCTGGCTCACGAATTTTTGTTCAAGAACAAATCTACAACAAGTTCGTGCAGAGGTTTACCGAAATCGCCGAGAAGAGGGTTGTTGGAGATCCATTCAATGCGGCGACTGTCCAAGGTCCTGCTGCCTATAAAGCTCAGCGTGATGTACGTCCATTCAACCTTGTGGAAATTCGTTAATCCATGTTGTTCATTACATTGCAGAGAGTTATGCGTTACATTGATACAGGTATCCAAGAAGGCGCAAAACTTGTAACGGGTGGCAAAGCCCTTGGCAAGGATGGTTACTTCATTCAGCCCACCATTTTCACAGAAGTTACACCCGAAATGACCCTCTTCAGAGATGAAAGCTTTGGTCCTATCGCTTCTATTATGAAGTTCAAGACTGAAGAAGGTGACTGACTCGGATGATTCGATTGAGAGATTGGATCTTCAACTGAACCCGTTGTCCCCTGAAACAGAAGTGATCCAACTGGCGAACGATACTTCATACGGTCTAGTTGGAGCTTTGTTCACCAAGGATCTCAATCGAGCTATCAGGATGTCTAATGCTATCGAAGCAGGAACCGTTTTCGTCAGTATCTGTCTCTTTCGCTGTCTTTTGTGTTCAATCTCTGAAGCACTCCTACTCCGGCATCGTATCTATTGTGCCTCTGACTGGTTCATCTCTCAAGGTTAACTGTTTCAATTGGATGGAGATATCTCTCCCTTGGACAGGGTACAAACAATCAGGATGGGGAAGCGAAAAAGGAGAAGAGGTTTTGGAGTATTACATGCAAGTAAAAGCGGTTCATATTAACCTTGGACTGAAGGTAGCATGAACGGAAGATTTCTTCCCCTGTATTCATCGCGCTGCTGACTTGTCCTCGAGGAAGTTATTTATTTAACAATGAGTCAGCCCAAGATCTGGAGGTAAAATTGCGGTCTTGGTGAAGGCTGTTGAACGTTGAATGTTGAATGTTGAGAGCCGTGTTTGGAGCTTATGGTATAATTTGGACTTGAATATTTGAACATTGAATTTGACCCGGACTCGCAGTTCCCACATTCAAACGTAAGCAAGCAAAACGAGCCTGGGAAATTGCATTCAACACACTCAGCCACACCCTACCACACTGTCGTATTGCACTGAGAGCCTCGCCGGTCTTGAAGTTCACCATCTGAAAGGTAGTTCAAGTTAGCGGTTAAAACCAGCCAAGGTGGTAGTAATTCTGATGCAACGCAGACTCGAAGACGAGATTTTCTCGCTGATCTCTATATGCTCCTTCCCCTCAACCAAAGTTGATGTTAACTGACTTGCAAGTGCAAGTATGTGTCGTTGCTGACATTTTTCTTTTAAACCTGTTGCACCCTCTGTACATAAAGATCTGCAGGAGACTCAAGTCGCACACATCCCTGATCGCTCCTGAAATTTGTAAGTGATGAGATACATCTATGTTAAATCTTTCCAATCTCTGCTCTAATGCTGTACTCTCAATCCCGCCATTGAAACTGGGCGGACCCTCTCATGACCAACGATTGCCTAAAACGTTTAATAGTAAAACTAATTGAAGCGTATCTTCAGCATTTGCTCCGGCACTCTGAAACTCCTTTTGTCTCGTGAGTCGCACCGCATTTACAACCCTTTCTAGTAACTGACCTCCTGTCATCTATCCAGTCGAGTAGCATTACTTAAGAGCCTCGTTGCGAATGGGTTTCGATGATATTTTAATCCAGCGATCAAGAAACTCTGTAACCGTGAAAACACCCGACTTACCATCATACCCCAATATCGAGTCGGATCGACGAAACATAAATTTTTCAAAGCTCTCCTAATCTAAAGCACTCTTTTCGGTGTGCTGACTGCAACCGTTGGGCGGTATAGAACGATCATTACAATCTCGCGACGAGCAGTGTTTGCAACAGCGATTTCTAAGTGCTGTGGCCCGAGTCGGACACACAGTACACCTTAGAGTCTCCGAAGCGGCCAGCACATTCGAAAGTATCTACGATATATAAGCATCCCTTGGTTCACAAACACGCACCGACCAAAGGCCTTTCCATCTTATACCAGACCTCTCCAAAATGCCGATCTTCACTCATCAATTCGATACTGACCTTTACAAAGGTTCTGTGACGCTCAACACTGATCTCTTCATCAACAATGAATGGGTTACCCCCATCGAGGGTAATCATTTCGAGTAAGTTTTATAATGTCATTTCCTTACTATGGCATTTCTGATGTCGCGTTGACACCATATCCAGGGTCATCAACCCTTGTAGGAAATTCACAGACTGCTCGTATATCTCCGTCATAAAGCTCAAATATATCTTTCTTTCCAGCTACGGGCGCGCGGATTACAGATATTTCTCTTGGTACCTCCAAAGATGTAGATGTAGCAGTATCAGCAGCTCGTAAATCATTCAAGACTTCGTGGGGTCTTAACGTCACACCGTCTTTCCGAGCGAATTGTCTACTCAAACTTGCAGATATTATTTCACATAATATTGACGCAATTGCTGCGATTGAAACTCTTGACGTTGGTGGGTTGAATTCGCAGAATACCATTGTCAATTTGACATCTGACTCCTACCTGATAGGAACCCCATTCACCATGACGAAATACTTTATGATTCCCGGAGCTGTGGAAACATTAAAGTATTACGCTGGGTTGGCTGGTAAAACTCATGGACATACCAAAGAAGTAAGTCGTAAAACCATTTTATAGCAAGTGAATATTGATATACTTGTCTCCGACTTCAAAGACCAATCCTCTCAAGTTTGGATATACTCGACGTGAGCCGCATGGTGTAGTTGTAGGTATTCCAATATTTGAGAAGCTCATTGTAACTTATAATATCTTGACAGGCTGCTATAACGCCATGGAACTCCCCTCGTAAGTCATACATCCGCTTGTCTAACCGCTGTTTTACTGACACATCTTTTCTTCAGTCCCCATTGCCATTGCCAAGATCGCCCCAGCATTGATCACAGGAAACACAGTTGTACTCAAACCCTCTGAGTTCACGCCGCTCTCTGCCTTGTTATTTGCTTCGTTCATCTCAGAAGCAGGATTCCCACCTGGCGTCATCAACATCGTGAACGGTCTCGGGGAAGTCGTCGGGACTGCTTTGTCTCATCATCCAGACATCAACTTCATCAGTTTCACCGGTAGTTCTAGAGTTGGACGACTTATCGCAAAAGCTTCTGCAGAGTCGAACTTGAAAAAAGTCGCATTGGAGTTGGGAGGAAAGAGTCCAAACGTAATATTCGCCGACGTAGAAGATGATTTGGACGAAGTGTTGACATGGAGCGAGAGAGGAATTTTCGCTCTCAGTGGGCAAAGTGAGTTGATCTGTTTAAATTCATCATCATCATTAGCTCAGACAACTTTATGATGAACAGTGTGCTCTGCTGGCTCACGTATTTTCGTACAGGAACAAATTTATGACAAGTTCGTGCAGAAGTTTACTGAAATTGCCGAGAAGAGGATTGTCGGAGATCCATTTAACCCAGCGACTGTTCAAGGTCCTGCAGCTTATAAGGGTCATCTTGATGTACGCATTGTTATCCTTAGTAAAAGTCCGATCATGACTGTTTACTGTTTCTGCAGAGAGTCATTGGCTACATTGATGCAGGTATAAAAGAGGGTGCAAAGCTTGTGACTGGCGGGAAAGCGCTTGACAAGGATGGTTACTTCGTTCAACCAACTATCTTCACGGAGGTCACACCCGAAATGTCTCTCTTCAGAGATGAAAGTTTCGGTCCAATCGCCGCTATTATCAAGTTCAAGACCGAAGAAGGTAGTTTTGAGATGTGGTTGTGTTCTTGAACCTTGCGACTAATAGTATTATGTCCCTATATAGAGGTGATCCAACTGGCGAACGATACTTCATACGGTCTCGTTGGAGCTCTGTTCACGAAAGATCTCAATCGAGCTATCAGAGTTTCTAACGCTATCGAGGCTGGCACCATTTTCGTGAGTACTGCAGAACCTTTGCTTATAGTCGAAAGTCCCTGATGGACTATATGGACTTCGTGATATTCATTAATCATTTCCATCACAGGTCAACTGCTTCAATTGGATCGAGACTCCTCTCCCTTGGACAGGATACAAACAATCAGGATGGGGAAGCGAGAATGGGGAAGAGGTTTTGGAGCATTACATGCAAGTGAAATCGGTACATATTAACCTTGGACTGAAAGTAGCCTGAACGATTTGTGGTATTTTTTTCCCTCGTCGTACTGCCTTGGAGATTGGTTGTATGATTAGAAAGGTGTGGATTTTAATGGATTTTTCGTGAATACACGCGTATTTAACCCAATGCTAGTGTCCGGTCCGGGAATTTGACCGACTCAACTTAAACAGTTAATGACTCCCCGGCCCTCCCTGAAGATTGAATTCATTCTGTTCGATTCGTTGTCCACGATTTTAGACTTTATCACAAACAACAAATGACACAGACATAAATTAACGAAGTGAATTACTAAGTCTCTACCAGATAAGAGCAGCGTTCGAACGTTCACTTACAAAGGTCTCAGCGCTCTGCCAACTGCCACGTCAATCCAATACTCTTCATCCTTGGTTCAATTTGTTTTTTTGCGCATATGAAAGTGACGTTGAAACCACCGCTGATCATTCATTTTATTCTCCCAGTTATCACCATCACTACCTTTGACATTCGTGTCCGTCGGCTAGTACAGAAACAGCTGCCTAGAAGCGAGCCGACCCTTGACGCGTACCCACTATCCCGATGTTATTCAAAGTCAAAGTATATCAGATCCGAGTCTCCTGGCACCGGCACCTCAGCATACTGATGAATTTACACAAGTTGCGTTGCTCAGGCCGCTGCTATTAGTAAGTTGAACCTAACATTCGTGATACGTATCATGCCTACGTGGCGCAATGAATAAACTTAATTGGGTTCGACCGGCAACTTCAGGGTAACCTGCATAGACGATATGCTGTCTTTGAAATAACAACTCATCCGCCCCGACATAGAATCGGAAATGAATTTTGTATAAATTCTCTGGTTCCTGAGAGGAGAGTAACTTCAAACTACACATTCAAACCTCTTCGAAAGTTACGATCAATCCTCTCATCGAAACACCAGCTTCAATCATTATGTCTCAATACACTCACTTGTCTGAGCCCCTTTCTACGGACTCCGATCTCATATCTGCGTTATCTTACGCTCGACTCCAACAACTGCAGGCCACAAAGCAAAGTCAAGTACCCCCTCCCGACATTCACACTCTCAGAAAAGGATTTCAATTTATCAATCGCAAAATTACAGGAAATAGAACGTGATACACTGCCGAATGGTACGTTGAGTTTTGTGTTGATCATTGATCATAGATTATTATTGATGATGTTGCCCTGTACTGAATAATGCCTTTATAGACTCTGAATATCGCGTTGAAGAGTATGACATCCCTGTCGACAACGAGTGTAACACTGAAGCATTGGGACAGTCAAGGGAGACGTTCAAAGTTAGATGTTACATACCGACCCCTAATGGTGCCAAATCTGAGGATTCCAAGGCTAAGACCGTGAAGAAGCCAGTCTTGGTCTGGTTTCACGCCGGAGGCGAGTTTCTCGTTCCTTTGAACTGAATCCAGGACTAACCTAATGCACATGTATTAGGATTTATCATAGGAAACCTTGAAACCGAAGATTACTTCTTGCGTCGAATTTGTGTTTCATTGGGTATAGTTATCGTGAACGTTGATTATCGGTAAGTTTCCGTTTTCTCCTTTAAATTTGCAGGGTTCTTCATCGGCAAGCCCCTTACATGTTGATCCTACCAGGTTGGCTCCAGAACACGTTTTCCCAGCATCACTGAATGATTGCCATTCTGCGGTGAAATGGGTGAGTCGTCTTCTATGATCAAGCTAAGAGTCAGACGGCTTGCTGACACTGGACTCACAGGTCATCAATAATTCTTTCGAATACTGGAATATATCACCTACTGAAGACGGTATAATCCTAGGAGGTTGTTCTGCTGGAGGAAATGCGTCCGCTGCATTAGCCATAATACTTCGAGATGAACCTTTCAATGATGTGAAGGTGAAGGGACAACTTCTTCAGATGCCTTTGACAATTCATCCCGAGGATGGTAAGACATCAAAGTGAGTTGTCTTTGACATGATTTCCGGCAATCATTAGAGAAACTGGATACTTATAATTGTTGGGTGTAAAACAGGTGGAACGACCAGCTTCTCTCACTCGAACAAAACAAAGATTCCACAGGATTAGGAAAGCCTCAAATTGACAATATTCTCAGTACGTTCTCTCCTTTTGCATTTTTCTCAAAATTAATCAGCTCATCAAACATACATTCACAAACCAAACAGAACTGCTGCAACCACCCCCTAACGACCCACGATTTTCAGTAGCTCTCGCATCATCTCACCGAAATCTTCCACCGGCCTATATCCAAATCGGAGGATGTGATCCGTTGAGAGACGATGGATTTCTATATGAGAGGATTTTGAAAGAAAGCGGTGTGAAGACGAAGACCGATGTGTACGTTCTTTCATCTGCACTCCTGTCCCGCCAATATCCCTTCGTCATCCAAGGCCATCACCAGATACTGAATTTTCTGTTTCTCATTAGATATCCAGGTTTACCTCATCGGGGACATGTCCAATTCCCATCCACAAAGATTGCACAACGCCTCGAAGAGGATTTGAAAGTCGGCTTGACATGGCTGATGGAGGAAAAGGAATAAAACCTGAATGTTACCCAGACATCATAATAGCCAAATGGCCAGAAGCTACTAGAGATATGCAGCACTATTCGTTTATGTATGTTTGAAAGTCTTTGAATGTGATACAGCATTTCAATTGCGAAAAACAAATCGAAGGATGCTACAATGCTGATCTACAATCCACCCTCTACTCGCCATTGCTTGCCTCAAGTCATAGAAATCTCCCATCTGCTTATTTTCAAATATCGGGAGGAGATTTACTTCGCGATGAAGGTTTATTGTACGAGAAAGTCCTGAGAGAGAACGGCGTGAAGACGAAGCTTGATATGTGAGTATGATGCTTCAGCATACTATGCACTTTTGTTAGGTCCGTCGAAATCCTGATGGTGATATCGGCGTCTAGATATCCTGGGTACCCTCATGGAGGACATCAAATGTTTTTGGGATTAGATATTACGAAGAAGTTTGAGCGAGATTTTGTGGAAGGAGTGAAGTGGGTGATCCAGAATTCTCATCGCTAACTGACTAGATTTTTGTATCTGAGGTTGTGAAGGAGTGCAAATCGAAGTGATTGCTTTCTTGCTCGTATGGAGAACTCCTTCGTCACCGTGACCAACAGTATGATTTTCTTTTGAAGAGGTAAAGTAGGTGGGTGGACTAAACGATCTATGATTTGCCGCATTCGACAAAAACATTTGGCAATGACCACCGCAGGGGTCGAACCTGCAATCTCCTGATTCGTAGTCAGACGCGATGCCATTTCGCCAGGCGGCCTTAAACACTGATCTCCTGAATTATACTCCGTGCGGAGTTTTACAGACTACTGAAACTCTATTTAGTGGAATGACCACAACTACAGTTTCTCCGAGAGCTATTTGTTGAGTAAAAATTACAATGCGCCTGACTAAATAAATGTATATGAAAACAAAAATGAAATTGATCCATGCGACGCCAGCAGGATTTGAACCTGCGCCCTCAAAGAGGAACAGATTTCTAATCTGTCGCCGTAACCACTTGGCTATAGCGCCGTGAAATGTGTAAAATATAAGCACGACATGATGTACATCCGTCTAAAATGACCCAAAGCCCTAAATAAACTGCCATGAAAAGTTAAACCCTCATCCAAAACCAGCTGCCAGCATTGCTCACACCACATCCATTTCCCCACCTGCCAGCTTGACAAGTGCTAGATAAACCTCTGGCATTGCGAGACCGTTGGACTGATTTCAACTCTGCACCTTTCGCTTCACGTTCGACGCCTGCTGGTGGACCCCCCGAAACTTGCCATTTCGAAGCTGTTACGACCGACGTAGGAGGCATCTGAAAGTTAAGTATTTCTTGATTTACATTTTGTTCGGGTTGAGGATGTTCCGAGTAGTCCTTACGAGTATAGGTATGCGTATTGGGCCCCCAAACCGCTGATCCTTCTTTGAGCATGGATTGCTCGAGGGATGATCCTACTGAAAGTAAGATGGAGTCGTTTGATATGGGATGAGGGAACTCACCTGCAATAGCTTTTAGTTTTGGAGTCCCACAAGGACTTGGTGATGGAACCGAATCAACTGCTGTTCCGGTTGGGTCTAAGGGGGTATAAGCATCGAATGAATATCGTTCATTCAATGTCAATGATTGTGGAATAGTCAATGCATCGATCGCTTGGACCGTCAACCCAGCACCGACGAAGAGATATACGACGAAAGATGCCGTCGAGGATGAAAACACTGTGCGAAGATGCATAACTGCAAGAATCAGATATTTAAGGTGGCAATAACGTACCTCGTCCTAGACACTAGTTATACTGTCATATATAGGCCCGTACTCTGCTTCATCGAGAATGCGGATACAGGTCGGAATCAAATGTCGCCGCAATAACGAACAGAACTAGCTAGACATAGAATACTAACTTGAGTAAATCCGCCAGTGAATGACATCAATCTCCGACCTTTTTCAGTAGCCTATGCCTTCCGTTCTCCGTTCTCAAAGACGCAAACAGTTCCATCGTCAAAGTCCAGGAGGATCTTGTCTTAGTAGTATCCGTTACATCCGTTCAGCGGTTTCGGTTTGAATTAGTCCACTACTTACGTGCATTTAATTTCAGCAATGTGAGGATTTGAAGTTTAGTCAGTTGGAATGTCGCGTTGTAACATATCGTATCTTTTGAAGTCTCCTGTAAGGCGCTATAGCCAAGTGGTTACGGCGACAGATTAGAAATCTGTTCCTCTTTGAGGGCGCAGGTTCAAATCCTGCTGGCGTCGCATGGATCAATTTCATTTTTGTTTTCATATACATTTATTTAGTCAGGCGCATTGTAATTTTTACTCAACAAATAGCTCTCGGAGAAACTGTAGTTGTGGTCATTCCACTAAATAGAGTTTCAGTAGTCTGTAAAACTCCGCACGGAGTATAATTCAGGAGATCAGTGTTTAAGGCCGCCTGGCGAAATGGCATCGCGTCTGACTACGAATCAGGAGATTGCAGGTTCGACCCCTGCGGTGGTCATCTCCAAATGTTTTTTGTCGAATGCGGCAAATCATAGATCGTTTAGTCCACCCACCTACTTTACCTCTTCAAAAGAAAATCATACTATTGGTCACGGTGACGAAGAAGTTCTCCATACGAGCAAGAAAGCAATCACTTCGATTTGCCCTCCGTTCAAAACATCAGATACAAAAATCTCGTCACTTAGCGATGACAATTCTCGATCAACCACTTCACTCCTTCCACAAAGTCTCGCTCAAACTTCTTCGTAATATCTAATCCCAAAAACATTTGATGTCCTCCATGAGGGTACCCAGGATATCTATGTAGATTCCGATATCACCATCAGGATCATTTCTACGGACCTAAAGTAAGCTGAAACATGATACTCACATATCGAGCTTCGTCTTCACGCCGTTCTCTCTCAAGACTTTCTCATACAATAAACCTTCATCGCGAAGTAAATCTCCTCCCGATATTTGGAAATAAGCAGATGGGAGATTTTTATGACTAGAGGCGAGCAATGGTGAGTAGAGGGTGGATTGAAGATCAGCATTGTAGCATCCTTCGAGATGTGAATATAATTTCAGTATGTGTGAATCAGCCACGGAGTATGTGCGAATGAAAGTAGATAAGACACGAACGAGCAAAAGCAACTCTTTGACTCTCGGTAAGCCCATTCCCATTCTTGATTTGTTGATGTGAATATATTTCCGCTTCATACCTACAGTCCATGTTAAACAGTAAATTCCCATTCAACTTGGAAAAGAAGCGTACTCCGATACTTATACTTACTGCTTAGGGATGAAACCGATCGGGGGAATTTGCAACAGTTGACCAGTGATAGCCGTTCCTTTCTCCTTGTCGAAAAATGGGTCGTCTCGTGCACGAATTACCAGACCGCATGTTATGTTTGCTCCTGCCGAAGAGCCACCTACAATGAGACCATTTCGAGGTGACGCAAAGAGCTCAGACGCATGGTTTACTGCCTAGCGATTCCTTTGTTGAGTTCGAATTCAATGAGATGTTCAAAAGGGAAGATAATTCCTCACCCATTTTACCGCTTCGAAGCAATCGTTGGGAGGAGTAGGGAAAGGAAATTCGGGAGCCAATCTGTATAGAATGAGTTCATCAGGGCTTGCGATAATTGAAAGGTCAGAGGTGGAGGAGAGGAAGTACCGATAATTGACATTGACGATAGATACTTTCAGTTCTACCGAAACTTTTCGTAAGATCAAGTCATCCATCTCCGGGTTACCAAGGATGAAACCTGTACAGCAACGACATAACCTTTGACATTCAGTGAAGACATAAAACCTCATATGAACTCACCTCCGCCATGAAACCACACAAATAGAGGAAATGGTTCTGATGATTGATGTCGAGCAGTAGGGACAACAGTTCGTGCTCGAATTTCGCCACCTTGGACAGGAATATTTCGGTCTCTTAATTCATATTCGTTCTCTATACAGCAATAGACATTAGATTAGTGTCACCACAATAGCGACGTATGCGCACCTGCGGGAAGAACAAGGTGTTGTTTCTGCTGCTCCACAAGTTGTTCGAAATACTGATTGAATTTGGCACGACTTTCCAATGGATCAGCCCCTTCAAAGGGAGTTGGTAAGTTCTCGAGCGCAGCAGCGAGTTCAGGATCCGGAGTTGCGTAATGTGCGTAGTGAGCCATAATAAAATAATGGAGAGTGTAGCGAGGACCTGACTGAAGAAAAGAGAAACAACTGTCTTTATAGACCAGCAGAGCTCAGACAGTTACTGTGCAGATGAGGCTGAGAATTAGGAATATTACGAGCTTACCGTCAACTTCAAAAAGTCAGACTTCCGATCTTGATTTCTTTTGCTAACACCTGCGCACAAACTCCTCGTGGTCATGCATCTTTCTTGGAGTGAACCTAAGACGGCTTGGCTCCATCTTGAAAACACGCTCAACTATCCTTCGATGCTGCGGTCGATTCTCATACATTTCAAAACAGATAGAATGCTGAGGCTATTTGGTGAAAGAACGATACAACGCTCCGCAGTGTTAAGACGGATTCCAATGACCCGCAGTTATAAATTGAACCTGGCACACGCTTGAGCGTAGTTATTGAATATTCGAGTCAATGATTTCTTCGCTGAGATGTATCATGACATTATCCATGATGACCCGACAATGTTCGGCATAGGCATAGACAAACCTGCATTTGTAGAGTATAATTAATCACTGCACACTCGGTTGAAGCTGCCCGAAATCTTGGGAAAGAAAACCTACTATTTCAATACTACTTAGTAGTAATTAGTACTGGGCATTGTCAATCAACCACTTGACTCCTTGAACAAAGTCTCGCTCAAACTTCTTCGTAATTTCCAATCCAAATAACATGTTATGTCCTCCATGGGGGTAGCCAGGGTATCTAAACACGAAGAATATCACTATCAAACAAATGGAATCTGCTATGACATGATACTCACATATCAAGTTTAGTCTTCACACCATTCTCTCTTAAAACCTTCTCATACAATAAACCATCATCCCGAAGTAAATCTTGTCCTGATACCTGAAAATAAGCAGGTGGAAGATTCTTATGGCTTGACGCAAGTAATGGGGAATAGAGTGGGGATTGTGGATCGGCTTTGTATGCCCCTTCGTAAGGTGAATAGAATGTAAGGATACGTAACAACAGGGAGCAGGATAGCTTAAAACACGAACGTGCAAACACAACTCTCTGACTCTCGGTAAGTGTATGGCCGTTCTTATGTTGTTCATGTGAATATATCTCTGATTTATACCTACAGCAGCAAAAATCCAACTTTCAACTCAACTCAACTCGTAAAGAAGGAAATACAAACAGACGTACTGTTCAGGAATAAACCCAATCGACGGAATTTGCATAAGTTGACCAGTGATAGCTGTTCCTTTTTCTTTATCAAAGAATGGATCATCTCTGGCTCGAATTGCTAGACCGGATGTTACATTTGCTCCTGCAGAACAACCACCTATAATGAGACCTTTACGAGGTGATGCAGAGAGCTCAGAAGCGTTGTTTACAGCCTGTATTTGGTACGAAACAATTCATTGAGTGAGAATACAATAAGATAGTCAGAAGGAAAGTGATGTCCTCACCCATTTGACTGCTTCGAAACAATCATTTGGGGGAGTGGGAAAAGGGTACTCGGGAGCCAGCCTGTATACGAATATATTAGATATCCAGAAGTCACAAGTGGAGAGTGGGTACCGATAATCGACATTGACCACCGAAATCTTGAGTTCTACTGAAAGTTTTCTCAAGACCAAGTCATCCATTTCCGGATTACCAAGGACAAACCCTGGATCAACACAACGAAAGATCATACTAGCCAGTCAATATGAATACATAACTCGATATGTTTCGCATCGACTCACCTCCTCCATGGAACCAAACAAGTAACGGAAAGGCTTCGGTTGGTGAAGATCGAACAGTGGGTACGACAGTTCGCACTCGAATTTCGCCACCTTCAACCGGGATGTTTCTATCTTTCAATTCGTACTCATTTTCTGCCAATGCATTCGAGATCAGCTATTGGCATAACGATAGACAAGAATTGGGACGTGTACCTTGCGGAAGAACGATATGCTGTTTCTGAATTTCCACAAGCTTCCCGAAGAGGGTGTTGAATTTGGCACGACTTTCTAATGCATCGACCACTTCGAACGGAGGTGGTAGCTTCTCGAGGGCAGCAGCAAGTTCAGGATCGGGAGTACCGTAGTGTGCATTATGAGCCATTTGATGGATTGAAGAATCAACAATTTGCAGGTGCAATGAAGAGGTGACTGAAAGTGAAAGAACTCAAGTATGCCGCTTTATATAAGAGAAAAGATCAGGACTGCTTGCATAGATTCTGAAAGTCGGGAACTTACTTTCTCTTTCACAAAATCAGATCCCCAAATCCCATCGCGAGGCTGTGGGTAATAAGTATCATAATCAAAGTTTCTGTCAATGCCTCAGATGATTTAGTTATCGAGTACGCGACTGTCTAGAGGCGAGCGCAAACGACTTGTTTGACTGCACCCATTTTCATGATAGTCTAAGACATAGCTGCGGACCTTTCCCATCCATCTTGAAGTAGCTGAATGACTCGATCCATCAACTTAAACAGGGAGAAAGTTTCACACTGTCGAGATGGAAGCTCTTGGGTCCTGAGAGCGGCTGGCAGCTAGTTCAATCCGTGTTCGGAATATGTATAATCAAGCACTTGGACTTGAACGTTCGAATTAGGGTGTCTGAGAAAAGATCAAGAATTCAAATTCAAACAAACGATGGGAACAGCAGAGAAAATACAGATATGGCTCGAGAGTGAATGCCTATTCTCTCGAGTTGCGTTGAGTGTTTCCCCCATTCTCCAAGAGCCATTTAGTACCTTCTACCACATCCCTCCTCAACTTTGCTGCGATTGGTAGATCGTAGAGGAAGTAGAATCCACCACCATGCAGAACGCCAGGATAGCTAACACAAATCTCAGTGTCAGCAAATCCAACAAATCGGAATCGGAAAATGCAGCAAGCCGTCAAATTACTCACAGATCTATTTTCGTCCGAACGTCATTCTCTCTCAATACCTCTTCGTAGAGGATTCCTTGGTCTCGAAGTGGATCATATCCACAAACCTGGAAGTATGCCGAAGGCAGTCCCGAGTGACGTGGTGCGAGCAATGGAGAAACCTCGGGGTGATTGGGAGGTGCATGATAGTTTTCTACAATTACAGTTAGATGAGAAAGTTAAGAGAGAGACTAAGAGATATTCTTACCTGCCATTTGAATCCAGTCAGGCGAGTTCAATCCTGGTGCATCTTTGTTCTCTTCGAGCGAGTTCATGACAACCTTGAATCTGTGACGATAGTGAGCACAACATTGAGCACGAATGACGGACGATGAATAAGAGATTAACCACGCACTTGTCAGGGAGATCTGCCTTGGGGTGGACGACGTTAGGCACTTGAAGGAGTTGTCCGGTAATCGGGCATCCCTCTTCTTTAAAAAACGGGTCGTCTCTAGCCTTCAATGCTATAGTGGCTGCGAAGTTGGCTCCCGCCGAGTTTCCTCCGACCAAAAAACCTTTGTGAAGGTCTGCTTTGATAGTCGACGAGTTCAAAACAGACTGCGATAAGATGAAGCATGCCTTCAATTAACAAGAAGAGAAGGAAAGATGATACAAGGAGGCGGACGTACCCATTTCAATGTCGTATATGTGTCAGTCAAACCAGTCGGAAAGGGAAATTCCGGAGCAAGTCTAGTGAGTATGTCAAGAAGGTTGAGATTAAGGAGAGTATTAATTGAGACATTATTCTGACCTGTAATTAACGCCAACGACTATCAGTTGTAGTTTTACAGCCAAGCTGGAAAGCCAATATTCATCCATATCCATGTTACCAATGAAAAAGCCTGAGAAATTGCGATCCATCACACCATGAGTAAGAGAGACAGCAGTTCAAGGAAGATATATACCTCCACCATGAATCCAATACAAAAGTGGAAAAGTCTTATTCGTGTCTGTGGAAGTTGGAGTTATGACACGGATGGTGATCTCGTAATCATCCTCAGCAGACACCAGCCTGTCTTCAGCAGTGTAAGTAGATCCTGGATGCAATATCATATTAACATGAAAATGGACTCATGAATGCGAAAGAAAATAGGTGAGACGATACTCACTGTCAGGAAGATCCTTTGCTTGATACGCCTGGTAGCTAGGAATGACATTGGCCAAACTTTGTCTGAGGAGTTTGATGTCAGTATCAGGGAGCATAGGTGGACCATGGGGTAAATGTTTGACAGCTTCTTGAACTTCCTCGTCGCCAACTGCGAGATGAGAATACTTCGACATTCTTGGTTTACAGACGGTGGTCTTTAACTTGTGCTTGGAATGAGCGTTTTGTAGGACTAGTGTTCTGAAGTGTAGCCTGTATACCGAACACATTATATACTCTGAAATTGTTCTCTTATTCACATTTCTTCGGCAATCCCTGTGCATGGATCAAAGTGACGAGCGTGAATCTTGAGAGCTTGATTCAGTGTAGGTCGGCCCCGAGTGTAATCCTAAGTGGAGGAGTACTGTATGACTCTGCAAAGCGGATCGGAAACTTCATATTCTCGAATTCAGACCGACACCATACCGTAAAATGTCAAGTCATGCTTACCGACAGCCTATAGAAGATGTTTCTGCTCATACTGAACGTCAAACCATGATCGTCTTGTGAGTAGATGTGTATATTTGTATCAGATGTTCAAGAAAATTTGCGTAGATATTGTAAGAATAGGAAGGTTACACCAAGTATTGTGATATTTGTGCTTTGGTACTTGAAGTTGAAACTCGGAAACGACAGAAAGACTGACGAGAGACGAGAGACGCGTGAATTCCCGCATGTCACGTGATTACCGTCTCGTATCAGAGTCCACCGTGTGAAATCTGAAGGTAATGGTTCAACGTTCAACGTTCAAGTTTAACACTCCACATTGAACTTGACATTGTAATTTCCTTCGTATATAGACCTGAGGCCTGAAGACTAGTATGTTTTCAATTTGAAAGCATGACTACCTCGCAGAAGGGAACATATGTATCGAGCCATAATACTTACTACCCCAAGCATACGAACTCTCGAGTCATGCTGATTTCATACGGTGCAGGTATGCCGCACTCATTCAAACTTCAATAGTTAATAGGTCTCTAAATTAACAGCCGCCCTCTCTTCACAGCTGGGAATGTACTCTGGAGCAAGTGGCTTACGGTTGGCATTTTGCCCTTCGGTGATTCGCTATAGTTATCCAACGGATGCGGAGTTTCCGATTCGCATCGCAGGAGTCATAGCCCTCAATCGCCGACACTTGTCGCTCAAACTAGTTCTGATGCAAATCAAGAGTTCCAACCATGCCCTTCTTTCTCAGGCCTTGGATACTTTCTAAAATGAGACTCGGGAGCGATACGTGACTCAAGCTCCATTGCACTCCGAACGATGTCTTGATTTCCGAAGAAAGTCGGGGCAACCATTACACCTCTTGCATATATACTGTACTTGACATGCAGACTGTCCATCCTACCCTATTCCTACACAGCATTCACCCAAATCACGACTTAAAGCTCATTGTTCAGAATGTCAAAGTATTCTCACCTCGCAATTGGCGATGAGGAAGTTCAGAAAGCTGTTAAACGTCTACCTCGTTGGCCACCTATGCAACCTGGTACCGATATCAACCTACTCAGGCAAGGTCTGGCGCATATGATTCCTAGCTATCAGGCGAACCAAGCAAAAGATCTACCTGACAGTCAGTAACACTTTCATTCCATTTTTGAAACATTGTCTCACTCGTATTGCATTCCCAGAGTCTACATACAATATCTCAGATAGATTAGTCACCGTTGAGGATGGTTACAAGGTCCCTATTCGTGTCACTATCCCAACCTGTGCAAACCCAGACCAGACTTTTCCCTTATTGTTTTGGATTCATGGTGGAGGTGTGTAACTCATTCTGGCGAAGTAGTGGGCTTGAAAGATTGGAAGCTCAATTCTTTCGGTGATACATAGGCTTCTTCATCGGCAATACAGACATGGATGAATACTGGCTTGCAAGTTTGGCTGTTAAGCTACAGCTTGTCGTCGTCAATGTCAATTATAGGTATGAGTATTTATTGTACATCCGAGTTCTCATTAGTCTGAACTGAAGTGTTTTATAATCAGGCTTGCTCCAGAATATCCATTTCCAACAGGCTTGAACGATACGTACGCATCGTTGAAATGGGTATGATGGTTGATTTGCCGTTTCTGTACTTCATCGCTGAATCGCAATATGTCCTTTGAAGTCTATCTCAAACTCTTTAGATATCAATGTAGATCCTCGCAAAGGACTTTTAGTCGGAGGAAACTCTGCTGGAACAAAGCTTGCAGCTGTCGTTTCATTAAGAGCTAGAGATGACCCATTTTTTGAGGAAACTCATATCACAGGACAAATCCTCCAATTACCATGTGTAGTCAACCCGAAATCCGATCTTCCTGAGAGGTACGTGAGAAGCGACTATTCGTGAAACGTAACACTAACTATTGTTATAGATATAAGATGATTTGGAACTCTCTGGAAGAGAACAAAGATGCACCAGGGTTGAACACGGCTGATTACCTTCAAATGGGAGGCAGGTATTTCCCGCTACTCATGCTCTTGGCCGGCTTATTCTAACTATGATGCAGAGAACTACCGGGCACCCCCCAATCATCCAGACGACTCTCCGCTTCTTGCATCCAGTCACTCAGGACTTCCTCCAGCATACCTTCAGGTTTGTGGGTATGACCCACTTCGGGATCAAGGGATCCTCTATGAAGAGGTGTTGAGAGAGAGTGGTGTTCGGACGAAGATTGACATGTGAGTGCTATGACGATTTCCTTTATTTCTGAATGAGATTTGTCTAAAGAGGAAGGGTTGCCGATCTTTGGATTCAATTTTTAGTTACCCTGGTCTTCCACACGGTGGAGGAGTCTATCTTGTTTATGACCTACCTATTTCAGCGAAGTTAAGGAGAGATGTAGTGGAAGGTGCCAGGTGGCTCCTCGAGAACGGGGGTACTAAATAACTCCAACAATACCAAGTCTACATCGAGTTATTACTAAATCTCGCAAGGTCCTCGACCCATGTACGCATCTTTCTGTCGTACGTTCCAGATTCCGAATACACCTTTCAAGCATACATACAGTTCACACTGTCTCAATACGGTTACGGCCTCTGGTGAGATTTTGATGCTAGGTCCAGCGCAACACGGAGTAGGACGGGCACGATGCAGAGATGATGCAAGACATTGATTGAAATGTAGGTAAAGCAAGAAGACCACGATTAGCAATCTCTATTAAGCATCCCCGGACCATCAAGTTTCAGAACATAGCGATCTCAGTCAAAACAAATGGCTCGTTTTGATAGGAGCAACATTGCTTGAAACGATCTCAATGGGTGTGTATATAAACTGACAGCTTGCGTCCCATTCAACCCAGCATTTCAGCATCTTTCAATGAGTCGACCACAGATTGACACTTCCCTCCTCTCCATCCCGGACCCCGAGTTCCTAGCGGCAGTAGCCCATTTTCCTCCTCCACCCCCTTACTCAAAGGACCCTCATGTTTTGAGACAGATGGCAGCTGGGATGCAACAACTCACGAATCAGATATATGGACCTCAAGTACCTCCCGGTATGTGTTTAAATATGTGGCGGGCACTGTTATTACACGACGAAAGATTTCAGACGCAAGGACTGACTGAAATTCATACTAGAATCGGAATATCGTGTTTCAGATCACAAAGTACCAGTTGAAGGCGGCGAAATCGTCATTAGGATTGTAAGCCCCACACCGAAGTCCGACGAGAGTGGCAAATACCCCGTTGTTTTCTGGATGCATCCTGGAGGTGAGAATTCATCCTCGGTGCTTATGAAATGTGAAATATTGAAGTCATCCTTCCTCATTTCATCTCAGGTTTCTTCGTTGGCAATCTAGAGTCGGATGATTTTCAACTTCGAAAGCTAGCAGTCGATTGTCGAGTTATTACTGTAAACGTCGATTATAGGCAAGTGCAAGAACTTGATGAGCGGCCATATTCTCCATTGTTAAAATTTTCATTAGACTAGCACCAGAATATCTCTTCCCAACCGGTCTTAACGATTGTTATGCTGCGTTGAAATGGGTGAGAGCGTGCGACTTGACACGTACTATTTTGATACTGATTGTGTTCGTGTTTGGTCGGGATCGTGAAGGTTGTAGAAAACCAATCTAAGATTTCTGCTAATGTCTCAGCAGGTCTCATTGTTGGTGGAGCATCCGCAGGTGGAAATCTCGCATCCATTTTAACACATCGCGCTCGAGACGATCCATTCTTCCAAGTAACAGGACGAAAAATCACAGGGCAAATTCTACAATCTCCCGATCTTGTCCCCCCAACTGCTATTCCTGACAAGTATGCTTCGTTTTCATTCATCCACCTTGAAATATTTCCCAACTGACCATCGCGAAGGTACAAATCACGAATAAAATCGTTCGAAGAACTGAAAGATGCGCCCATCTTACAACTTCAGATCATCATTGATAACTATGGTGTGTACTTAGTCTTAGTACTCGACGTTATAAACTACATAGCTAACAAGTTGGACACCATGTAGAGCGTTATACCACAGACCCTTCAAACCTCTTCAGTCCAGATATGTCTCCATACCATAGATCTTCATTCGAAGGACTCCCTCCTGCAATTTTCCAAGTCTGTGGCTTAGATCCGTTAAGAGATTCCAACCTAGTATACGAACAAATCCTTTCGGAAGCGGGAGTAAAGACAAAGCTATTCGTGTAGGTTTCGGTTCTTTTAAATTGAGGTTCACTGTATGCACTACTTACTTCACGATCAACCATTTCATTAGATACCCTGGTCTACCCCATGTTTTCAACTGTTTGTTTGACATTGGTGCAAGCAAACAATGGGAACAGGACTTGGAGGACGGTTTGCGATGGTTATTAGCTGGTTCCGCGGCTTAAAGTCTCTTCAAGTTTTCTGTGTAAAAATACTCTTCAATTCGGCACCATTATGCAAACTTTTATCCTCGCTTCATTAGACTCGGATATTAGTATATCTATCAAGAAATGCTATCTGTCCCTCCCTCGAGTCGTGGTACCAATACACAAAATCAGTATTCGCAGGGTGACAATTCTCTATTTGCGGGTCAATGGACCAATTGTATGATTGGACAGGGACACGACAGCAAGAACGTTAACAAAAACGTGCTGAAGAATATGATAGACGATCAAGGAGATCGACAGCTTAATAACGGATAGACCGGGATGGTTGCCAATGATCGTCGGTGAGCTGAACTTGGGCATAACTAACACGAAAAGTGAGTTCAGTACAGAGCCCTTCTGTTCGTTGGAATGTTGGACGCGTCTGTGGTACAAATTCCGTGAGTACCGCAAGATACTACTCATGTTGATGGGATGTCAAGCTCTTTACACTTTATACCATGATTGCACTCAGCGGAATACTATTTTTTCAAGCTTAAGAAAAGTTTCAACACCGAGAAGATGTTGACTTAGATCGGGATGTTTTACAGCTGAATCCGAGCTTCTGGATCAACATGAGTACTAGTATGTAGATATCCCGGAAGCGGGAGAAGAATTCAAATACTTACAGAAGAACAGTTGAGTCTACTCCCCTCCTTTCTCACTCAGAAAACATGTATTCATACTGACGATCTCGATTGCCCGGGACGAACAATGATCTCTCGGATAATTTTAGCAAAGGATTCGGAGGTGAGTATTTCGGTGTTAGTCCTTCCAGTCGGTTAGTTGTTTGAATATCCTGTCCTCAGATCCTATCAGACGGTGTCTTTACTCGTTGTCTCTTCCATATTGAAAGCACACACCAAGCCCGCCGAATTATAGGTCAATTTCATGTGGATATGGATATGGGGCCTAGGGTCGATAACCAATTTGAAGCGACAAAAATATGCTTCATCTTCAGCATGTTTGATTATTCAAACAGTGGCTACAATCAACTCAACTTAGACTCCGAGTTATACTGCTTCTAATCCGGATGTAAGTTACCTGGCCAAGTCTCGCGGCAACACGCCAATACAGGACAACAAAACGCAGTCTTCCACAATTGAAAAGATGGAATCTAGATAAATAGAATTGGCCTCAGTCGCAGAAGCAATGTCGGACAGGCTTGCTACTATGCGCCGAGCTATCGTTCAATTAACATGAGGCCTTTCAGGAGAATCTCGATCCGAGCCTCGAGGTGAATGCAAGTATCAATTGAAACCAAGCCGATTCCATTATTAAGAACATGTATCGAACCCAATCAGAATCAAAATCAACCTAGCAATTTATTCACTACCCCTTTGCGACCTCTCTCGATTGGTAGCTATGGGTGGGTTTCGGTCAGGTATCCCTTTATCAAACTACGGAGATTCTTGCCAATCCAACACGATTTCTTGTGCCGAAGCAAGGTATCTACATTGTGGTATATAGGACCGTTTAAAGGGTGACTTCTCTATGGAAGTCAGAGGCAAGATTATCTGGTGGCCTGAAGTAATCCATCACCAGATGACAATATGATGAATATTCATATGTTTAATCCTCAATATCAGCTAATCGCCGGATGTACATACTCCTCTATTATATTTCTGATATGTAACTAGCCTGTCAGTATAGTACCCTATTTCAATTCACGGTTTTCATAAGAAATATCAAGTATAGTCTTCAAAGAAAAAATTAAAATGAGAAGAGTATAGCAACTCCTGGTTTCAATCCAGGGACTTCGGGGTTATGGGCCCCGCACGCTACCACTGCGTTAAGTTGCTATAACTGCTTTGAAAAAAAGTTATATAAGGTGTGTTAACTGACTTGGACTTGGGCATGGACTTGGATGATGCATATCACCCCGACGATCATGCACTGTTGTATCATAAAATCTTTGCAACAAGGTATTCGAGGCAAGTGAGATGTAAATTTCACAAATGTACACCAACCACCCTGCAACTGACAAGCATATGTATAGAACATTAATACAACTTGGTGAAACACTCGATCGGAAAACTCGTTGAGTTCTCTTCAAACTCGGACTTTGCCTATGTACGAAACAAAGATCGAGTGACTAGTGACTCAGTAACTCACTTACCGGCGGTCGCCTTTCCGAGTCTCATACCAGGAAGCTGATTCGAGCAAAGGAAGTTGAGACAATTCCATTCAGTCGTGACCGTGGCTCATCAAGCGAACTGTGAATTTCAGCAGAGCAGCGAAGCTGAACTGAGATAGGCTCAGGCTAGTAGCTCGTCCTTCGATTGAATACGAATGAAGCAAACGTGGAACATTTCGATATTCTCGATATTCTTGTACGATCTACCAAGAAACGCGAGAACCATGCGTGTCTCACGCTCCTCACCTGTAACAAGATGAATAGCGTTGGTAAAGTTCACCTTCTCACTGTACGGTGGGTTAGAACACTAAAGCAATTCATTTCCCCTAAGCTCCTATAACAAAACTTCTTTGAATCGGGTGGAGCTCGAGCCTCCACTGAAGGTGAGAGCGAGGGCAATTTATAGAAGGTCTACTAGTAGTTTTCCATGAGCTTCAGTAAGTAGTATGTTTAAATTGATCTGTGATTGACTCGGATTCGATATCCGATCCAGGATTATGTCGGAGTGTCCCGACTACTAATTCTGCTAAATGAACAATCATACTCCGATTAACTTAACTTGAACATCTCGCCAATGCCAGTCAGTTGAAGATGAAGTTGGAGATGGAAATATGTATCGTCGTCGTGGGCGTAGCAGTTGCCCCGATCGTTCATGTTCTTAGACGCAACCTGAATTAAATTCGATTTGAATCATCAGTACTACTGATAGTACAAGGAATTCTGTGCCGTACATTATCACGCACATGAATGTCGATACCCTTTTGTATATGAAGCTGATATGAATTCTGTAAAAGTCACTGATCCCTGAAGTTGTCGATTAACGACACTAACAAACTATGGATGGTTCGTGAACGTACCTTGTTGACTGTCTAACATTCGACCTCAATAATAAGGGTAAGGCTACGAGTAGTACTTGTCACTTGTCACACGCCAGATCATACTCACATTGGAGGTAGTGACAGTGTGGTCGGCATTCATCGAGTGAGCGCAATAATGAGTTACAATTCCGAGGAAACTATAGACTAGCTACTACATATAAACTTAGATCAAGAAACTACAACAAGCGTAAAAGAAAGAAAAGAAAAGAAGAGCAAAACTCGACTGTGTGCGTGTACAATATACCCATGTCCATCCAAAAACCCATGAAGAAAAAAAGAAGTTGTCGACCCCACCTACTCCCAGTGCGGCCATGCAATATTTTCGTGTTTATCATCGCGAATCTTATGTAAAATGCGTGCGTCGGGCACACGATGTGTTGTTTGTGTCTCGAGAGATAGACTGTCATCGCATCATCCCAGGTGCAGTCTTTGCCCTCCTCATTGAGGGTCGAGTGTCTCCGTGACCTCCGTGAAGATGGTGATTGTATCTGGATTGCTTCTCCCATTCTTGGAGACATCTAGGATAGAAAAATGTGGTTAGAAACCAACTTCCAGATGACGACGAAGATTAGAGAGATGAGATAGACAGATGGTGGAACAGTACTCGAGAAAGGTGGACATGGACGGGAATAATAATAAGACCAATGATGAGAGAGAAGACTGACCTCACGAAACCGGAGTTAGGCTTTACACAAGCTCTCTTCCTCTTGACGAGTTCGAAAGCAGAGTCATACGTCATATTCTGCGCATACATCAAGTACGCGATGACAATAGCTGCAGACCGGGATACACCCTACACAAGACGGTGATGAGCGAAGGAGAATAAGGGGCACACGACACGATACACACCTGCTGACAGTGTACCAGAACATTGACACCTCTCCTCAGTCGATCATCAATCCACAAGACAGTCTCCTCAAGTCTCGCTTTGAGATCCTCTCTCGTCTCGTCACTGCTAGAATCCAAAATCCCCAACTGGTAACATTCGACTTTGGCGTATTGAGGGTTTCCGTCCAAGTTAGGCAGCCAAGGTGCGTCTAACACCTGGACGAGCGCAGATATCTTGTGCGAAGATAGAAGCGAAGGGTCGAGAATGGCTGAAAACGACCCCAAGTATAGCGATCCTGTGTGTTTGACATGTGTCGCTGGTGAAGATGCAGTTGAAGATGGCAGAATGAGATGCATTGGTGTGCACATCGCCTGCATAACTTCAGGAGGAAGATTATCGAAGCGAATCATAATTGCGTTGTTCGAGTAAAGGTAATCGGAGGGTTGGATGTCGACTTTTAAGCAAAAGCCGAGTTCGAATATGTGTCAGGTGTGGAAACTGTCGTTCGTTCGAGGTGGGAGTAAGTCGTTAAGGTGGTCCAGGCGAAGAGTCGTAAAGCCGGAGAGGGTGTGCTTGGGGTATGGAGTAAAGTGTGGAGTTCCGCGGAGGATACAACCCGTTGAAGGTCGTCGGCGGGCCTCCTGTTGAGGAGGAGTTGGCGGTGGGTTGTGGGTGGTTGGGAGGTCATCGTTACGGGATTGAAGGTGGTGGATTATATACGAAACGGTGTTCAGAAAAACGTGAAGTGAAAAAAAGGACAAACCGTCGGAAGAAAGGATAATAGGAAATTTGCTCCCTCTCCGTTTGTGGTGCCCCGTCCGCTTTTGGGTTGCTACCAGATCTGGACGTTTAACCGATCTCTCTCCACAACATCCACTGATTCTAATTTATTTCGCGAATAATGCAAATACAACCCGACAATTCAGATATTGAGACCCAGCGAGTGGTATGTTCTGCCACGCACCGAGCTGGCTGTATGTTTTCGCATCGACAAATTCCCTCAAAAACATGTTTTCTGAGCAGTGAGTCCAGAGCGTTTGTGGGGGACAACGGATCGACTCAAAGTCTGGACTAACGTGACGTCACACTGCCATATATGGTATGCCGACCTTCTCGATACCCGGTCGGTGTCCTACAGCGTCCAGGCCCATCTGTTTAGAGATGACACTGTGACAGTGCTAGTGACAATTTGAACGACGACATACTGATTGTACCTGCACCTTTGTTGCTTTTATGATAAATGCAGGTCAATATGAAACGATTTTAATAACTTATTAAAGGTACAATTATATCTTTCAATTCATTCTATCATTCCGTTCGTATGCGTCGTCGTACTTTACTGACCACACCCTAAAGATAGACAGGTCAAATACAACATCGTGGCAATAGCGAACACCTTTTCAATTCACTTCGGATCCTGAGCAGGTCTCAGAGTGGCCCGAGTCTGAACTGGAACGTTGCAGGCATCGTGCGGCTATCAACACATCAACGGGCCACATTCAACTTCAGAGTTCGGACACCTATTCGAATTCTTCAAGGTTCAGGTTACTGAACTCAAATCGGTACCTATTCAAGCTATTTATTCGTATCTATTGCTAGAGATCTCCCTGGAAGATCACACAATCAGTCGCGTGTCGGTATGTACATTTTACACTGCGATTCTATTCTGAATGTTGCACTCATTCGGAACGTCAAACTGCAGCTCTAGCTTCTCTTCCGAATCTCCAATCGCACGTTTACGTTGTCAAGCACTGGGTACCTCAAAAGGTCTTCTTGGGACTCTGTTCATGGTACTGAGAAGTCACGGATTTGGCGAAGATTTGGCAAAACAGTTCTGCGAAAATCACACATTTTTCGTCCAAAACGTTCATAGAAAAGACAGTTTTAGGACATAAAAGCCGAAAATGTTCTCGGTTGTGGGATGGCTTCAAAGGAAATCGAGGTGTATAATTACCTGTGAGTAAGTCAACTGCTGGTATCGGAAAATATCATGTTGCTTACCTTGTTTAGATATTATTTGCTCCAAACCGTTCAAGTCATGTCTAGATCTCCCTTTGAACCTTCAAATTGTATCTATTCATATGAAGTACTCGACATCCAAGTTCAAGTTGAACATGTGTGTCAACGTGTTCGCGATTTTGTATGGGTCAGTGGCCGAACATTTCACGTAATTCATTGAACGGTCTTTGATAAATTTTCTTTGTACTCTGGATAGATTAGGTCCTCGTTTCGGTCCAATAAAGTGCGTTCCATGTGACCGGTTCAGCATGATTTACCTACCATAAACAGATCCTCGGATTCTTCCAGGTACTCTCTTGTAACACACCCATCGGGCCGCGGAAACCTAAGACCTTCGATTGGTCAACAAACACCGTACTTCTTCATTTTAATGCTACTTTCGAAGTTCAGCCTCGCGACTGCTGGACTCAACTGCTACTCAGGCTATTCGCTCCAGCAAAGATAAGCCAACTTTGTCATTCAAAACGTTGTAAATGATCATGCCTACGGAACGTTTGGTCAAACTTGAGTAAAATCACGGCGAGTAACTTTAGATCAACTCGAACCACGTTTACTTTTACTTTTACTTTTATTTGTATATTTATTCTTCTTCTTACAGATCACCGCTATCTCCGGATCCGAGAATGCATGGTCAGTGCTGGCGACTTTGTGGCGGCGGCTGTCAAATTCCAACAGCATGTTATCAACATAACACGGTCCGGAAACTCAACACGATGTCCTGATGGAAAGCAGTGCAATGTCCGGAAGTTCCTCTACAAACATCTGAGGCTTCTTAACGCATTCCAATAAGTCAAGGTATCTACTGGACCGTGGTACTCGTTTCCTTCTTAAGATCTGTTCTAAAACGCTCGTTTCACTGTCGGACATTATTCTCGATCTCAAAGTCATCAATCACAACATGGTATCCTTCTTTTATTACTTGAAGTTGGATATCCTGGTGGATAGTACAGTCAATACCGAGGTTAGTATTGTCCCAAGGCCAGTCTTCAGCAAGAAGATCTCCCAGCCTCAATCTTCAGAATCTGTAGCTATGGAAGTAGCTACTAAGTTGCCATTCAGGTCAAAAAAGTATCTCCCGATTTGACGAATGTCAATCAGTACGAACTATCGACTGACACCGGCCGCAACATAGCACAGCATAGCATGCTGAATCTCATACTTCTGAACTTCTTCCTATGCATTCAAGGCTCCTCCCTCGTGCGTACTCATTATGCCAAGTAAGTGAGATCGTCGTACCCTACATTGTAAGCACTGCTTTCTGAATCTGACTCAGTCTTTCCGACATTTAGGCGTACTCCTTCAAGACTCCAATTAACAGGGCGGCGCAGATCTGCGATAATAATTTCTCCTCTGAGACTTGGACTACTAAGAACGACCTGACATGCTTCGAATCGGATCGTGATCGGGATGCTAATTCCAGGTTCTCATTGCAGTTCAATCGTGTAGAGTGTATTGACTCGGGAGTGTTTCAAAGAATCGAGATCATAGTCATGGTATTGGTATAGGTAAGTTGTTAATTATACAATTTCACTTTCCAAATTCTCATTATTCTGTTAAGTTGGTCTACCCGTGTGCGCCATCTTATTTTTTCTCAATCACATTGGCAGCCGTTTACTTGTGAATCAACATTGGAATTATCTACTCTCAGCTAGCACCTCAGTGGATTTAGAAGGACCGAACCGCGGATTTATTTGAGTTTATTGAGGTCGTGAAACTAGCCTTTGAAAAAGGTACCTGACTCATGAACCATCAAATGTAAAGGTATTGTACAATGTCGGTATCCCGATTCGACTCTATTAATTAATTAACATCTTCAGCGGTCGGCCTCTTCTCCAGGATTCATATCACAGCGGTCCATATACAGAGGCGGAATCGACATCCATGTGTTTGATTATAGGGCACAGTATTCCTCACTTGTGCTACCAGTAATACTGCCTATGGCTCAAATCGAAATCCAGGCGATCGGGAGGACACTGCGCTACGGGAACTACGATGCATATTTCCAGCTTCAACTTACCATTGACGATCGCAGTCTACAGGAATGAATGAAATGTCAGAATCCATGAAATACTCGATCGGAAAACGCGTTGAAGTTCTTCTCAAACTCGGACGTAGGACTAAGAGACAAAGATTGAGCGACTCAGTAACTCACTTAGTATACCGGCGGTGGCCTTTCCGAATCTCGTACCAGGAAGCTGATTCGAGCAAAGGAAGTTGAGACGATTCCATTCAGTCGTGGCTTTGGCTCGTCGAGCGAAGTATTAATTCTAGCAGGCACGCTGAACTAAGATAGGTAGTAGCTCGTCCTTCGATCGAATACGAATGAAGCAAACGTGCAACATTTCGATAGTTTTGTATGATCTACTCAGAAATACGAGAAGCCGTGTATCTCTCAGACTTCTGACCTATAACGATATGAATAGCATCGGTGAGCTTCTCTTTCTGACTGTACCGTGGGTTATAACACTAAAGCAATTTATTTCCCCTAGTCTCCTATAACACTTCTTCGAATCGGGTGGAGCTGGAAACTCTAGAGGTGCCAATAAATAGAGTAAGGCCTAGTACTTTTCCTGGGCTGTGAGCATCAGTGAGCAGTGGTATCACTGTGTATAAGCTACAAAATTATGTAAGATAATCTGGAAATATTGTGAAAATAATAACTCTCGATTTATATTCTTTTTCTTACAACATTCTCACGAATAATAAAAAAGAGTTAATCGGGTGAACCCTCTGCTAGGCACCCATATTATGGTAGGCTTCTGAAAATATTATGTAAAATTTTCATTCAGATAATGTTGAAAGATTCGGGAAAGAATCTGAGAGCTTTTATTTCAGGAATCTTTCCAAAATATCCCCCATAATTGTGTAACTTATACACAGTGTATGTTTAAATTGATCAGTGATTGACTTGGATTCGATTCAGTATGCATCTCGGAGTGTCCCGACGACTCATTCGTTCGATAAACTTCACCAAACGTACTGGCATTGACGTGTTCTCTTCGTTCTTACCATAGTGCTATTATATATTCTATACATATGCTTGTCGTGATTCTTCTCACTGTTATTCTGATCAGATTTTCGTCAAGATATCAACCCTTGAACTTTGACTTGAACTTATGCTAAAGCCGATGGTATATACCAACTGAGACCCCTTGATTATATAATTGGTGACTTCGATGGATCCCAGTGAAAGTACTAGTAACATCCATGATTATATGCCAAAATTATTGGTCTCCGTGAAGCAATTGTGAAGTCTACATGTTTCTACTTACATACTGTACCTTAGTTGGGAAGCTTGAAAGTTTTTGAAAGTTAGAATCATTCAAATGTTCCATACACACGTGATTATGAACCGTGAGTGGATACTGATATAGCAACTTAACGCAGTGGTAGCGTGCGGGGCCCATAACCCCGAAGTCCCTGGATCGAAACCAGGAGTTGCTATTTCTCCATGCACCCGGTAATTTTTTCGGCAATGTTCAACAACCAATATTGTAATTCTGAACTTCCAATTTATGACGGTCATGCATATCCACATTACAATGAATAAAAATAATCACTACCCGTCATCATAAAATTAGTCTTTTTTTTTTGGTGGGGCGTTTCGTCTATCATAAAATTAGTCTTAGTTGTTGGAATAACATATATAATATGAACTGCGTTCGTTCTTCATTGGCGGATGAAAGCAATCAACCCATCGACATTGTGAATGGATCAGCTGAAACAACCATACGACCTTCTCAGAGTTTCCGAGAGTTACATGAAGAAGGCACCCTTAAAACTCCTCACTACACCGCAATATCAACATCTCGTCGCACGTTACCGACAGCCTCACTTCAACGTTCAACGAGGGATCCAAAAGATGAATTAACAAGAACCTCCGTAGTTTGATTCCACAACTCCTGCAAGTGAACACAAACATGCATGTCGAATTTAAACTAATCGAGAGAGATCACAAAGGGGTAGTGAATGGATGCAAGGTTGATTTTGATTCTGATTGAGTTCGATACTTCTTTCAAGTTGATAACGGAGGAATGCATGGTTTCAATTATAATTACTTGCATTGGCCTCCAGGTTCGGATCGAGTATCTCCTTCAATATAAGGCCTCATGATAAGTGAACGATAAATCGGCGCCCTGAATTCAATGGTGTATATCTAGATTGCATGCTTGCGATTGCGGAAGACTGCGTGTAGCGTGTTTGATATAGTTGCCGCGAGACACACTACCTTGGTCAGGTAACTTACGGTTCCGGGTTAGAAGTAGCATGGCTCAAAATCCAGATTGAATTGAATACTGTATAGGAATTTGAATGGACGAACACGAGGAAAATGAAGAATATATCTGTCGCTTTTGTGTAGATACCGGTCCTAGACTCCATATATACACGAAATAGACCTGGAATTCGGCGGATGTTCTACCTGCTATATAGAAGAGAACATGAGTAAAGACACCGTTGCGCGGGATCCGAGCAGGAGATGATATTCAAATCTGGGGAAATGAGTGTCTCGAGTTCTCAAGTTGCGTTCAAGTAAGAATCGAGTACCACTACTCACCTCCGAATCCTCGACTCCAATCAATGGAGTGATAACTTGACATGTGCGATCTAGATCGATGTTGGTATACGTTGGTATGCCACATCGTTTCTGAATAAGCACCACAGAAAGGAGAGAGAATACTCCAATGTTCCCTCGCGAGTATTGGAATCCCAACCCGCCCCGCTTCCCCGATATCCACATATCTACTCATGTTGATACAGAAGCTCGGATTCAGAACCATTCCCCTGTACCATATCCCGACCTAACTCAACACCGTCTCGATATCCGAAGTCTTTCTAAATTTAAAGCAATCAGTATTCCACAGGGTACAGTATAAAATCTAAAGACCTTGGTAACCCATCAACACGAGTAATATCTTGCGGTATTCGCGGAAGTTAGACAGCAGACGCGTCCACCATCCCAACAAACAAACAAAAAACTCACACCATGGTCGCTCCGAGCTCATGTTTCGTGTTAAATATGCCCAAGTTCAGCTCACCGACGATCATTAACATTCATCCCGGTCCACCCGTTGCCCATCTCCTTGATTGTCAATCATATTCCTCAGCACGTTTTCGTTAACGTTTCTCCTGTCGTGTCCCTGTCAAATCATATCATTGGTCCACTGACCTCGGATATGGATAATTAGGCCTTGGGACGAAGATCAAATCCCACTGGAAAACAGGACAGGCGTCCATTCATTCCGAAGCTTGTTGTTACCTATGATATGGCTCGGACAGGTCCGTCTGACTCGTGTGGTCGCACGAGGCAGATAACTAGAAAAAAGTTTCAGAATATGAGTCGAATCCTGTCGCTTGGGCTCTTTCGTGGTGAAAGAGGAAATATCACTTTATCGCACGCTGTTGTGGATCAATTGCAAGTTTTCCGATAATGAGAATAAATGACTAGAACTTGAAGAGGTACGATATCCAAATCCATTCTTCTTCATCTTTGGGGTACTTCAGCAAATATAGCTATTTTCAAAGTGGAAAACTGGAGAGGAGTGAAGGAAGTTCCGGTGCCAGAAAGAGTACCGGGATACGAGAGTTGCGAGAAGGATGGTCTGGTCTGGTAAAATTGGGATTGGGGTGAGGCATAGACGCAATTCACGCGGATTTTTTGTTCTGGTGCAATTGTGCAAATTTTGAGGAGTTCATCGCCATAATCGGAGCTGATTTGTTCAAATTTGATCTGGTCCTCCTTGCTGCATTGGCACCCTACTACTGTCTTCCTTGCTTGTTTTTTTTGCACACGTACATCGGATCAAATTTTTCTAGTCCCACCACGAAGAGTGTATACTCGTCTTATGCCACGTACCGTTTGCCATCGCAAGTCTTCCGGATCCACTTCAACTTCTCCCACCAGCTGCACCTCAAATTCATCGTTGATTCGAGATCCCACCCAGTCCAGTTTCTGTTGAAGAGGTGATATTCTTTTCGGCATATGGAAGTACATGAAAGAGTAAATATTAATAACATTGTTTTGACCGTTTTCGGTGACTCACTGGTAATCATTTTGATGAACGTATACGCGATCACATGACACATATGACATAAGCTGGAACGGGACTTCGATTGTACTTACGAGTACTACTTGATCATCTCCGAGGTCGATCCTAACTCCTTTCTTCTACTGCCTGAGAGTCATTGCTACTAACCACGACTCTTGCATTGCCAGATTTTAGCCTCTGGTCCACCAGATATCAAATTTGCCATCCTAGCAGTGTTGCTTCTAGGTTTCAAGAGCCTCGAAAAGTTCACAAACGCACAAGTTTCTTCTGCGATAGTATTGTCGATTACCTGTTATCTGCTTACATCACAGCTACCAGAAAAAATTATAGCAATACATCAAGACACATTCACCTCTGGTCACCAACCCCCGAGTTCTACGTACCATGATATATTGCTGAAGGGGAGCCACTGCCCTGAAGTACACCTTCATTGGATCCGATCTCTTCGCACACGCTCTGACGACAAACCTCAATAAATCAGAGTACCCGGAAGGCATGAACCAACGCTCTGTCGTCAGAAGTTATTTTCATGCTACCCGACAAATGTTCAAACGTGATTTGGCATGCTACTCTAGACTTATAATTACTACAGGTATACTAGTCATAGTCCATTGAATGTTCTAAAGAGAAAATTGAGAATCGAGACGCATTAGAATTAGGTCTGGCGGTGGGATGATCATAAGTGAATCCCACCTGTGGTTCTTCTGCGTTGGTATTTACAATTGATATTTTCATTAGGTCCTCGAAATTGTCTCGTCGCTTGGCCTTCGAAAATGAGATTTATCAATGCAGGTTCCGAGACTCATCAGGTTTTTGATATTCTCCTGCCAAGTTGTACTCGGACTTGGACTAGTATCTCTCGAGCATGTAGCTATATATAACGTGACGATTTCTAACGAGAACATATATAAGCATAAACTTGCTTTTTAAATCACAACCCTTCATCCTCAGAACTAGGGCAACAGGAGAATCCACGAGATGATCATCTAGTGAGCGAAATTCTACCTTGCAATTCGCAAATCTTAGCGCAGATCAGAGTTCTATTTGCTGTAGAATGCATGGAGTAGGGAAGCTGCAATTCATGTTTCCGAGGTCGAACGACAGTGGATGTTGAAAAGACCAGGTAATGGAAAGAAGATAAAACAGTTTCATATTGATCCAGCTACGGAACAGCAGAAGTGTGAAATTAAGCAGGAGGAGAGACGGCAGCGGTAGCGTCCGAAGCTTCCTTCAAACTTCCACCCAAATTATCAGGCAATGCCATGCTGGGATCAGTCTCACTTAACAATCTACCACCGAACAATACAGTGCCATTCTCCGCTCTGAATTGGGCAATGCGTTTTTCGACCTCGGGCCGGAAGTGACGCATCAAACCTTGGATTGGCCATGCGGCAGCATCTCCGAGAGCACAGATGGTTCGTCCCTCAACTTGTTTGCTAGAAAAAAAGGGATAGGTTAGAAAAAGCAGACAATGGGACAATATATAGGTCCTACGTTAGTTCGAGCAACATGTCGATTTCACGTTGATGACCACGGCCTTCCACGAAACGGTCCATCATGTTCATCATCCATGTTGTTCCCTCTCGGCATGGCGTGCATTGACCGCAGGACTCGTGCTTGTAGAACTATTCACAGAGGGGTGAGGTGGCGAACTAAAAAAAATTGTCAGATGACTTACTTGAGAAAAACGAGCGATAGCCCTGACAATATCTGTGCTCTTGTCCATGACGATGACAGCACCGGTTCCAAGACCAGATTGAGCGTCCTTCAGAGAGTCATAATCCATCCTGAAGAAGGCTATGAGTATGCGTACAAATCGGAGAGGAAAATATACACTGACAGGACCTCTTCGCACTTCTTGATAGGTAACACAGGGACAGAGCAACCACCGGGGATGATACCAAGCAAGTTATCCCAACCTCCCCTGACACCACCGCAGTGCTTCTCAATCAGGTCCTTCAAAGGAATGCTCATCTCTTCTTCAACAACACAAGGGTTGTTGACATGTCCGGAAATACAGAACAGCTTCGTCCCTTGGTTCCTCGCCCGGCCGAAGGATGCAAACCAAGGAGCTCCACGTCTGCAGATAGTTGGAGCGACGGCAACAGTCTCCACATTAGCAACGGTTGTAGGGCAACCGAACAATCCAACGTCGGCGGGGAAAGGAGGTTTGAGACGAGGCTTTCCTTGTTTGCCTTCCAAGGATTCAATCAAGGCAGTCTCTTCGCCGCAGATATAGGCACCAGCTCCGCGGTGAAGGTAGACGTCAAACGCGTATCCAGAACCACAAGCATCTTTTCCAAGGAATCCGGCTTTATATGCTTCGTTGATAGCTTGTTGAACATGAGAGGCCTCCTGGTAGAATTCACCACGAATGTAGATGTAGGCAGCTGTAGCATTCATTGCGCGACCAGCGACGAGACAGCCTTCAATAAGTTTGTGAGGGTCACCACGAAGAATCTCCCGATCTTTGCAAGTGCCAGGTTCTCCCTCATCAGCGTTGACGACAAGGTAACGTGGGCTGGAGTTCGGGATTAGCAATAATCATAAGGGGTGATAAGGAAAAGCTAAAGCGAGACTAAGAGGCGAGCGAAAATGAACCGTGACAGCAATGTTGTCCATGCAAATTCTTATAATGCATTGAGCCCATACTTTCAGATGAACAGTTTCGACGCGAAGATGCGGTGTAGAACAAAGCAGAGGATTGTATTCTATAATGGATATAGTAGTAACTCACCGAGGGTCCTTCTCCCAACCGGGTTTGTTCATGAAACTCCACTTGAGACCAGAAGGGAAACCGGCACCACCGCGACCACGAAGACCTGAATCTTTGATGGTTTGAATGATCCATGAGTCGCCCTTTCCAATGATATCCTTAGTTCGGTGCCAGTCACCGCGAGACTATGGGTGCATGAGAGCAACATGAGCTTCCAAATATTCTTTTATTTCACGTGGAAATGAAGAGAACTAACCAAGGCACCCTTGATACCATGATCATGCTTGCAGTAGGCATTGGTAAAAATTCGGTCTTGGTCTCTCAAACCGCCATATCTTCGAACGGGTGGGTCTTGAACAGTTGCAAATGACCGTCTAAGCTTAGCCTTAAATGGCCGCGAAATTTCTGCGATAGAGTGAGCGTATGTTCTGCAGAATTTTGGATAGTGAACATACGGGATATTGACGACGACGACCTCAACATCGTCGTGGTCGATGAGCAAGGGGTATTTTGGCGCCAACCAATGGGAGCAGACTTGTTGTCTCCCAAGTTCGGAACACGCCGGATGACAAAACGGGAATTCCCAGCTTAGGTTAGGGTTTAGAGACCTACTCCTCCTGAACCTCAAGTTTCGACGGCCGAATTGCGCGATTGCACTACCATGGCGATATAAGTCTACTGTGAGCCTCGTTAGGTTCTTTAAACCTCAATTTTCTACAACGCAAAGTTCTTGTAAAACATGATATTGTCGAGGATCATGATGTATCTACTAATTCGATGAACGCTGGTCTAGTAGTAGTAAAAGGCGCGCACTCCTTGTCCCAGACCAATCTCAAAATCACAACGGCTTACCTGTATTTGCTCTCTTTTAGCACAGCTATTTTCTAGTCGAATTTCACTCAAGCAAGTCTGTAGGTGAACGTGAGAAGTTGCCTTAACCGAAGAAGACACATGTCCTACGCTTGAACGTTCAACGTTTGAACGACAACCACCATCTTCGTTTTGAATCGTACTCAAAGATATTTGAGAGTTGAGAGGTTTGTTTTCATGATTTCTACATGGAACAGAAAGCATGACGAATGCCCTATAGAAATTCCCAAAAATATATACTTCTACAGAGTCCTTTCGGTTACATATCTGGTGTTCTATTCCGTGCTGCAACTGAACACCTGACGAAGGTACCAACCGTATGATTTCACTTCTTTGATTATTGGAAGCATCTCTTCAAGAATCAACTCAGTTGGATGAGGATATTCCCCAAATTCTAGGAAATGCCGCACCCACAGCGGACCGTTGATGTCAAAGACCGGGCGAACACTGGACATTCTCTGCAGTCACATGGACTTCCTAAGCGTTGGGAGACGAAAACTCGCGATATAAAGTCTCTAGAAATTCGAGAGGCAAATGGGCAAGAATCAAGGTGGAAGATGCTTTGGTTTCGCCACCGCACTTGGGCTCTGCCCACCCTGTTTTCCATCGTCTTGGCTTGTCTTACATGGCCACTTACTGTCTTATCTTCACAAGCGAACACTCGCGTCGGAAACAGTGGATTCCAATTGCGACAGGATGCCCGTCCTCTCACCATTCTGGCCGATCCTCCTCGGAACTCGACTGGTTTAACAGATGCCGTACAGTGGGATAACTACACGCTTTTTGTCAATGACCAGAGAATTTTCTTATAGTACGTTTGACTTCGTAGTTGGTTTTTAGGATTTCAGGCTGATGATATCTTGAAACTCATAGCTCCGGAGAATTTCATACATTCCGTTTACCCGTCCCTGATCTATGGCTTGATATCTTCCAAAAGATGGTTGCTGCCGGTCTTAACGGTGTTAGGTTTGTCAATTGTCTATCAATAACCAGTGACTTCTGACTCAGTTGTTTTATCACACAGCATATATATTCATTGTGCGATATTTCAGATTCCACTCAAGAGGTGACGCGTCACTTACATCTATATTCAGGGGGATTGACCAATCCTGCGCCTGGGATCACTGACTTCAACGACTGGAGGGCACTGCAGCCCATGTTCGACGCCGCAAAGCTAGCTGGCATATTCATTGTATTACGTCCAGGTAATGCTTTTTTTAAAGTCATGTCGACCTCGGGATCTTCAGCTGACATTTTTGTATCTCAGGACCATATGTATGTTAAAAATTCCATCGAAGGACTATCATTCTGAATGGTTTATTTTTAGATCAATGCGGAGACTACGGCAGGAGGAATTGCTCATTGGGTCACAAGCACCGTTGCTGGGGAGCTTCGAACCAATGCGACTGATTTCAGAGCAACTTGGACACAATATGTTGATGACATTGCAAAGTTCACTGTTCCTAACCAAGTTTCCAATGGCGGGCCGGTAATTGGTATGTCTTCCCTCGCTAAAGTTGATAAAGGCTGGGGTTGTTGCTGATGAATGTCATATCGTGGTTAGCTCTACAGATAGGCACGTTCTCCTTGCTGTCACGGGGGATTATGTACTGACAATGTGGGATTCATAGACAACGAGTACTCGCAGAGTCCCATCGAACGCGCAGAGTATTTTGCTCAACTCGAGGTAGCCTACCGCGAAGCAGGAATTGTTATTCCTTTGTAAGCAATCTCAAGCATCGCTATGATGAACTCGCATTCATAGCACTACTAGAACGTATAACGACCCTGGAGAAGGGCGCAACTTCATCAATGGGACTGGCGCTGTCGACATTTATGGCTTAGTGAGTGTTTCTTTCATGTCTCCGTGATTGACTCGATGGAACATCCTCACCTGTCTAGGATGCGTATCCTCAAGGGTTTGATTGCTCGAACCCACGAGTATGGAATCCAGTTCAGACCAACTACCATCAGTACCATACTCAGAACAATCCAAGTCAACCATGGTATATGCCAGAATTCCAGGGTAAGGCCATTGCTGATGTTCCCCATTTCTTCATCTGAGCAAGCATCTGTAGGTGGTTCCTTCGATCCTTGGGAGGGACCTGGATACGACGCTTGCGAGCTCTTGACCGGGCCTGACTTCCAAGACGTCTTTTACAAACATAACTGGGGATCCAACGTGAAGTTGATATCATACTACATGCTCTACGGGTTTGTGTCTCTTGCACCTATCGTCATTTCGATGCTCATTGTGTCTACAGGGGAACGAACTGGGGCGGTATTGCCTATCCGGGTGTGTATACAAGGTCGGTTTCCAAAGTAATGTCGTCTATCGTCATGTTTCTCATTGTGATCAGCTACGACTATGGTGCTGCAATTCGAGAGTCTAGGGCGCTCTCTCCCAAGTTCGATGAACTCAAACGACAGGGAATGTTCATTCGAAGTTCTCCGCAATTCCACAAGACGGATTGGATCGGGGATTCTACCTCCGGCATTCCTGGAGTCTCTCTGAACGGATCCGCTGCCTTCTTGACTTTCCTGAAAAACCCAGATACAGGTACTGGGTTTATCATCGCCCGACAGGCAAACTCAACGTCTACGTAAGGTATATGATTTCTATTCGTATCTGTATGCTGACCATGTATCTTCTATAGTGCACTGACCACATTCAGGCTTTCAGTGCCAAGCTCTGCAGGTACACTGGCCCTCCCTCGCACAATCTCGTCTATCTCTCTGAATGGTCGCCAGAGCAAAGTCATCCTCACGGACTACACCTTCGGAAGCAAATCTCATGTTCTCTACTCCACTGCATCTGTTTTCTTCGCTGGTGTAATCGATGGCCGTGACGTTCTGTTCATCTTTGGCGACTCTGACCAAAGCCACGAACTTGCCGTAGCTTTCTCAGGAAATGGTGTCCGAAGTGCTCAATCAGACGTCCGCTTCTCTACCCAAGCTGGTCCTAGTGGTTTCACAACGGTCACTTTCTTACCTGGAATTAAAGGCTTGGTCACAGTCTGGGAATCTTCCTCTCAGTTGGTCCTGTACAGTGATCCCGTCACTGCGGCGTCTTTCTGGGCACCTACTATCGCTTCCACAACCTCTCCTTCTAAATTGGAGAACTTCTTCCAATTCGGAAGTAACGATACTGTCCTTGTTGGTGGTCCTTATCTCGTCCGAAACGCAACAATCTCAAGGGCCGGACATTTGGCTTTACGAGGAGATTTGAACACTAGTGCTATACTCACCGTCATCGCACCAAGTACTGTCAAAACTGTGTCTTGGAACGGTGAAGTTATCCCTGTTGATTTCGTACCGAGTACCAATGGATCTGGTAGAAGATCATCTATTATCAAAACAGGAAAGGCTAATATGAAGATCAGCTCGGAATCTATCAATGTCCCTACTTTGGAAGGATGGAAATTTGCAGACAGCCTACCTGAGATACAAGCTAACTTCTCGGATGCAGATTGGATCGTTGCAAATCATACGAGTACCAATATCACTAGAAAACCAACATTTGGAGATGGAAGAATTCTGTATGGTACGTTGTGTGTGTTTGCTCCTCCTCGTCTGTCGCTCATCTGATTGTTATATCTGTATTTTAGGATGCGATTATGGATTGTGAGTCATTCTAAGTTCAGCTCAATGTGTTGTTGAATTTCTAATTTGTTCGATAGTTGCGAAAATATAGTTCTTTGGCGTGGTCACTTTACCGGAACAGGAAACGAAACTTCGGTGAACCTCACAATCAATGGCGGCACTGGTAAGTTCAGCTTGAATGCATGCAACGATAATGGTTCACTGATAATAATATTTCTTTCTTTAGCTTTTGCCGCAGCCGTATGGTTAAACGATCAATTCCTCGATAGCACCAGTGCTGGGCCTTCAACAGATCAAACTAATAAACTTTACACGTTCCCCCAAGGATCTGTGAATGTCGGTGTTGACAATGTAATCACAGTCGTTCAAGTGAGTAATAATTCAGATGAGCATGCAACCTATACACCAGAACGTATCTGAAATGATACCAATTTGAAAGGATAATCAAGGCCATGATGAGGATAACAATGGTAAGTTTGGATACATTGACATCTGATCTTGGGACTGCTAAACTAATATTTTGCAGAGAAATCTTCACGAGGAATTGTAGGCTTCAAGCTCTATGGAGGAACATTTTCCACATGGAAGGTGCAAGGAAAGCTTGGGGGATACACAGGGTAAGCGTTCCGGTTGAGGCTCCAAGAAAAGAATTTCAATGTTTCACTTTAAACAGATTCCCAGACAAGACTCGAGGTATTCTCAACGAAGGTGGTCTCTTTGGTGAACGCCAAGGATGGCACCTTCCAGGATTTGATACCTCATCGTGGATTTCTCGTGATCTATCTCTTGGGTTACCATCAGGAGGTGCTGGTATAGGTTTCTTTGCTACGACGTTCAAACTTGCAGTTCAGAAGGAGACAGATGTGTTGATGTCGTTCGTCTTCGGTGAGACGACAAGTCAGCCATATCGAGCACTGCTGTTTGTAAATGGATGGCAATTCGGCAAGGTAAATAGGAGTCTTGGGTCTTGTTTGTGGGATCATCGCTGACTATAGTTGTATCCTCGAATTAGCGAGTGGCAAATGTTGGACCTCAAACCAAGTTCCCGGTTCCTCAAGGAATACTTGATTATAACGGAGAAAAGTATGTTTCATGTCATAAAGCTTACTTTGAAATAACCACTCATTCTCCTGAAATCTTAGCACCGTGGTCCTAGCACTATGGTCGTTGGAAAATACATCAGTCTCTCCCCAACTTCAACTTGTGGTCGATGATATCCTGGACGGAGGAGTTGGGGCGATTCATATCAACAACCCTCTTTGGAAAATAAGGTCATGAGTCAACTGTCTATCTAGAATTCAGATAGAATAGGAGCTCGTTATGTGTACTATATTGTAGGAAGATAGCATCGCTTCTCATCGTTAGCTTTCAGACTCGACAACCTGTATGCTGTCAATAACTATAACGCACCCATATGGCTATCCAAATATCCTTAATCCATGGTGAAATTGCCACAAATATATCTCAATGCCATGGAATTGAATTACAACGTGAGTGGTGGTTGTATTGCAACAAATGCGTAAACTAACAAAGATCAATAAGACTAGTCGTAACGTAGATATGTATATGTAAGTGTAACATGATGGTCGATGAGTGATGAAGAATGGACGTGATCAGTATGATTGCATGAGAGCGAGTACGAGTAATAGAGAGAACTGATGATGATGGATGACAGTAATACCAAACATCGTTGAAGGCAACGTCCACAGCAAGACGAAACGCAACGAAGTATAACCGTCAGAGGTAATAGTAGGCTTTCACAATACTTTTCGTTCCAGAAGAAGTGATAAAAAGCGAGAGGAGTGGAAATCTCCTCAATCCACCTTCCTATAACCCGAAACCAGCTTAGAATCCGCCCATTCCACCCATACCGCCCATTCCTCCCATGCCACCCATAGCAGGCTTATCCTTCTCTTCAGCCTCGACAACACATGCCTCACTCGTCGTCAACAAGGATGCAACACCGGCGGCATCAACCAAAGCTGTTCGGACGACCTTGAGAGGGTCGACGATACCAGCCTTGATCATGTCGACGTACTCGCCCTTGGAAGCATCATAACCCCATTGGAACTTATCGGAAGCACCATACTGGTTCTGGAGAGTGCCGACAATAACAGAAGCCTCCTCACCGGCGTTCTTGTAGATGGTGCGTGCGGGGTAGGTCAGTGCGCGACGAATGATGCTAACACCGAGGTCTTGATCGAAGTTAGCAGTAGGAATGACAACGGCGTCGGGGTTGGTGGGTTGGTTGTTTCCTGGGGAGTTGGAGGCAAGTTGTAAGGACGCCTTCAACAAAGCAACACCACCACCTGGTAAGATACCCTCCTCCACGGCAGCGCGAGTAGCATTGAGAGCATCATCATAACGATCCTTCTTCTCACCAACCTCGACTTCACTGCTACCGCCAACCTTGATAACAGCAACACCGCCGCTCAACTTAGCGAGACGCTCTTGGAGCTTGGTCTTATCAAACTCGCTAGTAGTGCGGTCGTTGAGAACACTGCGAATCTGCTCGCAACGGGCTTGAATTGCTTCCTTGGAACCAGCGCCGTTCAGGATGATAGTGTCATCCTTGGTGATGGTGATAGACTCGGTAGAACCAAGCAAGTCGGGGGTAGCACGGTCGAGCTTGATGTCGAGCTCATCGGTGAAGACAGTTCCGCCAGTGAGGACAGCCAAATCACCAAGAATTGACTTGCGGTTGTCACCAAAGCCGGGAGCCTTGACGGCGGCGATCTGGAGTTGACCGCGGATTCTGTTGACAACGCAGGCAGCAAGAGCCTCACCCTCGACATCTTCAGCAATGATAACGAGTGGTCGACGCTGCTGAACGGCAGCCTCAAGAGAAGGAAGGATATCCTGGAGGGCAGAGATCTTCTTCTCGCTCAACAAGATCAAGGGCTTCTCGAACTCAGCCTTTTGTGTCTTGACGTCGGTGATGAAGTATGGAGAGATGTAACCACGGTCGAAGCGCATACCCTCGGTGACTTCAATCTCATCCTCAATTGTTCGTCCCTCCTTGACGGTGATGACACCCTCCTTACCAACCTTCTCCATAGCTTGAGCGATAAGGTTACCAACATGAACGTCACCGTTAGCAGAGATGGTAGCAACTTGGGCAATCTCAGCGGTGGTAGTAACGGTCTTGGCTTGCTTTGAAAGGAATTCGACAACACGGTCGACAGCAGCCTGGGAACCGCGTCGAAGATCCATGGGGTTACAGCCGGCAGCGACGTTCTTGACACCCTCAGCATAGATAGCACGAGCAAGAACGGTGGCCGTGGTTGTACCATCACCAGCAATCTCGTTTGTCTTCTGTGCGACATCCTGAACAAGACTGCAGTTGCCTATGAGCGACGGTGTTACCTCAATTATGCGAAAGTTCACTTACCGAGCACCAAGATTCTCAAACTTGTCCTTGAGAGTAATTGACTTTGCAACCGTTACACCATCTATGAGATGACAGTGAGCAAGAAGCAATGGGATGGAATAACGTGTATGTACGAACCCTTAGTGATTTTGGGTCCACCAAAGGACTGCTCAATAATGACGTTGCGACCTAAGTGATTGCTTCGCTGTTAGTTTCTTGTTCATCTACCAGTCTGACCATTCAAATCTCACCCTTAGGACCAAGGGTAACGCTGACAGCATCGGCAAGGACGTCAACACCCTTGAGAATGCTTGCCCTACCCTCATTTGAGAACTTAATCTCCTTGTGGGCACCCCTCGTCAGCGAAGGCTTTGCAGCCTTCACTGCTGCACGACGAAGAGCACGGGAAGAGGTGTGTGAGAGGTGGTGCATGGCAAACTACAAGACGAAGGGAAGAAAGAGAGAAAAAGGCGGTTGGCAACGTCAAGTACGACGATGAGAAGGTTTTTGGGATGGAGAACCGTGACGAAGCCAATTTGAAGGAAATTTCGTAGAACTCTCTAGAATCACGTGTGGCACGTGCTATATTCGCACGGACTCTATTTTACGTAACGTTTTTGAAGTTGTTGCTCGGCCGACGCTCCCGAATTACTCAAAAACGATCAACAAGGGCATCCCCGCCGTTTGCGAGCTCGCCGTCTTCCACGTCGTGCAAGGCAGTTGGCCCATCGTTACTAACAACTCGGTTGGCAGAATCATCCTGTCTCAACTTCTCGCTGTCAAATGCTTTTGCGAACATCGCACTTGAAACATGTTGGATCGTTCAAAGCCTCTTCTTGCCTCGCTTCCAACTTTCAATCTTACTGAACTGACCGCCTGAAGGCCCTGAACGTGATCAAAGCATTCACAATAGCAGTCTTGCATGGATGATGGATCCGAGTAAGTTGTCTGGCGATTGTAAAATAAAGGTCTGCATCGTGCAAGATCAAAAGATATGGTACGGGCACTATTAAATAATGGCACGATCGAAGCGATCGACCTACAGTTATATACACGCCCACTCGGTATTATCTCTCTCTTCACCATCTCTCCTTCCTACTTCCACCATGTCTGCTGAACTCAAGGCCCAAAAACGCCAGAAATTCGAGCATGTCTTCTCTGTTATCCGGGAAGAATTGTTGACACATTTCGACGGCGAGGGGATGCCCAAGGATGCTTCACAATGGTACAGATCGGTGAGTACAATATAAGGTGTTGTGAAATTAGATGCTAAGCAGGAGGAAATCAATTTCTGCAGAACTTGGATTACAATGTCCCAGGTGGCAAGCTTAACCGGGGCATGTCCGTCGTCGACACTGTTGAGATTTTGAAAGGTTCCGCTTTAACAGATGATGAGTACTTCAAGGCTGCTGTCCTTGGTTGGTGTATAGAGCTTGTATGTTATCCTTCGCCTCTCCTTGTCAGTGGATATGCTGACCGAATATGCAGCTTCAAGCGTTCTTTCTCGTATCCGACGATATCATGGATTCTAGTGTTACTCGTCGCGGCCAACCATGCTGGTACCGTAACGAGCATGTCGGTTTAATCGCGATCAACGACGCCTTCATGCTCGAAGGTGCCATCTACTTCTTACTCAAGAAACACTTCCGTTCAACCTCCTACTACGTTGATTTGCTTGAGCTTTTCCATGAGGTATGTCCAGACTTGGAGTGTTAAACAGACATTTGAACACTCTGCTGTTTAGACAACCTACCAAACGGAGATAGGCCAACTCATTGATCTTATAACGGCTCCCGAAGACCACGTCGACCTCAACAAATTCTCCCTCGAGAAGTAAGCTTTTACCTGCATCTCGTTTACGTCTATGCTTACTCTCATCTTTCACCAGACATCGTCTAATCGTCATTTACAAGACCGCTTATTACTCCTTCTACCTCCCAGTCGCTTTGGCCATGTACATGTCCGGTATTCGTCCCACCTCTGGAGACAAAGATGGCTACGCCCTTGCTCGTTCAATTCTCATCCCTCTCGGTGAATACTTCCAAATTCAAGATGACTATCTCGATTTCGCTGGCACTCCGGAACAGATTGGCAAGATTGGCACAGATATCATTGACAACAAATGTTCTTGGTGTATCAACACCGCCCTCGCATACGCCACACCTGAGCAACGTGCCGTCCTTGATCAGAATTACGGAAGGAAAGATGCAGAGGCCGAGAAGAAGGTCAAGACAGTCTTCGAGGAGGTTGGTGTCAGACAAAAGTATGCTGTTTACGAGGAGGATGCGTACAAGAGGATCATGGGTCTCATAGAGACCATCCCTGCCGGTGGCTTGGGACGGGATGGAGAAGTGAAACTCAAGCGGGAAGTTTTCAAGAGTTTCTTGGATAAGATTTACAAGAGACAGAAGTAAGATGTCTCAACTGTTTGCATTATACCTGTTAGGCTAGAAGTTATACGACAAGATGTATGCATATATTATTCCTTGGTTCGCATGTCACACCAGTGCCACGAATACATGTCGACAGAATAACTTGACTTATAATACTGAGGAAGGTCAACAACGATTCACAGCATGAATTGCTTCGATATCGAACTCGACGTTGGCTAGCATAACACCAGATAGTCAACTTCGTCGAGATGAGCAAGATAGGTCGCGAGTAGACCAAGCTTTACGATTAATTCAGTTTGACACAAGGTGTATGTGCATGATGGGATATGCAAACGAGGATTATACATCAAGGGAATGGTACGAGTGCCTGAAGATGAGCAAGAGTCCCTCTCTCAGCCATAGCAATGACATCATTAGTCAATACAGCGAAATTGACAGAGCAGAGTATAAACATCGCCCAAGATATACAGTGCCCTCATGTTGGCAGGATTTCTACGGTGTAATGCTTTACAAGCGGGATAAAGTTGACCTAGAAGTAAATGCCATTAACAGAGAAGTGGGAGTTATGAAGCAAAATGACTGACCTTGAAGAACTTCGAGTCTTGGTATCCATCATATGCGTGGTTGCTGATATCCTCTTAGAAAACGAAGTTCAGCAATGTGGACAGGGCTTTAACGATAGAGATAGAGGTATTTTGAATGTGGACATAGACATCCTGAAGCGTTGGGTCCTTGAGCTTGTCATTCATGCGGTTGGACAGTATATTGCCACTGCGGACGATCTGATGCACAGTTCAACACTGAGGCACGCAGCTTCAAACCGACAAACCAGGATAGCTAAGCGCTTCAACTCTGACAGCGAGAGCTATCCATGGTTGCTTCAACCGATGTGGTTGGTCGACCTGTTCGCCTTCCGCACCACACGTTGGGTGATGGCGCGCCGAACTTCGCCCTTCCAGACCGCTCCTCGAAGATTGGCGATACGATATGGACAGTTCTGAGATGAGTAATGATAGAGGGAGGAATTGGGGCGGCGGGTTTGAGAGAGCGAACTACAGTTTCTGAGTTAAATTCTAGACCGAGGTAGATGGTGATAAAAAGGGAGAGGTGTGTAGCGGTACAGGCAGGGTGAAGGCTTCCTGAATGTGTATGTGAAGACCGGCAATGCTCTTGCAATACACGATGTAAGGGCGACTAAGTGTCGTCATCTCCGACCAGTTCCATACCCCCGAACAAATCTAACCAATCGTCAAGTCGTTCACGGATGAACACGTCAAGGTCCCATTCCTCTGTCGAGACGGCATCAAGGTCGCCGTTCGATGATTATAGAGTCTTGCATACGTGCTAGGTATTCACAACTTCTGAATCATTATAAAGGAAGGAGTCAGGAAGGACTTTCTTAATCTCCTGTTCGAGCCACCAGTACGGAGTCAAGTAGGTGACATCGGCCTCTTCAGTCGCACCGCTACCACCTGTGATCATACCGACGATCCCACCGTCCTTATCAAGAACAATGGCACCAGAATCTCCAGGAGCGGAGAAAGCACCCAATTCATTGCTGTAAGCCAAGACAGCTACCTCAATGGATGTCTTTTCAATCCCATATTCGGTGTAGACACGAGTGAATGAGTCTAACCCGTTGACGCGCCCTACGGTGGTACCCGTACCCAATCCATTCTTCACTACATGTAGGCACTTGTGGCCGTTCTCATCAACTTGCTCAGGTGAGTGAATTTCCTCATCTGACATGACTCTGGACGCCTGTAGAAGATCATCTATGGGATACGATAGGTACTTCTTGTTGGACGACATCGATATAACGTAGTCCTCCATTGGGAGATTGCCACCTGTACAAATAGATGTAATACTAATAGTCAGCCATGATGTTATGACAGGAATAGGAGATAAAAAAACACCGATATAGATCTTATTACCCTTGAACGTCTTCCAGTCAATCTTGTTCTCGTAGAGTTCAATGAGTGCCCAGTCAGAGGTGAACTGGTAAGGTCCATCGCTGACGGTGATAGGATCGGCGTAGAGAACGAAACCAATCGTGCGCAACTCCAGAGTGGAGCTGAATCTAGTAACAGTGCGGTGAAGCTTGTCGATTGTCTCCATCTTCTGCTTCGCTTCGTCTACCTGGTCTAAGTAAGACTTCATATGGTGTTTAACCTTAACCTCATCTTTCTTGAGCCTAGCAGGCTTCAGCAACGCGGAAATATTGTTGTTGGCGTGTTTAATTTTGAAAGAGAGTTTATGGATCTCATGCATCATCCTACCAACAGCATCGTCATAGCTCTTATATCCGAGTGTAACGACTCTCTCGCGACCCCGGCTTGTGTTTCCGCGTAGCATTTCCGTGTTGGCAAATACTGCAGGACGAATAACGTGAGCGGCAGTAAGGAGAACGGTACGCTTGTCGGCCTTACTAACACGCAAGTATAAGCCGCCTGTGCCCTCATAGTATGGTGTCTTCGCTGGTGCGATGGGGAGGCCGAGTGTGGGTGTGAAAGGCTTGGTGAGTTCGGGGATGGAATCAAGAAGAGGATCGAAGGAGAGTAGCTTGGGGCCCACACCAGAAGACCTGGTGACGACCGACTCACGAAAGGCAACTTCGATCTCGGGGAAGCCGGCCTGAGTGAGGATCTCCTTGATGGCTTCAGCCGAGACCACAGCTGTCTCATAGAGTAGAGACTTGGGGTATACCCCGATCCATATGAGAAGTGGGCAAAACGGCGGCTTCCTCTTCCTCCTCGGCCACCAATCCTCCTCCGCCTCCTCCTCCTCCTCCTCCTCCTCCTCTTCTTCTTCTTCTTCGTCTCCTCCTTTTTCTTCTTCTTCTTCTTTGTCTCCTCCTTTTTCTTCTTCTTCTTGATTATCATTTTCTTCACCTTTTGCTTCGGCAAAAGCAACAGGGTCGATTGAAGTCCACTTGACACCCTTAGAGTCGAGTAACTTATAGATCCTCGTGCCAATAGCATGCCATTGGTCAGTGATTGGGTGATCGTGGACAGGGTGAACTTCGCGAACGATGCGGTACGCTTCTGGTCCCCTGCGTTCACGCCAGGCCGGACCCGACTTGTAAACACATGGACGAATGCCGCTGGGCAAACAGTAGAAGTCCATGTACGCAGCTCGATATTTGTCCATGAGGCGGGAGGAATCATCACCTCCGATTCCCTGTGTCTCAGTGCTCTTATTACTGCCAACCTTCGCAGGGACGGAGGCCACGAGAGAAGAGACAAGTGTGGGGGAGAAGAAAGTATCAGGTTCCCAGTAGGGCATGGAGAGACATGCATTGAGGAATTCCGGGTCGATGTTAACTGGGTCGTCAGAAGTCACTGGAAAACATAGAGACATGAATACTGGTAAACGATGGGAAAGTGATAGGGGCTTACTGTTAGAAAGGATTTTTTTTGCAGCAGAAGTGTTACGTTTTCACGTATAACTGTAAATCTGCGCAACGACGTATTGAGAATGACAATGGCGGTCAAAGATGAAAGAAAGGAGACGTGTGAGTAACAAATTACTGAGGCGCTCGGACCGCGCGGGACGTCATGGAATCACTACCTCGCAGGAAAGTTAATTTTGCTTTCCGCACCTATTATTTTATACAGCCTCAATGGGGGATTGGGATGCATTACATAGACTCGACATGATTTGAACATATCAGTATATCCTGCGCACGTCATGAAAATGAACATGGGTGAAAATACAGCGGTTTCCTTGTTCTGAGCAAGGACACGATCCATGATCGTGTCTGTATATCCGTATCTTGTCTCGACTATGTAAATGGTGGGTACATAATCCAATCCCCAAGAGAGGCCTATTAGTCCAATCCTTTGAATCGATTCGTTTAAGATAACGGTGAGGAATCTTGCACGAACGATAACTCAATGGTACGAAGCTCCGGTTTAGAAGATGGATGAAAGAAATTACAATAATCTAAGAAAAATAAATATACAGTCGTGGGTGGTAAACTTTTGACAACAGCAAGTCTCGATGTCAACTCACCTACAAAGCGTATGCACGCCCATCAACCGTCTATCGACTTCTTTTTCATTTCTCGATACAATCTAATCGCTCTCTCCCTTTCCTCCTCCAGCATGGCCTTCTGGGCCATAGACAAGACCCCGTCTCTCAAACTCCGACTCCCAATCTCACTGTTTGTCATTTGAAGCCTTTTCGCTGCTCGAGGAGGTTTATTGAGTTGTGGTGGGGCTTGTACAATATCATTAAGACGTTTTGGTGCTGAGGTTTTGACAGAAGCAAATTCTTTCACAGTTTTCGATGATTTAGATTTCTCGTCGGCGTCATCATGTTCGGAAGAATATTCTGGTTTGAGTTTCGATGTCGGTTTTTGGGAAGTAGGTATCGGCTTGATAGTAGAATGTGCTTGAGATACAGATGAAGGAGCATTTTTTGCTCTCTCTTCTTCTTCTTTTCGTGCTTTGCGAGCAACCGCTGATGAGTCCTGCATAGCCGTTTTGACCAGACCTTTCATAGAATTCTCCACTCTCCTATATAACATAAGAAACATGGTCAAGGATCCTTTTCTCGTGTCAAATGGTCGGAGATAAGGGAACTTACCTATTGAAATGTCCCAGCGATTCCCCAGGTAAAATCTGCATTGCCTTCCCACTCTCATCTTCAAGCTTTCGTTTCTTCTTCGAGTTCCCTCCACTTCTTGCACCATTCCCATCATCTTCACCGTTGAGTTTCCTCTTTTTCTGATACTCCGCTTGGACTTTCGCGGCATTCAATATTCTCGCTGCACCTTTCGGTACCTCCTCGTTGGCTATGGAATGTTTAGATATTGGGAGGTCTGATCCACTGTTGTGTCAAGAATTTCTTTAGTTATAATGAAAAACATTGAACCGCGAGAAAGCTTACGCTTACGATTGGGACTTTTCCTTGTCACGGAGGGATTTCTTGGCTCTTTTGTGGGGCATTTTGAGGATTTTATATTAGGATACTGATAGATAGCAACAAAAATTAGATATCGAATAAATGTGGAAGAGATTTTGAGAATCAGGAAGGAAAAGAGATACTGGCGTCTATTAGAATAAATGCCAAACAGGCTACGACAACGCTGAGACTCGGACACGAGGCTACCAAACACTTCATCTTCAAGCAACTTGCAACTATGATCACTTTCCGACTCTCATCCTTGGAAACCTCAGTAAGCGAGCCCCATTTTATGATTTAACATAATATAATTACTGTTACACGACAAATAATGGACGATAAGTACACGTCCTACTTAGCTGGGTGCTTGTACTCCGACCGGATCCCACTTCGAGTCCAACTCCTTAGAGCGATAACAAGGAATACATCAACATGAAATATTGTTTTCTGATTTTACTGAAAATCAAATTCCAGTTTCTGACTTGCCAACTCAACTTATCGATGGCCACATAATCCGAATGAATCACACATTCTCAATTTTCCGAGGATACACCGAACCTGCGTACGTTGCTACGTTCAGTCTTTTCGCATATGCATATGGATAGCACTGTATATACAATTACAGTAACATGTGTTTTAAACTGCACATACTGGTCTCCATATTCCCCGCTTTTATGTGAAAGTGAACAGTCCTGAATAAGGCTCAGCGTGACTTGCACTCAGTCCGACCATCATTGACCGGTTGAACCATAGATTGGACAAATTTAAAATCATCGATTGCACGATTACTCAGTACTCAGTACTCAGTATCCAGAACTAAAGGACTACCTTGGAACTGCAACCTGGTGTCAATACGGATATTTGTTGTATCCCATGTGTCAGATGGACTTCTGAATTCAAGGTGCTGCCCGTCTTCTCCTTCTTTTCTTTCACTATAACCATTTTCTGAGGTGTCATTCCCAGGATATCTCGTGTCTGATGTCTAGAATCCGAGAAGAGAGGACCAACACTTAATCAGCAATAACGGTGACACAGGTAGTATTATGAACATGCTGAGCATAGTCCGTGCAATCGTATAGGTAGCAGAGAGTAAAATCTATAAAGAGGATTATCTTCGTTCTCTACTTTCATCTTACATCTTCAACTAAAATCGACGACTACCCAACTTATTCTAGGAACTACAGGAAATCATGGCACAATATTCATATCTGTCGACTCCGAATGCGGAGATTGCAGCTGCTCTTGCGAAACTACCTTCTCCGGAAGATATCACTGGCCGTGACCCAGCGATTATTAAAGCCAACTTTCTAACTGTAGTAGCGGCTTCAAATGAGATGAAGAAGAAACTCGTTACCCTACCTCCTGGTAAGTTCGCCACTCATGACTTCAACGAACATGTAAACTGCCTTGCCTAACATTATAAAATATAGATAATGAATTGAGGGTTGCAGAACGGAAAATTCCAGTTAAAGACGGGGAGATTCGAGTACTTACCTATATTCCAACTCCAAATTCTCGTGATTCGACTACCGAACCATTCCCTTTGTTTATTTGGTTGCATGGTGGAGGTAAGTTCAAGTTTTGTCAAGAATGACCATGCACCTTCGTTCATCGATAACTTGTGGATTTACTTCATTTTCCAGGATGGACTGTTGGTACTCCTGAGATGGACGATTTCATCTTACGTCGAGTTTGTGTTGAACTCAAGATCTCAATTGTGAACGTCGAATATAGGTATGTATTCTAGAAAACACCTCCATTGTACAGGTACTGCTACTTGCAACGCTGTCTTTCATAGAACAGCTCCTGAATTTCCTTTCCCAATTCCCATCAACGATTGCTACGACGCAGTAAAATGGGTAGGTGATGATATTTTTGCCTCTTCTCACATTCACCGCAATGTTTTAATAATTACGATGCCAATTAACTAGGTCATAAGCAACGCCTCTGAGCTGAATGCTTCTCCGAAAAAAGGGCTCATATTAGGAGGAAGTTCAGCTGGTGGAAATATGACGGCTGCCATCGCTTTACGAGCTAGAGAGGATCCTTTCTTCAACAAGGCCGAGGGAAAGTGTATCACCGGCCAATTTCTTCAGTTCCCTTCGACCATTCACCCCGACGTGATTCCTGCAGAGTAAGCATTGGCAATCTTTTTCTTAGTATCCTTGATCTTCGATGAGCTTCTTCTGCTTCAATGGAAACATGTAATTGTATTTCGGATACTCATCAGAGTCGTTTTGACAGGTACAAATCAGAGTTACTATCACTCAAACAACATGAATACGGGCCAGTCATAACTTTAAAAGAAATATACGCCTATCTGAGTATGCGGTTAATCTTATACCGTTCCATTGAAGAGCTGTCTCACCTTTATGACGCAGATTTCTACAAACCCGACCCACTCTCTCCACTTTTCTCTCCTCTTCTGGCACCTTCGCACCAGGGACTCCCACCGGCTTATCTGCAAATATGTGGTCAAGATCCCCTAAGGGATGAAGGTTTGTTGTACGAGAAAGTTTTGAATAAGGATGGTGTTATGACCAAACATGAATTGTAAGTTGAAAGTTGAACCACCACAATATCTTTTCCGCGATTGATATCCAATTAATAAATGAATCATCTCTACCAGATATCCTGGTTATCCTCACGGTGGCAATCTCGTCTTACCCGAAGTACGGATGACGAAGATTTTCGAAGACGATTTCGTTAAGGGAGTAAGCTGGTTACTCCAGAATGGCCACAGTGATGTCGCGGAGTGAGGATGCGACGGAACGACGATAGAGGTCTGCACCGCCAGAGACAAGCGTAATGTGTCGAAATGGTACCCATGTCCCGCTAGGATATACTATACATCATGTTCCGTGTTGCTTTGGAGCTTATGAAGCTGTCAAAAAATTCCTATCGCCTATAAGTTGAACCCACAAAATAACAGAATATTCTTTGTCACGGCGAATGTCAGGCAATTTATGGCCCACAGCACAATACTCGGAATTATCAGACCAATGTTTACTGATCTCGACTCGGAGCTGTATACTGCAGCCGCAATTCTTTACATGCCGCCAATATCCAGGCTTTTTTGTCCTTCATGCGTGAACTAACTTTTATCATTTGACAATTGATAAAATTATATCATGTTCACCGGACTATGAGCGTATCGACTCTGAAGACTATAATAAATACATACAGACATCGTACAATGCACCACACCGAACGAGACACAACTTCCACTATTAGTTATTACAATTACACGTCCCTCACGACGCGTGATGGGCGAATTCACTATCTCAGATCTTCAACTTGGCTTGGAGCCGAGAGAGATTGTAGGCAGCAGAAATAAGTGTAACGTGCCTAACATATAATTTGTCAGACTAATTCAGACACATTCAGAGGCATGAACGAGACTCACGTAAATCCTTGGACAGCATTTCCGAGGCTAGGTAATATGCGATTGTCAGATCCCATTATTCCCCATAGTAGTTCTAAGGCTGGTTACTCACCCTTCTCCTGCATCTGATATTTCTTCAGTACACAAGCCAACATGATTGGTGTATTGGAGGAAGTCCTAAAAAGCATAATCTGAGCGATGTTGTGACTTATAGTTAGAATGAATCAATGATACGATTACCTCAAACATTCCTATGGCTTTGACGAGGAGTGATTTGTCGTATTCTCCAGCGCGAGCTAAAGCTTCGATACACCTAGAGCAAAGAGCAAACCATGAATCAGAACCATTCTAACAACGAAGGCTATGATCAGCTAACGTACCACAGTGTGCAGAGACAGAAAGTTCCTTCTTCACCCCCGACACCATCGTCTGATTTAGAAACGTCATAACGATAGACAAGTCCCTATGCGCGTAAAATAATGTTAATGATAAATTATAACAATTTCAAGAGTGCTCACATTGGACGTCAATCCACCTCTTTCTGGAGTGTGAAGAATTTGCTTTAATGTGCTTAAGAAACGAGGGTCCGACTACACACGTAGCGCGTAAGTTTTACAAAGAGACAACAATATAAACCTGATCCTACGGGAGTAGAGAAGAAAACAAGAGGCATGATCATCAAAGATGAATCCAATACATCGGTTTCTTCGTAACTTTGACCAAAGAACCCCTTCTCTGCGTTCCAAGCCTTTGTCATGATCTGTTCGTATAAGTCGTCACGAGCAGCGAGCCATTCTAAACGCTTGGGACAAGGGAGGGAACGTTTATCTGCAAGTCTAAGACCTGTTTCATAATTTTCAGTCTCAGGCTGATGAGAGATCCTTACAATACATACCTCTGTCTATTGCTACCCTGTGGAGAAATTCTGGTATATATCAAGATAATTTCGCAAAATGTACGCACCATAGCATCACCTGTACCAAATTTCTCGATAAGTGAACGGGTAGAATTATACAAACACACTAACCTTAGAATACTACGAATGTCCGAAAAATCAGTGTTAGTTGATAATCGGAGGACTCGTCGAAACTTACGGTGAAGTGTTTCTTCTTTCCTCGTACCTCCCTATCATATTTTGTAAGAATCTTGCCGGTTGAACTACGTTTGTTACCTGTTGGAACTTGTACTGACCAAATAGACCTATAGAACAAAAGGACGCGTGACATGCGTGCAGAAAATCTTTAGCATGCCGGGGTTTCTGTAGAAGAAATACATACAAATCGGGTTCGTTATAGATCTTTACAACATCTGACCCAAAATCAACGGTAAATAGAATTCATGAGTCGGTCGCAAATCATACTCACAGTCCACCCTGCAACGCAATCGTGTTAAGATCAATTGAACTTCAATGAGAATTGGATGATTACTCACAGCTCTCGAACAACGACCCTGAGATGCAATGTCGTGTTCAGGTATCAAATCAGTCGAATAAGTGCACGACATGACTTACCAAGTATCGTATCCCTACCATCATAAAATATCAGTATCTGTACCTTGTCATTGGAGAGAAAATATCACCAGTGGTCGTCCATACTTCAAGGATGTATCAGTTAGTTTGAGTTGAGCATTCTGGCAGTGTCACAGTACAACACACCTTCTGTCCAAGATATATACAATCCATCCTTCAAAATTTCTATCAGTGAACGGTAAGTGATTGAACTGAGCCACTACGCACAATTCTCCGTAGATGTCCTGTAGGGAAATTGCCCTGTCAGCTTTATTTTTGATATCATTCATATCACACCGACATACCAATTGAACGTGATCGATAGCTCCATTTCCAATCCTATGATGATTGTTAGAGAATAAAGTAGAGAGAAATCGAGTGGTATTCACCGAACAGGTTTTGACCCTTTGTGCCCATCAAGGTGAGAAAGTTCGTCCTCAGGGAAGTCTTTCGATCCGTGAATGGTATACCTAAACAAAAGATGAATAAATCTCGGTAACGATTGATACCAGCTACATACATTATCTTCAACGAACCATCGGCGTTCTTATCCTTGACTCGTTCAAAGATGAAATCCATGTAAGCTGTGATAATTTGACCCATTAACAGATTTCCAAATTGCTTGCCGATGAAAAGAGTGCTTGCCGTTTGCCTCATGTGTAAACCCGAGTCGAATCAAAGCGTACAAAGTGAACGACGCGTCACGGATCCACGATGCACTGTTCCAAATTATTGTGAGTCTCTCACTGAGTGAATAACAGATATCTTTCTCACCGGTAATCCCTATGGTGCCGATATGTGAGTTCACTGTCAGAAGTAGAAATTTACAGATATGTACGCACCAGTTTCGTGTCCCACCGATAAACTCCGGAAGACTGAAAGTAGGACTAGCAACGACAGCACCTAACAAGCTGTTGGTGAGATTTTCGGATACCGCGATAAATAGCGTGGACTTACCCGTGGGTTCGTAGATGAGAAGTTTCAAGGCAAGAGCACTGCGATTGACAGCCTCTTTCCACGACCCTTGGTATGTCGATCGACGGATCCAAGAATTCCAGTAGTGATTTGTCCCCTGCTCTCGCTAAGTTACGAACGACATGGTGGTATTATTCGGACTTACATCAAGCAAATCGTGGACTAACGCCTAGAGGCCGAAAGATTAGAAGGAAGGCGCAAACGAGAAACACCCATGACGGACCTTTGTCAACATAGGATCATCTGCTGCTCTCAGGTTGGAGGCACCCAGTACAAGCTCTGATAGCTGTTAGGTAAAATCAAACACCACGGAGATGAAGGTGAAGACTCACTCTCGTAGGGAATTCCGAGTTCCTTGGCCTTCTCAGGACTGGGTCGAACGGAGTCCGGGTAAGGATGATCGGGAGGGGTTCTGAGAATAAACGTGACGGATTGCCCTTCCTGCAAAAGCAACTCAGTGTATACGCCCAGCCCGAGATGACCTTTATCAGTCAAGTCTAGGATTTTCAATTCAACCTCTGGTTCAGCTACACCTGCCAGAGATGCCTCTGGAACGAAGCGCAGGTCTAAATTGAGGTCCGCATCTGGAGAAGAAAAAAGCGCTTTGTTGTGAGGCGTCGGGTTGGACTCAGTCGTTGGAATAGAGAGATCGGGCATGATCTTAGTAGTATGTTTAGAGCGTGCGTAATTGAATGCCGGTGCACACTCAACCCGTAGCGGGAATGAGCCACGAACAACCTGATATCAAGGGTGAGTTATGTGCGATTGGAACACCACGACTAGCTCACCTCCACTCTTCTCACGAGCCAGGAGAGGAGGGGTCGAGTTGTTGCATTGCTTGGTTGACGCGGAAGGAAATCTGCGCAGTGATTAGCCCAGAATATTGCTGAGGTGTTCGATGGCTAACCTGTGACTGTAGCGACGCCTTTGTCGTTCAAGAACCTGCGAATCATTAGCATAGAGATCCGGTTCATTAAAGGTTTCCTACTTGGTACGAAGAACCTGCACAATCAGTGAGCGGCAGTATGAAGCTTTGCTCTTGAACGTTCAACTTACATTGGAGCTAGGTAAGTAATTCTGCTTAGTCGTGTATGATACAGTTGGTGTGATCGAAAAATGACCGCCCTAAGGGGATATTAAATACTGTTTTGACAAAGGGTGCGAGTGACCTACTTTGTCTTTATCCAGGATCCGAGCAAATATGGATGGGGAATCAAAGTTCGGTACACAATAACTTTCAACTGAAAAGTAAGTTAGCCAACAGAACACAACCGAGCATCAACCAATTGAGTCTTGATCTCAATCAGGTCGATTCTGGATCCTGGTCGGCTCTTCTATGAGATTCACTCACTTGAGCCGTCAATGCTAACCTAGGGGTAACATATGATCAGATATGGTACCTTCTAGATACGCAAATACTTACAAGTGCAGCCGTTCTCAAATTCCCAATCCTAAGTAAAGTCCAAGTGAGGTTAATATGTTTGTTGTTCGACGCGCGCGAAGCTCCTAAACAACAATATGCACTCACAGTCCATGGTCTGCGATGGGAATGTATCCTCTCTCCGTCCTGGGTTCCCTAACGTTTATTTTGCAGTTTTCCATGGCAGCTTCGAAGACGGGTGGTTTGTTATGAAGGTAACTGTGATTTCCGGTGATGATTTAAAGGAGAGCTTGGTGTAGGCGTCTAGCGGTCGTGGGGAGGAGACCGTGGAAAGGCGGGCCGGGATATCGGTGAACTACCGGTTGCCGTGGCTTCAGGCTTCGAGGAGGATCGACCTTTACTTATGCTCAGACGAATAAGTACAGGCATACGAGAGAAATCGAAGTATGTTGTATCGATATCAAATTCACGATCGAAGATGCAGGATACATTATTGACAGTCCAGAACTTGAAGTTTGTCATGATTAACGGAGTATATTCATTTGCTAATTGCGGCTCCTCGACCTCAGTCCATTGTGCACGTTTTTCAACCCTATTAATTTTTACACACGTATCATAATGTCATGAGTGGCCTCTCAAGGAACCCAAAGGACGCAATGTGAGAAATGATCACCAGAGTATGCAAGTGAGAATTGTGGTACATGAATTCCCCACTTCACCTCCTACTTAATGAATCTCTGGAAAATATTGCTTCATGCAAAGTGATTTCGCGCTCTCTGCGAATTCAAACATACGATGAACTGTGACCGAAATGCCGGAAGCTTGAACCACAGCACCTTCCAAAACGGGACTGACACCTTTTGCCATCAAAAACGAATTTTAAAACGAAAACGAATGATTCTTTTTAGGTCAGCCGAGTTACCACACTCCTCCGAGTCCTCCCCCCACCCTCACCCACAGCTGCGCCACAGAGCGAGAAGTTCACAGCTGATTAATCATGCTGCAGGGAAAAAATGAATTATAAATTCTCGTAAAGAGTCCGACCGCGAACTCACCTATCATGCACGCAACGTACGCATGTATCAGGATCCATGGCTAACGAGTTGGACTTCTACATGATTGAGTATATTAGGTAAAGTGATTTATAGTGACCTTCTAAAACTCACAGCCAACCTAATACGCAGTCCCTCAGCTTCAGACAACTTAAAAATCTGACCTCTAAAGATGTATGCGACGAAGTTAAGGTCTGTGAAGGATACGCTTCAACATAAGCATTCGTTTTCCTGCGGAACGCTTCCTGTCAGCCCTGAGAATCTGGTTTTGTATTACGGAAGACACGACGAGGAAAAGGCATGGTACGTTTATCCTTCAAAGCAATGTGTGCTCTAGCAACATTCATGGCTCACTATCGTTGACATTACAGCCGCCTCGATTTTCACGATGCCACCATCGCTGAGATCTCCTCACTCGCTGATGCTTGCGACAATATAGCATCGTCCTATTGCAAGACTGGAAAGCTTGATGCATCGTTCTTTTCTTCTACATTTGATATCAAATCTTCTGGACTCCTAGATGTTGTCGGCGATGAAATTTGCCATCTTGAGGGGGAAAAGTTTAAGATTATTGCGAAAATATACGAACTTGCGGTCTACGGTTCGTGTTATCTTTGGTTGATATTCTTATGTTTTCTAATTTTTTTCTGTCATGAATCCATGTAGGCCAGAGCTCGTTCTCGAAGCCTCAAAAAGAAGTGGCTGAGGAAGAGTCCCATTTTGGCTCATTGTTCATTTTCTATTCGACCAATCATCAAGGAGGGGATTTGGTACTTCAAGATGACCGATACCATCTGCGTTACAACTTTTCCGACGCACTTTCATCCTGCCAAAAGCCAAGCTTGGGTTACGCCGCTTTTTCCAACGTCGTCGACCACGAAATTGCAGAAGTCACCCACGGTTATCTCGTTGCCTTGAAGTATAAACTCTACCTCCGGCGTACCCCTTCTCCTTCGAATTCGCATCTCTCATGGAACAGCGATTACTCCCGACTCCAAAAAGCCTTGAGGGCTCTTCTTGAAGATCCGACGTTCCTCCCAGAAGGTGGTTTCATTGGTTTCGGACTCCAACGCGAATACCCTTTTCGAAAATCGCTGAAACGAGATGATGAACATTTGCACCCTTGGGAGAGACCTCAGAATTACAAGTTCGACATCAGCTTCCTCGAGAATCATTTGAAGGGGGATAACTCTATCGTTATGAGAGTTTGTCAAGATCTCTCCCTTTCTCCTTCATTGAAAGTTGCCATGAAGGAGAGAGAAAGTGATTCGGTTTTATTCGATGGTTTACCTGACTTATCCGATGAAAACTTTCAAGATTACCCGGCGGAATTAATCTTGAAAGGAGCTTACGATGGAAAGGTCATTGATAGTGATTGGGGCCAACTTGATATGCAGATCACTTGGATTACAGCATTGGAGAGCCGTACCATGTCTGAAGAATCGGTTGTTAGATTCGGTAATGAACCTTGGATGACTCATTTATATGCTCATGTTTGTCTCGTTGCGAAAGTAAAACCTTTGGGATCAAGGGTCCTAACGCCATGATGATACAATCCGACTAGAGTACATTAGTAGTTGTTGTTCGTACCAAGTTTTCGCAACCAGGAGCTCCGCCATTTGGTAATAAAAATTAAACGATTTATTGACAGTGTATGCAGTGCGAGAGGGCCGAGGGCTACATACTTACCAGATGAGAAGAATTCCTCCCTCAGTCATCCACTGACAATTACAGGCTAAACTAGTAGTCGAAAACAAAATATATTCGGCTTTTATGCATTGCGATGTACGTCAGTGATAGCCCTTGATCCTGCTCCACCTACTTCTATGACGATGCAAATATAAGCAAAAACATGAAGAACATGAGCCTCCTTATCTCCAGTGATGACTTCCTCGTCGGACATAGTGCGACTAGATTTGTAATGGTTCATCCAGACGATGTCGAGCTCACGTCTCTCCTCGAACTCATCTTTGCCAGGATCACTATCATCCTCAGGCTCGTAATCAATCAACTTTCCACCGTATTCCTTTCCCCTAAGAACGCTTGCCACATACTCATCCCAGAAATTGTCACTGACAATATCTGGTAACCCATCGCACAACACCACATCTATCTGCCATCTTTCTTGTGCTTTGAGAACAACCTTGAGAGAAGGCAGTAGAATAAGATCCTTACAGATCTTCATCACCGCAGCATCTTTTCCTTTCAAGCAATCACCTAAGAAGCCGATATCATATTTATAATGGTGAGGCCTATTCCACTTGTTAACTTCATTGTCGGAGTTGTCATGATGCTCCAGAGAGTTTCGGAAAGGATACTCGTGTTGGAGTCCAAATCCAATGACGCCACCATGCGGAAGGAATGTCGGATCATCCAGAAGCGTTTGAAACGCTTGCTTGAATTTCGAATAGAAGAGAGGATGGGAATTAATGACGGAAGATGGTTGATCGTCGTGGTAGTAGAGGTTGTATGTCAGGGTCACACGATATCCATGTGTAACTTCCGCAACTTCATGCTCGACATCGCTATAGAAAGCTGCATATCCGAAACTAGGTTGTTCGCAAGATGACAGTGCATTCGAAGAGTTGAATCGCCATTCTTTTTCGTTATCCCGGAGAACTAGATCACCGCCTTCATAGGTAGAGGGAAAAAATACAACCAACGAGCCACACATAGAGTCGCCGCGAGGAGTGTCTTTATGAGACTTGAAGAAAGAACCTTGACCTTATAATCATAACACCAAGTGAATAAATTGTGAGGTACGGCATATAATAAAAATAATGACTAACCATATACATTGAGCTTGTAGAGCTCGGCCCTGAGTCTTAACTTAGACTTGTCTCCACGAAGAAGTACATCTTCTACGATTTCGAGAAGACCCGAATCGTCCACATCAAAGTTTGTGGCGAAACATGAAAGATCGAGTTTTCCGGCTTTGCGATAGGATTCATCGTGTACATCTTGATCTTTGAACCCAAAGGTTGCCACATCGCAACCCTTCGATAAAACAGCAAGTTGTTCTGGAGTTGCGGTAAGAAAATCCAAGCGACTAGTGGCAGCATGGTTAAATATGAGCGATAAAACAAGTATAGTGAAACAAACATACCGTGCATCTTGCCTACCTATGTTTCCATAGTACAGAATACAATCGGCAGGCTCGACCGCAATCGTGCCAAAGGAAAAGGGAGGTTTCTGATTGAGTGCCTCGCGCACGGAGTCTATAAGAGGGTGTTGAGACATGACACTGTTTTCAGAACGTTGGATGCTGAAGGTGGAAGGAAGAAATGCAATCGTCCGAAACGTCACCTGGAATGTCCAACGTTACAGCTTGAGTCTTTTTCTTTGATTAAACTTCTGACACGAGTAGGTTTGAAGCTCGACTTTGAGAGTGAACGTTCTCAAAGACGTAATTCTGGTCTAATCCTGCCGATCTGAAATACCCGCAAATGCAGAAGTTAGGTATGCATATATCATTTGTATCAATATCAGCAGATTTACACAGCCGCGGGATTACTTGCTCATAGACACCCCTCGAGCGAGGACGTTACAGTGTGCAACAAGGTAAACATCTGGAGAGACATTTCCTTTACTGACTGAAAGCTGAGGAGAAAGATAGATGAATGATGACTAGTGACTGTATAAACGTGTTTGAATGAGCTTACATTTACGTCAACCAATGTATACAAGTTTACACAAGTAACAAGTGGACTTGGACCTTCGAATTCATTGATCATAAATTCTCTGGTTCTCGAGTGACACCATCATCAATTGCGTTGAAAATATGCGCAGCTCTATCGTTGGTGATATTTTCATGACCTGAGAAGTTCAAGGTCGAATCTTCTCCACTGTAGCCTACAGGTGGTGTTCAATGTTCAACGCTCTTTGAAGTTGCGGTCAAAATCGGAGTGGATATCACGTTACCAGTCACAGTCACGTGACTGTGGCTCGGATTCGTCACGGCACTCAGGTTAGAGTCGCACGGCAACCTGTAAAAGGGTAACGCGTAACGTCTGACACATAGTAGTTGGTGGCTGGAGCTTGTCTGCACCTAAACGACTGCAACGTTTATGTTTAGAGTTCGGACAACTCCTCCAACTTTACTGGTGACTCTATCCTTCAGGTTATCGACATCAACGCAGTGGACTTCAAATTTCCCACAGTACCATACTATCAACTCGGCTCAGAAGACCAGTCAGATGGAAACCCCAAAGCCTCCAGATATCACTCGTCATCCTGGCGGTGTGTCTGCATCACAGACATCTACCCCACCAGAATTGGGAAGAGGTAATGAAGAACGCGGGAGAGGAGGAAGAGGAGGAGGAAGAGCCCGTGGAGGTCGAGGTAGAGGCGGGCACGGACGTGGTCGCGGTCGCGGTAGATTCAACGGTGACCGTCAATCTCAACCATCAGGTGAAAATGGAGGTACTCCCAATGACAAGGGAGCACGCACACCCAAACCGAAGTTAACACATTGTAAGGCATTCTTAATTTTTCATAACATCTTTTCAATATGCAGTGCTAATTGATCTTTTTGGATTCAATGATAGTCTTAGCATTACCTATCGTAAGTCGTGTTCGCAAGAATTATCCAAGTCAGAGTATATTGAGAGCTCAATCTTTTCTTATTCCTAGGGTCATCATGCGCAACTAAGAGATCGTATGACAGCCTTCGACAATGCTCTGCTTGCCTCTAACCCACCAATATCTGGGTTGGATCAATCTATTGTAATCCCACCTCGGCGAATGCACCTTACCCTCGGTGTCATGTCTCTCGATCTCGATGTCCCGTCGAATCAAACCCCCGGTGCTCCGACTGAACCTGGAAGTTCAAGCAATCTCCAGCCGAACTCAACTCTCCCTCCAACTTTAGAATCTGCTAACACTCTCCTTTCGGATCTTAGACCCAAGATTCTTGAAATACTCTCTGGTAACTCATTGACCGTCCCATTGAATCGGATCGATATCATGCGTCCTCACCGCGGAGATCCCGAAAAAGCTCATGTTATGTGGGCTGGTCCTTCAAATGAAGGAGAAGATTTCAAGAAATTGAAAGACGTCACGAGTGAGCGAAGAGTTTGCGAAGTCGTGTTAGCTCATTTGCTTACTAAAATCTGTTTGTGCTAGATTTCATTCATAAAGAGTTTATCAAAACAGGTCTTGTCATTGATGATCACCGTCCATTAAAAGTATGGTTCTTCATCTATTCCTTTTTCCCAGTCATTCTCTTGCTAAAATGGAAACTTGTCTTTTTGTAGCTTCATTGCACACTTCTCAACACAGTCTACAGAAAACCGAAACCAAAAGGCGGCTTCAGAGTTCCTTTCTCATATCCAGCAGTGATCGAATCACAAGCTTTTCGTTCGATCGAAAAGGTTAGGGTTGAAGGTGACGATGATCCGTCGGTTTCTCAACGACCTCGAGGAAAATCCCCAATCTGCATTGACTTGGGTGAGTGGAATGTAGATGAAATTCAAATTTGTGAGATGGGAAGTTGGGGAGTTGAAGGTGAATATATTTGTGTCGGAAAGTGCAGCTTAACATGAAAATACACTATAATTTTCTGAAAAGTGCTTCATATGTACTCTTTTCATTGTTAAATTAAATGAATGAACGAAAACAAAAAACGACCCGACGCCAGCAGGATTCGAACCTGCGCCCTCAAAGAGGAACAGATTTCTAATCTGTCGCCGTAACCACTTGGCTATAGCGCCTTGTATGTCTGTCTTAAGTACATATCTACGTAACGTTCAGCCAACAATATTCAAACAATCTCACACCCGAATATCAATATATCATTCTTGAGCACAAGCAGCAAGATTTTAGGAATATATATGACAGCACTAGTTTGTGCATCCCGAACGTGATAATTGAACACTGGCTTCCAAATTGAAGGAGCCTGTTCGGACCTTTAGCGCAAACACATGTAAGTATGGGAGGAAGTTGGCAAGACAGGTAGAAGAAATAACAAGGTAAGTCGACGAGAGTCTCATTGGCAAACAAGGAAAATATTCCGTAGCTTAGCATACATACTATGTATGTGAAACTCGAGAGTTGAGGTGGATGACATTGGCAATAGATATAGCAGCAAGTTGTTGATCTCCCTGACTCCGTCTTCGAAGACCACCAACGTATTGCAATAATCTAGAGAATGAGCGAAGTAAGTCTTGCGTAGAGTTGCAATATTGTAGATCCGCGTGCGAAGGATGTCGGCAAGATTTAATGGAGATCCAGAAATTGCGAGTAGTGGTTGGACAAATATTCTTGCTCCTATATGTGAGAACGACGGAAACGATCCGAAGCAACGGCTGATGAGAAGGTCGAGTCTTTGGCAGATGCAAACCAGAGATGATCTGCGAAGAACACCATCTCCAGAGAGGCAGTCAATATACTCCATGTTGACGAGTGGAGAAGACCTGAATGTGGTGCCAATTGAAGGTGAGTTGCGGTCTGAGCATACCGACTTGCTGACAATACAAGATTTGTATGTCGGTCAATGTATATTTCCGCTATCATTCCCCACAGTAATCACTGCTTCTTCATGTAGAATGTAGGTGACATTGGTACTGAAAACCTGTTGGAGACGAAAGAAGTTAGGCTGCCTATGTTTGGGATGGCTGAGCACGTAGTTACCGCCTGAAATTGTGTCCTGAATCGACCTGTGTTATGACAAAATCCTCCCAAGTCCTGAACGAGCTGTGCGGCGACCTGGTAGCAGAAATGTTTCTCGCGAAAGCTGTAAAAAGCTATCCGAGCGTATGTTAGTTCGTGGTTTTTGTCAACGCGACAGTACCGCCCTGGGGAAGAATTTGATCGGGAGCATAGCCGGATAAAGCTATCTTTGCCACGCACAGACCCAGAACTTACGTAAGCTTCCCTATATGGGATGGCTGTGGCCGGAAGATAATTGAAAGCCAGCTCAAAAGCCCGCGGGTTGTATGATCCATCGCCTGGAACCTGGTCAGCGACCTCACCACAACCACCAACCTCTTTCCTCGACATCCAAGGCAACGTTTCTACTCACCGTTTCTCTAATCTTTTGTTCGCCCATTTCACCCCGCTTTCAACATGTCTGAAATTCGCAGGAAGCTCGTTATCGTCGGTGATGGTGCTTGCGGAAAGGTACCCCAATCTCATCTATTTTCTGTAACTGAAAACTCATTGTAATCATTACAATCACTTCACAGACCTGTTTGCTTATTGTTTTCTCGAAAGGAACTTTCCCTGAGGTCAGTATCGCACTCTTTGACTATGAACTAGCTCTTCTGCTAAACTGGCATACTACTCAAACATTGGCGCTTACTCGTTTACCCTGTCATGTTTTAGGTCTATGTTCCTACCGTCTTCGAGAACTATGTTGCCGATGTTGAGGTTGATGGAAAGCATGTCGAGCTCGCGTTATGGGATACGGCTGGCCAGGAAGATTACGACCGTCTCCGTCCTCTCTCCTATCCTGACTCCCACGTCATCCTAATCTGTTTCGCGGTGGATTCTCCTGACTCTTTGGATAACGTTCAAGAGAAGGTCAGTTTTTCCCTCGATGTGTCTACTCCAATCATCGTTTTTTCTTTCCTGGTAATTCCTGGTGCGTTTGTATGGCTGCTACTCATCATTGAGGCGATATCTCGTCTCGTGTCCGCACTCAGATGGTTACGCCTACTGCCAGGTGAGAAATTCAAAGGATCAACTTTATGTCGCTTCAAACTTATCCAAACAGCTACAGATTTTACCAAGCGAAGATGGTCAATACGCATGCGACAGTTCAATCAGGGGCTAGCCTTGTCATTATGTCCTTGCCCATGGGTACCTGATCATGACGAAATTCTCTATCGATTTGTTGAAATTGGGAGGCCATTAAATGTAGAAGTCGTTGTAAAACAACTGAGTTGGATAATCGGCAGCTTTTACCTTCTTCGCGCTGCTTCCACCCCTCGATATGCATCGGGCGTTGGTTATGGGTTGTTTCCTTTTGAGGTTCTCCCTGCTTTTATCCTTCGCCCACGATCAATCTATTCCACTTCACGACTCTTTTATGTTCCATTACGCACTGTGTCTAGCGAGGGTACTAACACGTGGTTTTTCGTTTTTCAGTGGATCTCAGAAGTAATGCACTTCTGCGCTGGTCTCCCTATCATTCTGGTTGGTTGCAAGAAGGATCTTAGACGTGACCCCCGAGTGATTGAGGAGCTCCGCAAGACAAACCAACGACCAGTCACCCCCGAGGAGGTAAGTCCCCGTCACTATGTCCCCTAAATTACGCGATGTTCATGGAGTTGTTATTCCCACCTTTCTGTTTTTAGGGTATGGCCGTTGCCCACAAGATTGGTGCCAAGCATTATCTCGAGTGCTCAGCCAAGACTGGTGAAGGTGTTCGTGAAGTCTTCCAATACGCTACCCGTGCTGCACTCCTTTCTAGACCCAAGGGTGGCAAGAAGCATCACAATTGCATGATCCTGTAAACAACACCTTATCCTCTGGACACACTCTTCTGTTTTCATTGTTTTTTGTCGATCGTCGTCGTATTCATGGACTTTCCAATGGTCTTTTTCTCTTTTGGAGTGTTTGTGAGCAAATACCCCTATCCCTCACGTCGACCCTCCTTCCTTCGTTCCGCCTCTCTCCTACACGACCTAGACAGATTTCCCCCTCGTCTAGAAACGTCTCTTCCGTTCCCGTCATGACTTAACTTGACTACATGCATTCATAGTACCTACTATACTATTTTGGTGTGTTTTGCAAACGACACTTCTTCCAACATCAATATTTCAACTCAACTAACATGCCCCGTGTTTCTTGTCTGGTAGTGTGTCGACTTCTGTCTTTACCAACGTGCCAGTCAAACCCCCTTACGTACTTACGTATCACGTTGTCCGCCGTGTCTCACGTAGCTGTTTGTTACATTCTCTTTTTTTCTTATCTCTCTGTCCTGTCTCTTACGATATTTCATTCTCATCTTACTTTCTCTTTTTTCTTTTGTCTTATATTTTATCCTCCTGCATATTTTTGCGTGAGTGAGACGTGTGACCGTTATTTACATTATGCCAATTGTGCTTTGGAAAGTCTTCACATAGTGCAATTGAACTAAGTGTTTGAGCCCTGAGGCCTGGACAGAGAGACGTGGTATTCAGGAAGACGTCCTTGTTACAACGATTGTATATCGCGATTCCTAGATATTATCGCTATACAGCAGATTCGAGTACGCCAATTGATTATACAACCTGCATTAACAAAAGTTCTCCGATTCTGCAGGTGAACTTGCAGTGCTTCCTGACATATGAGGAGGAGGAGGAGGAGGAGGAGGAGGAGGAGGAGGAGGAGGAGGAATAGTGAAACTCAAGCCATACGGGAAAGAATCCCGATGAGAGTTGTCTTCAGTTTCCAAATTGCGGAGCTCCTCCGAGTCGTGCTTGGAATCTGGAGAATCAATCAGCTTCGCCGATTGTTCTTGGTCTTCAAGTTGTTCACTTGAAGGCGACGATAATTGTGATACTAGTTCGCTGCGAGGACTTCCTTCTCTCCACTCCAAATCGAGCTGATCATTTGGTTTATTGATGTCGGCGTCATGGGGTGTTGAATCTATGCAGGAATATAACGATATTCAGTTGTGTGAGGCTTATGTTAATTGTAACATTCAATGAATAATTTGACGATATCACTTACATCCTTCGGAGTCTTCCTGACTCAATTCTGGACTCGCGTCCTCGGGTTTAGGTGATGATAACGGAGGAGAATCTAAAGTTGCAGAAGATTCGAAATATCCACCCTCCGGTATAGGTCGTATGGTATCGGGAGGTACTATGCCTTCAATCTGAGGTTCATTCTTCTCGTCCTGGCGTTCTTTATCCTCATCGTCATCTACCGCTACATTCTGTTCTTTCTGCATGAGTTCACCTTGAACAGAACTCTCTAATGGAAAAGACCTTTCCATTGACAGCCATTTCTCGTTGTCTTCATTCTCATCCTCCACTTTATCCTCTTTCTCTAGGTCCAGGGCCAGTTCATCTTCATGGGCATGAGCAAAGTAATCTAGCGAAGAAGGCGTCTCCATATGTCCTTCAGTATCTTCATTGTCCTCCCGAAAAATTCGCTGATCCTCATTTGTGATTACAGTGTTAGGACGAAATGGTCGATCGGCTTGGAGGGAATTGAATACATTATGGGAGTTGGATTCGAGCGGGAATGATAACAGGGTTGCGTTGACTTCTTCACTGTTCTCTGCGTTGAGAAGAGTCAAATTGGTGTTTCCTTGAGAGAACATTTGGACGATATATTTAGTATTTGAATTTTCGATATCTGAAACATGTATATCGAATGAACGTACCATCATTGTTGCCCTCCAGGTGTCCTAACAATTCTCTGGCAGTGGTATCACCTTCATTTTTCTCGTTCTCCTCAAGGACAGTTTCAACGGGTGGCCTATATAGTGATTCTGCATTCCCTTCTCGAGGTGTGACTGGTTCGATTATATCAACCTCGTTGGTTATCAAAAATGGATCCCATAGACCACGATCTTCTGTATCGCACTCCTTGAGGCTGCTCTGTACGATGCCCGTCGATCCTTCGATCAACTTGTCGGTGGATTCTAGATGTTCTCTTTCTTCCTCTGATACCGGTCCTATGAATGATACGTCCTCAGAAAAAAATAAGGTATCCTTACCTTTCTCTTGCCCTTCGTTTCTGTCATCACTCTCCGCTTCCGCCATCAACAGTTCATTCCCTTCATTCAAAATTGCGTGACTTTCGGATCGCCCTGTGTCATCCTGAAGGGTAGACGCGACCGTCCTTTCGGACTTATATACCTGTGTCGTTCGTGTACTGGAAGATCCCACGACAGGTCTCTCGGATAAAGGCTTCTCAGTATGAGAAGATGAACTCGAAGTATCATTTGTATCCGACGATGGATCTTTCGTCGTGTCGTCTTCGTCTTCGTCGCCTGCAGGAGTATGCAAAATGTCTTCGAGCTTGGTTTCATCTCTTCCTTCAATATCCCAGGGAGATCCAGCGGAAAAGTTAGGTTTGTCGATGTTGTCTGGAATTATAATCAGCGTTAAGCGGGGTCTTTCATAATAGACACCTACCAGATGTGGCTTCTCCGTACAGCGTTACTGGCTCTTCATGTTTTGCATGGTGTATCTCTTTGATTTTGGCGTTCGTTGCTAACACTTCGCCTACATCTAGAGTATGGTTTGATTCATCTCGCAGGTAAGTTGACTTTTGATTATGACTTTCTATGGGGTCCCATAGTTCGCCGTTATCGATTGGTGCTTCCTTGTGAGGGGAATCTACTGAATTAGAGTCTTGACTAAGAGTTGTTTCGGGCGCATTCATTGACTCTAGGTCAGGCGCATCATCCCGCATCTCTACCGCTACCTCGCCCTGCATAGACTCAACAGTAGAGGTATCTCCACCTGCGCCTTGAGAAGTAGGCTCTCCTTCAGTATTTCCATGTGATTCGAAATTGGTCCACACCCGAGTGCCAGAAGAATACGAAGAAGTTGTGATATCTTCCTCGGCTGACCGAAGTCGCTTTTCACCACTGAAGGAGTACATGAATCTCTGTCCTGAACTGTTTTCGCTTCGGGTTTCTAACGGTGGTGGGACAGGAAGGGGATTGATGTTTCGAGGATATTCTGAAGTATGGGGGGAAGAAAAAGGACCAGGTTCTGGAATGGGTTCAGTCGGGTGCTGACTTTGCGAACGGACACCAAAAGCGTCTGCACTGGATTGGGGATAAAAAGAAGGACGGGCTTGGAAAGCTGTAGGATCTCTAGCTTGAGCATAAGTTCTGGCCGGTCGTGGATTGGTTGTAGGTGTAGGGTTGTTGAACTCGGTGAACCCTTGGGCATGCCAGGTGTTGCGACTCTGTTTGAATAGTATTAAACAACGAAGCTGCAGAAAATGTCATAAACTCACTTCTCGTATCTCATGAGGGCCACGCACAAATCTTTCGTGTGCATCTAATCCTTGGTCACTACGAAAATAAGCTTGTCAACAAGGACTCAGGTCGATACCAATGTAATTTCATACATCACATGCTCTCCTGGCGCGGCAGGTCGAGAACCAAGTAAGGTGGATGTCGTCAAGTTTCTGATGTTGTACAAGGGAGTACTGCCTATATTCCCTCCTTGCTCGATAACCCACTGAATCAGTATAAATTAGACCATTGGTGGTAAAATACAAGAAAATATTACCTCATGAGTTAGACGGTCAGACGATGACGATTCTGTGCTACCGACCCCTGCATTGAAGTCTTGGTTCAGGTTGATACCGAAGTCTGTGCGATGCGCTGAACGAATGTGGATTGGGATACCTGTTGGAGGGTTTTGCACGGGATTCATATTGAATGATTGTGGATCTATCGCGTTACCCATGGGACCACTCGCCATGCGATGTATTCGTGCATGCAGGTTTGGTCTAATAGTACGACGAAGCCAGAAACGAGTAGGTTCAAAGCCGGGAATTGGAGATGGTAGAGCAATCGGACTTGTTGTACTATCATCAGAGAGTCTGCTGGCATCGTTGTCAGGGGTAGACTGGTCAAAAGGATGATTAGATGGCTGCATATTAACAATATGTTCAGAGATGTCAGCCTGAGGAAAACGTGGAAGCCTGAAAGAAACTGACCTCAAATTTCCTGGCTATGTGGGTTTTATGCAAGAGAAACAATTCATGCTATTCTGAATGGAAAGCTTTTCGGAGCTTTCCCTATTATGATTGGTTCATTTTTGAAGGGATACTGCGGTATCTCAGTACTGTCAAGCAATATCTGAATCGAAGTGGTCCTCATTCATCGAACACAGAGATTCTTGCTGAGAATCGTTCGCTTCCAGATACCCAAATTGACGATCCAGCATTGTTTCTTGGAAGTTTAGATGTCTGAATGAAGACAGATCAGCTCGTTATGGTTCGTTGGAATTGTGAAGAAAAAGAAAGTTTGAGAAATTACTTACATTTGTTGATGATCAAGCTAAAGCCCTTCTTTTCTGTTCGCGAGACTGAAGATACAAATACACGGTGTGTTTCGATGACCAGGAGAAGCCTCAAATTAGAGAATGAAGAAACAAATCACACCATTGAATATTGAATAGTGAGCTTCAAGCTTCAAGTCCAAGTTGGAGGGACTGGATCGTGACCGTGACGAACAATGCAGTTCAACATGTCACACCCTTCTTTTGGAAATTGTTGTCACTCTTCTTCCAAACGCCTGCGACGCGTGACGTTCGCCACATTAATGTTTGTTGTAATTTATTTAATTCCTCAGTGATGTAGTCAAGTGCTCTACTGTCAAATTCTACGGCTACATTTATTGCAGTTTCGAAAATTTCGAAAAGTGAATAATCACAGTACTAGTAAGTTGTTTGGTACAAATTCACAGCAGAACGGCATGATCGCGTTCGCGCCACTAAGCGCTGATATAAGCGTTACTGGTTCTCTCTCTGTAACCTCTCCCTGAAAAGTTGATTCTTCTCATCTGGTGGGAATTACATATATAAAATCAGCGTCCTCGAACTGACGTTTAGAAAAATAGAACATGACCACTTCAATCCGGGAAGAGAACCTTTCAATACAATACATATGAAAGAATCTGACATAGTACAAAGGATTCGAACATCACCGTAATGGAGATCCCCAAGCATTACCGTCAATGTAAGCACAGAACCGCTTTCTGTATAAATACAAACTGAAATGAATCCGATGAGTGCGCAATACTAAAGCCACACTTCTACTACTACGCACTGCCATTTATCCGAAGAAAAACCATGAAAGATTCATCTACAGACTCCGAGAAGATCTCTTACGTTGAAACCCGCTGGGACCCTTCGCAGCATTCTATCGGTCTTCGACATGAGCGCAAAGAATCAGGTCTTTACGACCTTGCTACCAAGGTGATGAATCAGTTGTTTTATGCCTGAAGAACCCAAACCAGTGACGAATACATCATCTAGTGGATTATTGCACCTGCTATTACTATTGAAGGGATTACACTTTACAAGATCACTCACTTGTTAACATCATCTGTCCTATCGATGAGTCCACCATTGGACCAAACAGAGAGGCAAGTCCCATTTCATGAATCATCTCTTTCGAAGTAGTATCCAGTCTGATCCTGATTATCATTGCAGTTGCAAAGGTATTCTCGGCGAAATTTTCGTTGAAGCTCCGGTTCGAGCTCATCATCCAGATACTTCTGTATGTTCATGTCTCATCGTGACACTGTGTTTCGATTTCTAACCGCTAGAAATACGATCAGATCATCAATATCTGCCCTGATGTACGCCATTCATCCACCTTTACTATGCGGATACTACGAGTCATTGACACCATCTCCTTCATAGCTTACTCAATACTGGATTTTTGAGCCTGTCGATTCCAAATCACGACCGAATATTCCGGATACAGGAACTTCTCCCGAAGTCATCGATGAATTTGCTTTACTTGAAGAAAAGGTGGCCAGCAATGAAATTACCAGAGAAGAAGCTGAAATTCAAAAGAAGATTCGTGAGATTTCTACCTGTCCCTACGGTTACCTATTCATGAGAAAGGAAGAGGAGAAATTGTATCGATGCACGGGTGGACTCCATTCGGTTACTTTTGAACAGCTCGGAATCATTTCAGACGAGCATGAAGATATTGAAGCTTCGGAGAGGAAGTTGAACGATTTCTACAGTGGCAGGAAGGAGAGCGAATGAGCGAGGGATGGTCTCGGTTACGGTTGCGGGACAGCAGAATACATGATAGGATAGATACTAGCTGCCCACACTGTTCTTCTCAGAGACTCGGTTGTAGAGCGGTCAAATCTTGACTCAAGTACGTAGACGTTCGACTAGTACTAATATGTGGACTTTGCTTTCAAATTTGGAGTTCAGAATCTGACCGGAATGCCCATCATACATGAATAAATCTCATGCAAGGACCTGAGTAAGATGTTCTCAAACAAGACTAAATTGAATACAATAGCCCAGGACCAATATATGGACCGTCTCTATGATACATAACAACTGATACTACACTACACACTAGTGAGAAATGATACAATACAACGATGCAGAAGGATTAAGGTGTGAAGGGACGGATAGGAACCTCATCCTTCACATTTTAAAGATACAGGGAACTTGAAACGATTCAGGAAACAGTGAGATGAATAGAATAGAATAGAAGTTAGTTGTTTAACCTCGTTTTGGAGAATGATTGGAAGATTCAGAATCTTCTAATAATTCTTGAGCGTAGATAACATCCGGATCCCTACCACGGACTTCTGGTAAAATAAGCGAGAAGGCTAAAAAATGAATGAAACAAAACGTGCGTCAGAGATTCTCGGTTTGTGCTTTGGTTCAGAACAACGACGATCGTACCTGCACCACCAAGGCAACATCCGAAGAAAACTATGAGATCGATGAAAACATATCAGCCTTCGAGTAGGTACCATGAAAGAGAATACGAGTACGCACTCCAAAGAACTTTCGGTGTACCGATATCTTTACTCAAGCTGTTGAAAGCTAAGGCAGAGATGATAGCTCCTGCTTTTCCACTGGCAGCTGATATTCCATGTGCGAAAGCACGATATTTCGTAGGAAACAATTCAGCAGGATAGCACTAAATCGATGAAGAAAGCATTCAGCTAAAGGCGAGGACGACAAATGTCAGGAATGGAAAGGCTGGCTTACGTATGTAGTTCTGTCGACAATATGGTCAGGTCATGGAAAGCGTTGCAAAGGGACATCAAATGTAAGACTTACGCGTTAGCTCCGAAATTGAAGAAAAACTGGATGCAGTGGGAGTCAGGTCATCAACAGTGAAGCGAGCGATTGAAGAGAAGAAAACATACCTGGAGGAATGCGAAGCAGACGATAAATGCAGGTTGACTGAGTCTGTAAAAGTTCCCAGCAAGGATTCCCACTGCGAAGGGTCAACAGAGAACAATCCTTGAACGGAGAAAATGTCGCAGTACGTACAAAAAAGCGCCTCTAGAAGGAAACCTTGAATTTGAATCCACTTTCGGCCTATATATTCGATTGTAAGAACAGTAACATAGTATCCTAAGCGTCAGAGGTAAGATACGCCAGAACACTGAGGGTGATATCCGAAAGAACATGTTCTCACCCGGTACGAACCCGAGGATAGTTATAATCAAATTGCCAACAGCGATTTTGAAGAGCCTGTGCCAAGGAGATCCAGATTTACCATCAAATCCAATTTGTTGGAGTACCACGTTCTGATTCAAATTGATTCCATAGAATCTACATTTGAGAGAAGAGTGAGCGGTGAACCTCTCTAAATGACCAGAAAGGAACGTACGCAATGTCTAACAAGAACCAGCAAACAGACGTTCCGATCAAGTGTTTCGCGTGTCTCCATTCTGAAAAGTAATGGACAAATTCTAGAATATATTGTTTCGTCAACTAACCTGAAAAAACATATACAAACGACTCGCGGTGTACACGCACCTTTCCAATGGGCCTTTTGCCCTAACTTTGCCTGTTGAGCCAAAGGAACAGCTTTTTCCTCGATCGGTTTGATTGCATTGGTATTAGCGTCCTTCGAAGAGTCGTCGCTGTTTTTCTCTGCATCATTCAAGTTGACAGGGTCAATTTCTTTCACTTGTTGGAGAAAAAAAGATAAAGATAAGGCATATTGTTACAGTCCCAAGGACAACAAAGGAGTACCTACAGTATAAATGGTTGTCCTTGGCCTCTTCGAACCGTTTAGATTCTGGAAGAGTTAATCTCGCATACAACGTTCCGAAAGCCGGAATAAGAGAGAGTCCAATAACGATTCTCCAAGCTGAATTCGAACGTTAGACGCAAGGGATCCGACACTATACGAGAACCACTCACCTCCGTCGAGTTTGCTGATCTCTCCCTTATCTTCTATGGCAGTTTTGTAACACGAAAGAACAATGACGGTTGCAAGACTTCCAACGAGAGAACCCCAACCTTGATTTGCGAAAATATAGGCGAGCATAACTCCACGTTTACGCAAACGAGCACGATCGGTAGAAACGGAGGCAGACATGGGATAATCACCACCCACTCCGATTCCAAGCATGATACGGAATACGCCAAGCCATATCAGCGTCCCATTGGGTGGAATTTGACCTATGAAAGTAGTTAGCTCTGATGTGTTATTCATTGCGCACCAACGAACCTGTCGGGGCACTGATACAAAGTATAGTTGCGACGATGATCACAATTAGTTCTTTGCCATCTGCATAACCCGTGTCAGTGCATTCCATGACAAAGGAAGGGGACGACTTACAAACTGCTGAACGGCCGAAATAATCAGCGAGGTATCCTGAAAGAATCGATTAACATGACGACATAATGTATAGATCAATAGGAATATTACCGAATAAAAACTGGCCAATGACGCTGCCAATATTGGCCGCGGCTTTCACGAAGCCTTCCAGACCAGGAGGGAGTGAATGACCACCGTAAAGGCGATATTGTAGCATAGTAGTGACGGGCTAAGTAAAAGATTAGACTATGTCATCCAGAAATGAAAGCTCAATCTTACATTGATGATGAAGAGGTCATAGGCTGACATAAGTGGTGAATATAGTAATTCCATGCGCACGCAAAACAGAACTTCTGCTCACCATCGAGGAAAAACCCAACCTGTTAAGCATTGTTCAACTCAGGTGATGTTAGCGGATATCGGAGACAGATACTCACCCCTGCGATAGCCAATAGCTTTAGCTCAGGTATAGTAAGAATGAAAGGTGCACGTCCGTTGTCTGCGAATTCGAAGTCCTCCAAAGATACATCCGGAGGTTGTTGACTCAAGTCTTCATTGTGCAAACTTGAGCTCCTTGGCGGAGGAGCCGACATTGTTTACAAGAGGACGATGAAAGTGAATGTGAGAACGGGGAGAATAAACTGATTGTGTCATATTCCAAGCGAATCGAATGTTGTTTTGTCGAATTCTCCTATACGCACGTTTGCTAAAATTGACTTGAACGACGCATGACGTTAGGACGATTTTTGAACAGAATCGGAGGCCTACACCACTCGAATAATTGGTAGGTCTGGGCTTTCCGAGGAGTAGTTGCAATGTTCTCACTACACCGGCCCCCCAAACCGACCATATTAGTAGGTACTGTGAAGGCTTTGTCAATAATGTCTCCTGTAATTCTTCAATGATGTTCGGAACTTCTCACCACTTCTTACCATGAATCATCTTGGATCAATTGTTGTTTCCAGTCGACGTGGATTTATAATACCAGGAAGGTGATGTGAAAGGGTCGAGCGTTGGTCTGCGGAATCAGATGGACAGACGCCTGAACTGCAAACGTTCGTGGATTCGACTAATTTGGAGACCAAGCGTAGACGGTTCTACACCAAGTTTATGACGAATTAAAAAATGATTTTCAACGGTTTTGTTCTCGTCCAAGACTCCATGCGATGCCCGGATGCCTAGAGAACTCGTGAACCTGGACTTCGTTGGAACCGGGTTCGTTCAGTACAACGAATTTCAGGAAGGGTATCAGTACGGAGTGAATTAAGGCCGTTTCCTAATGATCGAGTACCAGAAAAGCCTGATGGATGGAAAAGAGACGCAATGCGCGGGAACTATAGAGAGACTGGTGTAAGCTAGGTCGACGAGCGGAAGACGAGTACATACCGGGCAGTCGACGAGTCAGATATGTTGTGGTGTCCAATTCTTGTGTAAGACACGATGTTTCATGCGAATAAATGAAATGGGGTATAGTGTATACTGTAACTTGAAAGCGATACTAGTTACAGTTTGGAAAATTTGCTTCAACATCCGGAGCCGTCGGAGCAGCCAAGCAGGCATTACTTGAGAACAAGTTGATTGCAAGTAGAACTAATTGTTATACATCAATGCATATTCGTGAGAGAGCATTTAGAAAGCCTCAGAGGGAGAGTAGAACTTGGAGGAGGTTCAAGAACAAGTCTGAAATCAGTGCCCAGGAAATTGATGGACCGTGACGCTGCGTGAACAATCACGTGCTTTTAAGTCACATTAGCACGTGAGCATGGCTAGCTTACGCGATCACATGATACAGCTTTTTTTTACTGTCCTCACAAAAATCATTCGAATACGCCGAAAGCCTCCATCTCTCCCTTAAAAAACGCAAACACAGCTTATTTTGACAGCTGAGAAGAGGCTTGGAATTTAATTGATAAAACACTGGAGGCGCCAAAGAGGAGAATTATGACAGAGCCCCAAATGGACGAAAGTGAGTTTTTCAATTGCAGGTTATATGCGACTTAATATTCTTAATAAATGTTCCGTGGTACGGCATTTATACCGCCTATTAAACTCGCTGACAAATAAGAGATATATCATGAAAAGTTCTAGCTGTGTCGCCCTTATCAGTCTCTCTTATTGCGTACGATTCATGGCTGCACCTGACATCTCGTCCGTAGAGGGAGTTAAAGTATGCTTTGTGATTTTGTTCTACTCTACTATGGATTCCTGCTAAAACATTGCTTGAACGGCTTATGCTGAAGTATTCTGCTTGTTTCTTCGTATTAAACTCCAACCTGAATCGAAGAAGTTTCTCTTTCTCCCATGATTGCTTGTCGAAGGAAGTCAAACATGCCTTCACTTGCGATGGATATTAATGCCGTTTTATTTCTATGCCCACATTCTGAATCCAGGTGTTCGGAACATTACACCGTTTACGGTGTCTGTGCCAAACCACCACTCACACACTCCATCAGGTAGCTAGCAATTGATATCGCCCATTGAATTTCGGCTCATTCCCACTACTTCAAAAGGACATCTTACTGACTAGCGGTATTTACTTTTGAGGTGAGGCTTTCACAATCATGCATGAAGGTCAGTGCTCAGCTGTCTTTGACTCAGCATGTGAACATGGCTCGACTATCCAGTCACCAAAATTATGTTTTACGACATATCCTGATAGCATTTCCAGATACACGAACGTCAAACCCAAGAGAGATTTAGGCACAGAGGGCTCAATGTCCCCATCATCACTATTAGTCCTAATACAGTGGTGCTATGAAGAGCCATTGCACATGTGTCCAACGTCAATCTTGGAAGTCGAGCTTTTGTATATATGAGGAAGGTCAAGACCAAGAAGAACAAGCCGTACGCAACTTCATGAACGCTTTGAATTATCAACCATGGAAGAAGGCTATTTATTCTGTTCGAATTCGCTAAACGTGACGGAGAGTCCCATTCAATAGTCCCTTGATCTTCCATGCTTACTATAAGTTCAGGGGGTTGGAAGGGGATGCGAGAAATGTTCAACGTTGTCGTTCGTCTCTCTCTACCATGCCCATATCATCAATCGCGTCGACATTGAGGTATTGGTGGTGGCTTATTTCTCAAAACTTTCCTTCCGCTTCAAGATTCAATGTAGAACAAATCCCGGACCTCTCAGGACGAGTAATAATAGTAACAGGTGATATCCCGGGGGCCATATTGGAAGTATCTCACCTTATTGACTTCTTCTGTGTACCTCTGTCTTCGCTAGGTGGAAATGCGGGGATTGGGAAGGAAACAGTGAAGGTTGGTTTGACTTTTGAACAATGTCAAACGTCGAGTTCCTTGATCAAATTCTGTTATTCGATATAGGTTCTGCTCCAGCATAATGCCACAGTTTATATGGCCGCTCGAAATCGACATAAAGCTGAGAAGGCAATCAACGAAATCAAAGATTCGATAGGGAAAGAAGCTATATTTCTTGAACTTGATTTGGCGGATTTTGTTTCCATTCGTAGGGCGGCGAAAGAATTCTTGAGGTATGATCTCTCTTTCTTAGGTTTATGTACACAAATGGATTGACCGATTGAACTATGTTTAGCAAAGAATCGGAGTTACACATTCTTTTCAACAATGCGTACGTCGTTTCGGCCACTGATAGGTATCGCTCAAACTCCTAACTAAGCCACCAATGAAGAGGTGTCATGTTTAGTCCTGTGGAACAGCTGACTGCTCAAGGTTATGATATGCAATTCGGTACCAATGTTATAGGTGCGGTTGGAAATACGGAATGTTGTTGGCTATGGTCATAGCTCACATCATCCGGGCTGCACCTCAGGTCATTTTCTCTTCACCCATCTATTGATACCAGCTCTACTGGCTGGTAAAGAAACATCACCAGATGGCTATTCCCGAATTATCACCACAACATCCTCAATGTCGTACCTCAGCACAATCGATTATGACACAATTCGAGATGGTCTCAAACGAAGACAAAGAGGAGTAAACTTGTATTGCCAATCGAAGTTTGTGCGTTTCTTCAATTCGGATGCGAGTTGAAAAGCCCCATTCTCTGATGCACGTAATTCTCCTCGGTATATGATCCCCCTCAGGCGAATATTGTGGTCGCATTGGAATATGCTAGGCGTTACGGGGATAAGGGTATCCTGTCCTTTTCTTGTCATCCAGGTTCGTGATTCGTTTCTTTCATCGACAAATTTAAACTGTTATTTATCACATGATTTTGTGTTACTGCGATCCTATAGGATCCATAAACACCGATTTGCATAGTTCAGTTGCATCGTGGCAGCGCAAAATCCTAGTACGCTAAAATACCATCCTATCATTGGCGTCCGAATCTTTCGTTTGACAGTCTCGGATAGATCGCGATCCTGTTTCATTCCGTTTCGATGGGTGCCTTGACACAATTGTATGCTGGCACAATGACTGAACCTATTCAGAATAATGGTCAGGTAAGCCGGGTTTATCATTGCTATCAATGGCTTAAAGGATGGTTCGTGAAGTTTAACAATTGTTCTGTATAGTACTATATTCCTTGGGCGAGAAAAGGTAGATGCAGAGATGAAGCGTACGAACCCCAAGTTGGGAAACAACTTTGGGACTATCTGATGGAGCATATCGAAGACCGTTGCTGATTTCATGTTCCTGCGCCATATCATATCTTCATGTAGGTACATATTCTATTTTTTGGAATATCTTGAGGTGTATCATGTTCATCCGTGTTGGGTTGGAAGAAATGTGATGTGACATGATACATCAACATCTTGTACGATTGAACCTCACACTCCACTTTTGATCAGTCTGTCGTTGTTTCGCAGATGAAGTTAATCACAACAATGATGAAACTAGTCAACTTGAAGCTTGCAGTATCGAACGACCGGTTCTTTATCAGTACGGATTGTTGGCAACTTACGATGAGTGATGACTCGGTGGGATGCAACAATAACTCGGAAGGTGGTCAAATTTATTTAGGTATCGTCGAAAACCGTTCAGTCATTGTACATAGGATGTGTAGACGGCTATCTGCTGAGAGGTTAACTCATTTCGTTTTTCTTTTTGTAGATTCCAATCTTGAAGAACTTCTCTGACTTTTTAAATAGAACATCGAGACATGGTCTAATCAAACATCCTTCCAACAGTAAGGAGTGCAGGAAACGCGTCAGACTATGAATTGAGACTGTGAAGTGTCGATCCAAGTCAGATGTATATAATACAGAAGTCGATCCAGGTACACGACAGACAGGCACGTCTTAACCAAGGATAACTACCTGGTTTAACCGTTTTAAACACGAAACTTCACGATCTCCGCCGTCCGACTGGATATTTGATCATCAGTATTCGCGGGTCTAAGTCCGTTGCATGAGCGGAGCGAGATTAAAATTCAACGTCGTCGATATTACATTGGCCGGAAATCGTGGGTTGCGGTACCGTGAGTTTTCACTTGATGGATGACAATGTTCGTTTCTTCAAGCAACGCCTCATATGCTCCCTAGGTCATAGCAATGTGCAGACGATGATCATCCAGCCGTAATCAGGCGATGATGACCGAAGTGATTCTGATTATACGGTGATTTAGTCTGTGCAAGGCATGAAAACAACTCAACATCATAGTTGTCGTAAGTGGAAAACGCACCGCATGATATCAAGTCCTCATAAAAATCATATTAGGATTTATTGGCGAAGGCAGCAGCGCTCTTATTCAATCGTCCGATTTAAGACGGACCGCAATGGCAAATTAGCATACCCTGGATACTAACGGGAGTGGTTGAAATGAGCGCTGTTGTCTTATTGTCAAGCCTAGAAACAAAGACAAGATAGACAGCCACCTGACAAGAAAATACGTTGTTTTACAGATTTTTCTCTGGGTGAGAAATCGGAATCGGTCCCAGTCATTCGGTAAAATAGGACAAAAGAACGGGCGTAGAGTTCTGCCTGTAATTGCCAAATTGACGCTTTATTCCTAGAAATTCAGAGGCCATGTGCTACCAATATTTATGAACGGAGGAGGAGAAGAAGACGATATACTGAGGTATACGTATGGTTGAAGTTGAAGATACACGTGCTTACAGGCGCCTGTTATGCGCTGCTCGGGTGCAGACTAGAATTTGCAATTCAATGTTCTCCTCGTCCACTAGCACTGGCAGCACCTGTTCCTCGTCGCTCGTTTTTTTAGGTGAGCATTCTGTTCAATATTCCTCGTTTTACTTTTATTTATCATAGTTTTAAGAAAGTTTTCATGGCACAATGGAAATAAATGATTGCTTTATGCCCATACTAGGGATCAAGTTTATCCTGATAGATGCCATCTAGCATCTAAATCAATGTTAACGTGTCTCTCCGACGTGAGTGGACTTGACAGTTGACCTAGTGTCTTTATGTTGTTTCTAGGACAGGTTCCCGCACCTTGGCAGCGTTGTCCGAAATGTTCTCGGAGTCACCCAGAAGCACAGCTTGATTTTCCTTGCATAATTCGCTTCCTTGCCGAAAACACATACAATTTGTCTCTATTTTCCTTTCACAGCTAATTTCTCACCACCACCGATGAAGTAATGCCGCAGGTGCTTGACAGGTCCGACTTGTCTCTGTCCGATTGCTTAAAAGCTGGGACGATGTCGAGGAACTCCCCCTCGCAGCCAAGTTTCCAGTCTCACGACTTTAAATCCCACATCCCCTTTTCTCTCAATGTCCACACTCGTTGTCCTAGAGAAATGTACTAGTCATCTATCCACTGCGCAGGTGTTCAAGACGGAAAGTGTCCTCTCAGGGACTGCCGTAGGCGAGCGTTCGATCAAGTCCTTGGAAGAATCACAGGACAACACCTTTCCGGAAGGAGGGCTACGTGCGTGGATGACAGTGCTCGGTGCCTTTCTGGCCTTGCTTTGTACGTTTGGCCAGTTGAATTCCTTCGGGACCTTCCAAACGTGGTATGAGGAGCATCAACTACAACACCTCTCTCCGTCCACCATTTCATGGATAGGTTCAATTCAACTCTGGATCTTCTTTTTCTCGGTGAGTTCAAATTGCCTATATTATCGTCTATACTCAACTAAATGGTGTGTAAGGGTGGCTTCATTGGTCGTATATTTGATTCATATGGCCCTCGCGTTTTGATGGTTCTGGGAATGCTGATCCTCGTCATCAGCACTATGATCACCAGCATATGTACCCGATACTACGAATACATACTCTGCCAAGGGATTCTGTTTGGAGTCGGAGTCGGATTATTGTAAGTTTGAGCATCTATCAATATTCGGTGTGCTTACGTCTTGTAGATTCTACCCTTCACTAGCCGCAATCTCTACACATTTCCAGAGACTGCGAGGTACTGCCATGGGTCTCGCTTTTGCAGGTTCGGGAGTAGGCGGCGTCATCTTCCCTATCATGCTTCGCCACCTCTTCGTATCAACTGGTTTTGCATGGGGCGTTCGAATCTCGGGATTCATTTCGCTTGCTCTCAGCTGTATGGCGTGTTGTATGGTCTCCAGTAGGCTTTCAAGCACACCTAAGACACCTGGTCCATGGTTCGACACAAAACACTTCAAGGACTGCACTTTCATGGTCGTCATCATAGGAAGTTCATTCATCTCTCTAGGTATGTCAATGCGGTTCGAGATTGCCTACAATTTTTGATCATCGTCTGACAATCCTTTTTACACATAGGATTGTTTATTCCGAACTTCTACATTGTATCTTACGCCACAGTTCACAACATATCTCCCAATCTTTCGTTCTCAATTCTAGCAATATTGAACGGCAGCTCCACTTTGGGACGATTAGCGCCCCCGTGTCTCTCCGACGCCCTCGGGAGGTTCAATCTCATTATCCCCGCCGTGTTCTTCTCGGGCCTTGTCACGCTAGTTTTTTGGATATTCGCAAAGACAACCGTAGAAATCGTGATGTACGCCGTGCTGTTTGGGTTCTTCTCGGGCGCGTTCAATGCGCTGATTGCGCCTTGTGTCGCCCAAATATCCGATGTGAGGGAGATTGGCATGAGGATAGGACTCCTCTACACCATAGTATCATTCCCGTATGTCTAAGGACTTTTCTCTCCCCGTTGTTATCTCTTACATTTTTCCTTGTAGACCATTAGCCAGTGGTCCAGCGGCAGGAGCGCTGTTGAATCTCCAACATGGATCATACACGGGGATGATCATCTTGAGTGGTACATCCCTCATCATCGGTTCTCTGTTCTTCGTCTGGGCGCGACTACGCCTCGATCGACGAATACTGGTACGGATCTAAAATGACACCATTCACATTCACCCCCAACGATATCTACTGCTTTGATTTGACGTTTTCTTCCGACGATTCCTACTACCCTGTTGCATGATACCCACGACCAACCACCACATCTTCTTTTGCTATCCCGGATTCCCAACCTATTGATACGTTTTTAATGATCATTTATTGAATTTTCATGCTTCTATTCACCCGGATGTAATTTTATACCTACTAGAGCTGTAGCATAGAAAGTGTAGTAACTTCCTTAGATCTAATTCAATCAACACGGAGCTCTCAAATCTCAATTCTATCAGTCTACGTTTGACTTTAACGGGAGAATTGTACGGATACTGTGCTCTACATCGCCACGAGAATGATATCACTAACTTACTGTTTCAAAGTGAGCTCTAACCTCAGGCTCGTTCACGGTACATGTGAATATCGCAGGATGGCGAGGATAACTTCCATCTTTTCTAGGAAGTTCATCAACTTCACTGCGATCGAACGTTACTTTAGTGATACAAGCACCAGCTGGACCGGGCCCCTTCACAGCTCAGTTCAGCAATGCTAGGAGCATGAAAGTAACCTGTGCATGAAAATGCATAGTCGTGACTACCTAATCAATGTTCACTGGTTCAACTCTCATCATATTTGGCACTACAGGGATTTCCAATGATTTCGTTGTTTCAAGTTTTGGCATTAACATATCAACCAGCGATGCTACTCCTCTGGAGAGCATGATATAAATCACAGATTCTATAAGAACCGTTCTCGGTGGAAATTTAGAGTGATTGAACGCATAATTCCGTATAAGCATCCGGAGTTACTGTATGATCCTCATCATACCACGATATCGGAGTGTGACGCCACGTAGAAGTCGAAGTGTGACTTACATTTTGTTCAGGCTTTACCTGGAACTGCCAGTGAAAACCTTCCAATACACACTGGAGGGCTAAGTCCGCGAGGTGTCAATAAATTCACCCATCATCGGTAACTCAATATCACCTACGTCCCTGGATCATACATGGCTGAGAAACAATAACATTAATCAAAAAAGTCCAATACAATGCAAACACAAAAGAAAAGAGAAAGAAAACACTATTGCCTTGAAGTCACCTTAACCATTAAAGGATCCCTTATCGTCACAAAATAATCCTTCAGACGTTCCGGCCACAACTTAGGATTAAAACCTCCGTCGATAGCAAAGTCAATATCTAGCTTCTGTATCAGCAAGCTAGTCACCATAAGCATTTCTTGTTTCGCGAGTTGCTTCCCAACACAATTCGCCGGGCCATACGAGAAAGGGATGAACGCATTTGCGTTAGGTTGGAGTTTGGGATCCAACCAGCGTTCTGGCATGAATCTCTCCGGTGAAGGTGAGAAATAACGGGGATCCCTATGTAGTGAGTAAGGCGGTACGTAGACTTGAGTACCCGGTGGGATATATCTAAAGAATGGATATGGTGATTATCCTAATATACGTTGGGATGATTCGTCCGGAGAACGACTTACCGATCAGCGATGACTTTCCCGGAAGAGTCTCGTGGAACAACTCTCGGACCACTTGTAGGAACAGGGGGCTGTAATCTGAGAGTTTCATTTCTAAAGTGCATACTGTTTAGTATCTTGACGCGAGGAAGGGAAGGTATAAGAAACATACATGCATGCATTCATGAATGTCAGTTCGTTATGTTTGGAAGTATCCAAAGGATCTTCTCCGGGTGGGAAGACTGTATCAACCTCTTCACGCAGCAGCTTGTAGTATTCGGGGTGGCTTAGAAGCAGGTAGAAAAGACTAGCCATTGCCGATGCTGTAGTGTCTGCTCCGGCGATGATAGCAAGAGCACCATCTGCGATTACATTCTTCATTGGGGGTTTCACTTTTTCCAAACCTGCTTCATCAGACTTGAAGCCGTCAATACGTCAATCATGAAGCATAATGTTAAACAAGGGCCTACAAGGTGATACCACAAGTCCTTGGAAGTCGAACCGGACTTGATACGATTAGTAGCAGACTCGATGCCAAATTTACGAAGAGTCTTGATATCCCGGGAAACGGCAGGTAACATTTGCAGAGTTTGTGATGCCCAGGGAATGTGGCATACTACGGCAACCATTCTGATGAATGTCAGTGACGATTCGACAACTTTGATTGTAGAATTGACTTACATAGCAAATCTCTCCAGCACCTCCCATAATCCTGCTCTGTCACCGCCATCTTCCAGCATGGTAAATCCACCACCGAAACTGATCGGCATATCAGCAAATTGTCCATAAAAGATGAAAGATAAAACATACGCCATGTCACCCATAAAATCAAACCTGAGGAATAAGCGAGCTGTTAGACAACTGAAAAGTAAAAGAGCTTTCGAAACCTTACGTGAAGAATCCAATCCACCGTGCCAAATCAACAGGACCTGTACTGGATTGAAGTTGCTCGACAAGTTGCTGAGCACGGTTGGCAATGACATCTTCATAATGTTTCAGAGATTCGGTACTCATGCCTCTATTCCAAAGACGTCTCCTGTTTGCATGATCTTCCCCACGCATACTGATAAGATTTCCTGGAGCGTTAGGATCACGACGAGCGTCATAATCTGCACAGGTGACGTCTAAGTAATGAAACACTGACGAACACAGAAACTAAACGGCTCACATTGCCCTTTTGGAAGTCCGCTGGCACCAAGCACGGACGTTACGGCATCAACGTCAGCTATGGACACTTCGTTGGGGCCTGAAATTTAATGGTTAATTATACCGTCAAGTGCCTTTAATGGAAGCCCACCTATTCGTACTACGGGTCCATACCGGTCATGTAAACTTTTTACGAAAATATTTTGATCCCCTGTCCATGACAACCACATCCCGTACGCTTTGGACACTTTGCATATTAGAGGTCCGGGTATTGCAGCCAACGGATGGAACGGAGATATGCGGTAAAGCGTGATGGATGAGAGTAATGTCACGGCAAATGTTGAATAGCTCCATAGCAAACCACTCAGAGAGCCAGAGAGTACCTGGATAACAAGTAACGATGAAAGAGCAGGGAGAAGATACAACAATGCTCTTCCCAAGGTCTGAGGCTCATAGAGCCGGAAGATGATGTGTGTGGTCTACGGCAGAGGTTAGTTGACATGTATTGATGGTGGATGAAAACACTGACTAGAGCGACGAGAACAGGCGGCAGAATACTCCTGTTCCAAAGCATTGTCAAAATTTCGATGGGTAGTGGAGCAAGGACAACGAACTAAGGCGAAAATCCCGGAATCGGTGATGAGCAAGAGCTGGCTACTTATAGGATGAATATCAAAATGAATTTGACGCTCTTTACGGTTGACTGCCAGGGCTGTGAATGGGAAACCCGAGATCATCCCTGCGGCCTACGGCAAACTTTCTCCCATGCAGTGCCAAAATTGTACGGAAAGTGCCTTGGAACAAGCAGGGAGATAATTCCAAGAATCACCTTTGAAGCGGCTTCTCGCTGGACTAAATCAGGGTAAGACGAGTAAACAGACGTTTTCAGTGCTGATCCAACAAAGCTTACAATTGAGACACGCCCAAGCGTGCAAATAGGAAGCAAGGATCATCAGATGAACCTCAGTCGGAGGCAACAAACTTGCGACAGGAGGAAGCGCCGAAGGAGATTATATATTCCATATCCCTGTGACAAAGTGTTGGCGATAAGATATCATACTAGTCAAAACAAAGAGAAGAGAACCCACTCACTACTAATGAAAGAACGGTTGGCGAAACGAGAATACGACGGAATTACGATGATCCAATTGCAAGAAATTCGATTACTCACATTCATGAACGTCGAAATTTTCATCTTTGCTATGCGTGTGGTTTGAGTTTTTCCAAGTATACGATCATCCAGAATATGAAGATTTGTTAGAAAATTTGGACGCTTCTGTTATTGTCATACCATGTGACAATCGCGTTATAAACCCCAGGATGTTTGTAGGAACACGACGTTGTAAACCACGGAGTTTGTTTGGTTCCGTCATTGGCAGTAGAGCCTTGAGGCTCCGGAGAGGTAGCTTGCGGTATTCTAAACATCACCTAATTGGTGTTTGAGCACGCTAAATGCTTGCAGATCGTATAAGTGCTCAAAGAGACTCAGACTTTAACAAAATTTACCTGGCTTGACACTTTCAATTTTCAACATTGCCGCAAACAGGAACTCGTATATCAGCAACAATTCTTTCTGGTGATAATTTGGAATCAGCTGCATATGAAGCTATAGCTTTAATGCTGTTTCTTGAAAATCAAAGAAAAAGTAAGTGTATAAATACTATATCGTGAAGGATAAGCGAAGACCTTTACAAGTGGCTGTACAAGAATCATTGTGCACTTCTGCCCCTTTTGCCGTCAACCGAAAAGAACAGAGAGGACTATTGTTCCCGGGATCCTGTTTGCCAGAACCCTACTACCATGGAATAGCCCTGTGAACATGTGATCAACGCCACTAGCTGCATGAGGGAGAGTCTACGGGCAGTGTCGATGCGTTTTAGAAGTGAGAATAATCAGGTTTGGTTGTGATTGAACAACTTTGATTACTGGGTTTGAAAACGACGGCGGGGATGACTCGGATTTCCATGTAACACCTGTCTGGTCTTGAATGCTTCATTTTGAGAACATTCACTGATATGGGTCCACACGTGCATATGTAGCCATATTTTGAGAAAAAATTATCTTGGGATGTATGCCTGCTTATTGGGCCTAGATAATTTCAAGTTATTTAGTTTGTTAGCTGATGAACTCGAGATTCATAGCAGGATAACGTACCGTTAGATATTGCGAGTATTCAGAGTTGGAAACAAACCAGAGTCGCACTGCTTCAATGTTTCGACTTTAGTGTCAATTGCTAGCGGAATGTATTCCTCCTTCAATGGTGGCATGGTCAAGGGAGGAGGATGAGATTGGATTTCCTCCTACAGCGAAAGCTTATTTGTTTTTCCGGGTACTCGATCACGTGACAGAAAAGTAATACTTTAAACCTTGAGACCGTTTGACATCTTTAACTTCTTCTCAATCCTATATTCTGTGATTTTATTCCTCGATGATATATTAAGAAGGATTTCTCTTCAAAGCGCGATCCATTCGAACAGCATACCGTCGCATATTTTATCCTTGGCCAAGCAGCGACGAATCTTCAGCCTGGTGCGTCTTACCACAGTCTTGTCAAATATATACAGCAAAAAGCTCTTACACGTAGCATACAGACATAGAATCGGATAAGGCGGATTATTATGTCCTCAGTATCAGGTGTTTCGTGAGATGCGATATATCGCGGCTTGTGACAGAGGATAGTCCGCTCAAATTCTCACTTAGTTGAGAGGGACGATGCACATGTTCACATCTACGCATGCCAATGTCAACCGATATAAGCTCTGTTTGGTCAATGATACCTGGATAGAAACTCAACACAGTAACGAAGCACTTCACGACAAATGCTACATGTGCATAATCAGGTCGTTGACCGTCTTATATCGCCGAGTCTTCTCCATAGTCTCATCGAGCAGTATTTCGACGGTCCGTTGTCTGATCGTGACTTGACGTTCAGGTTCTCTTTCGAAGATATCTTGGCTTTTTCCTTGCATATATGAAGTCGGTGACCTTGAACATGGTACACTATAGGGAAAGATGACTTTGCAACTTATTCTCAACATTTTTCTCTGCATCTTGCTTACTACGAGAGTCTTGGGTCAGTTGAGTGTCTACGATATTCCACCTGGCTCCCCCGGCTTCCAGCATGGAAATTCCTCGCAGGCGGTTCAATTTGATTCCCATAGCTTGTTCATCGACGGTAGGAGGATCTTCCTATTCGGTGGCGAGTTTCATCCGTGGCGGTTGCCTGTTCCACAATTATGGAGTAAGCCCATTTTCATATTCTTTGTATGCCAGAAGGATGACGGTTGTTTCCCTCAGGTGATATATTACAGAAGATGAAAGTACGTACTACAAACCATTTTATTGCTTTTGACTCCATTGACATTCTTACTATACAGGCTGCTAATTTCAACGCTGTATCGATTTATGTTCACTGGGGACTTGTAGAGGGTAAATCAGGGGAGTTAAACTGGGAATACCACAGGTCCCTTGAAGAGTTCTACAAAGTTGCACAACGGGTCGGTATATTCGTCATCGCAAGACCTGGAGTGAGTGGTCCGTATACTCAGTGGTGTAGAGAACTATCTTGACATCTACTTTCACAATCATTTCACAGCCGTATATCAACGTATGTAACTTGATTTTTCTTCGATTGAAAATAATTCTGAAGTTGCTCATCTTCTAAAAGGCGGAAACTAGTAAGCACAAAGCTTGGTTTTCACAACAAAAACGAATTTCAATTGTTGTTATTCGTATCTAGCCGGCGGAGGACTTCCTGGATGGCTCACCAACATCGCAGACGTTGCTAGAACAAATCAGACAGGCTATGTGAACGCATGGCAATCGTACATCAAAGACTTCGCCCAAATGACCTCACGATACCAGTATCCTAACGGACCTGTGATTGGTACGTCGCTCTATTCTGCATATCGTTTCATAATTCCTATCGAACTGAAATCATGCGGTCGCCAGCTGTTCAATCCGAGAACGAATTCTACGTTTCTGGGGATGAGGATCCTACCTCAACAGAATATATGGTTCTTCTTGAGAAAGCACTTCGAGAAAATGGAATTGATAAGGTTCCAATCACGGCAAACGATGTCTACCCATCTGGTAACTTCGCGAAAGGACTGGGTGAAGTCGACTTGTAAGTGGTTTTGTCTCCGTGCCTTGAGTTTCGGTTTCATGTCAATTACGTTCAGATATGGATTTGATTCCTACCCAAATGGCTTTGACTGCGCCCATCCACCCCAATGGAGTGAACTTGCCAACTATTATATCTCAGGGCACCAAAACAGCGCTCCGTGGGCACCGGTGTTCTTCCCTGAATTTCAAGGTTTGAAAACTCGGATTCTTTCTATCTATATACAATTCTGATTCTCCAGCGAAGGCGGCGCTCTCGATGGCTGGCAAGGGGTTGGTTATGACGGTTGTGAACAGCTTACTGGGCCCGAGTTCGCTAATGTGGGTGAGGTGTCATCTTCAAAATTTCCCCCATTGACCTTCTCATATAGGTATTCTACAAAAACAATGTTGCTTCGGGATCGACTGCTATGAGCTTCTACATGATATACGGTGGCACGAACTGGGGGTATGTGTTATCTGGACTTGGCGTTACATGAATGCGGTGGATAATGGCATTGACAATCAACATATAGCAACATTTTATACCCTGGAGTGTATACATCGTACGATTATGGATCCGTGAGTGTATATGGAAGAACTTTCTCAGTTGCTAACATTCATTTTGAATAGGCTATCAGAGAAGATCGACTCTTGTCGCCAAAATACGATGAAGTAAAACTGCAGGGGATGTTCTACCATGCATCTCCGCAACTTCTCACCAGTTCAATCCTTGCTTCAGGACAAAGCCAGACGTACACAAGCAATTCCGGAGTGTTTACGAGTGTCTTGGGATTGCCTGAAGGACCGACCAAGTTCTACGTTGTGAGGCAAAACTCTAATAAGTGAGTTGGGGTGCGATTCTTCTGTGACATCGTGTGCTGATCCGATGCAGCGTTACCACACCAACGTCTTTCCTTCTGAACATCGACTCATCAGTCGGGCAATTAACTATTCCTCAACTTGGAGGTCACATCACTCTCGCAGGTAGGGAGAGCAAGATTCTTGTTACTGATTATGCCTTCGGTTCAAACTTTCTACAGTATTCGACTGCAGAGGTAATGTTCTCACCTTCTCTCAATCCCAGAATGTAATTAATGTAATGTTTATTCTTGCAAGGTTCTGACACATACGACCATTGACAGCATTGACTATGTTGTTCTATACGTCCTTCCCGGACAGTCATTCGAAGCTTCATTCGGATCCACATCCATCAACAATGTGAACCTTAGCGGCTCGCCTTCTGTTCAAGCTAAGGTCCTCAATGGCTCCGTCGTTCTGTTCGGAACATTGTCTTCGTCAACCACCGCTCTCGTACGTTTTGGAAACACTGCCGTTCTTGTCGTAGACAAGTTCACAGCGACATCGATATGGAATCCACGAACGATACCATCGTTTGATTTGAGCCCTGATACTCCCTCTATCTTGGTGAAAGGACCTTACGTTGTCCGTAATGCCACAATCATCGGATCAACGCTCGAGCTAGTAGGGGATACCAACCGAACCACTTCCATCCTTGTCGTTGCTCCAAGTACTGTTCGGTCTGTACATTGGAATGGTTCCCCTGTTTCGATGACAAAGAGTAACTTGGGTATCGGACTGACTGGAACAATTCCTGGACCTGTACCTTCTTTGTCTCTTCCCAACTTAAAATCACTCAAATGGCGCACCGCTGATTCTCTGCCTGAGGTTGCTATGGGATTTGATGACAGTCAGTGGGTCGTGGCGAACAAGACAGAGGTGGCGCGCTCTCAGAAACCATTTTACGGAAAAGTGGTATTGTTCGCTGATGAGTATGGTAAGTTGCTAGAGCCTTCAAGGTTACACTGGATGTACTGATTACATTGACAGGTTTCCATTCCGGGAGCTTTATCTTCAGAGGTTCCTTCACCGGCGGGAAATCAAGTGCTGTGCAACTATCACTGCAAGGGTAAGCGCCCGTTCGCTCATCCTTGCCCTGAGATATGCTTAGCTCTGTTGGATTTTTGTGCAGAGGATCATACTTTGGATATTCTGCATTCATCAATGGTCATTTTCTTGGCTCGAATCAAGGATTCAACGGGTCAGACATCGTAAATGCTACGTACTCCTTTCTACAGGGAACACTGAATAATGGGAGAAATGTTCTGACAATTGTTATGGACTCGAATGGACTTGATACAGATTGGAATGCCAATGATGCATTTAAGGTATGATCCGAGTTACTATCAATTGCTATTCACTCTGATTGTTTTCTTAGAATCCTCGGGGAATTCGAGGGTATCAACTCATAGGCGGCAGCGGCGACTTTGATTCTTGGAAGTTGACTGGCAATCTTGGTGGAGAGGACTTCCCAGACAAAGTACGCGGACCGCTCAACGAAGGTGGTTTTTGGGCTGAACGATCAGGTGTGTTTTTGTCTTCTATCAATCGAGTATCTGTGTAATTCAGCTTCTTGGTTATTAGGCGCCGTACTCCCAGGTTTCGACGATTCGAAATGGGCGCTAGGTAGTCCTTTTGTCGGTATCCCCAAGGCGGGTGTGCAAGTGTACCGAACCTCTTTCGCTTTGGATATCCCACTCGGAACAGATGCATCATTGGGGTTCCAGTTTACCCGTGCACCAACGAGTAACTACCGTAGCCTTCTTTTCGTGAATGGATGGCAGTTCGGGAAGTTTATCTCAAACTTCGGGCCACAAACTGTTTTCCCGGTACATGCTTATTCTTACGCGGGTGTATGTATACTCACTGACACGATTACAATTATATAGATTCCTGAAGGCGTGTTAAATCATCATGGTATGAATGAGATCGCATTGACTTTGTGGTCACTGGGTACGTTCTATAGGTTTTCTCTGCCTCAATCCGTTTCAGTTCACAATCTATCCAGATTCTTCGGGTGCAAAAATTGCCGATCTCAAACTTGTACCTCTTGGTGTATTAAGTTCCGGGAAAGAAGTTGTTACGGATGCCATGGTTTCCCCTACTTACCAGGACTTGAGAGGCCCTTCAAATTGACAGAATTGACATGCAAGGTCTTACTCCGAGCTCAATAATTTATCCAAATTTACACTGACATAACGTGTAGTGGGATTCGTGAAGGTTTATCGAACACACTTTGTACTGAATTGTACTGTCTTGCACTACTACGTGTAATAACTCGAGTCTGATGAAATAAATGTGGACACTTGTAAGGCTTCATTAGTTTTTCGTATGCAACCATCCGTATTAACAACACGATGTCTCTTCGTTCAGCTTACTAGAATATTGTTTTGTTCGTTATTCAATATGAACTAAAAGCGCATCAAAATGTCAAGCAACGCCGCACAGTTCAGAATTCAACAACACAAATCAAGCTATATGTCACTATGTTCAGCAGACGATCAACTATTGGAAGGTTCCCCCGGGTCGACCGCCACCTTTTCTTGTTCATCGTCTTTTTCATTGGCGACGGGACGTTCTGCATCAACGGCTCTAGCTCTGGGGGATTGGCCATATGGAGGTACTGTGACAATAAGGCAAACACAGCCATAATTAAAGGCGGTTGCAGCTTCGTTGCCGTAGACGGTGTACGCAGCGTCCATTTTCGTACGAGCATTCGGGCCAACCACCCAATGAACCTTGACTTCTTCGGTCGAAGGATCATCTTCATAGTCCCGATTTTTCTTGATGATTTTCCCTTTATACTGTTCAGCGAAATAGTAAGAAGCGGATCCGTTCTCGATATAAGCCTTCTGCAAATTTGGGACTCGGTCGATAAGAACGGCACCACTCCCATTACTCCACCACAGGCCACCAGTAGTTAAACCATCTTGGAAAAGGAGATGAGGAACAACTTTCAACTCCAACTGATCACAGGTATATGATAACTTGGCGTCTTTGCCCTTGAGATAATTGAGTATCTTTTTCAAAGCATCCTTGTCGTTTTTGTCGAAAGGATACTGATAATGAAGACCGAATCCCAGATGACCACCGTCTGGTAGAAAAGTCTTGTCGGCAAGGAGATTTTCGAAGGCAACCTCTAAATCATTGAAATTCTCCAGCGTGTTTGAGACAGGGTCTCCTAAACTGTATGATTCACGATAGAGATTGTAGGTGATGGTTATGCGATATCCAGCAGTGACTGGCAAAACTTCGTGCTCAGTGTCGCTGTAAAATACGACATATGGGATAGTGAGGTTGCCTGCTTCGTCCTTGAAATCATCTGCGAAATTAAACACCCATTCCCGGTCGTCGTCTCGTAAGGCAAGTCCTCCGCCTTCGTGAGGGTATGGAAGAGCGATGACCAATGAACCAAACATGCTCTCTGCTCGTGGAGTATCTTTGTGAGCTTTAAAGAACGATCCGGGTCCTTGAAATTTTCAGAAATCTCAACCAAAAAAAATTAATATGACTGGGGAAAAGTGAACATACATACCATAAACGTTTAAATTGTACAATTCAGCCCGTGTCGTATACTTCAATCCAGACTGGGTTATAAGCTCGTCACGAACTTTCTCGATGATACCAGAGTTCCTCAAATCGAAAGTACTGCAGAATTGGGAAGCGTTCAATTGCCCAGCCTTGCGATATGATTCATCCAGAACATTTTGGTCATTGAGTCCAAACTTTGCAGGATCGCAAGCAGCGGCAAGGTCAGCGATTTCTTCAGCTGTGGCTTCAGCGATATTTTCAATGCGACTTCAAGTTCAGAAATATTAATATAATCAGCCATCGACATGATACTGAAAGACGTCCACTCCACTTACCGAGCATTCTTGTCCTTGCCATAGAAAAGGGTCAGATCAGATGTGGATGCTGGAACAATACCAGAAGCAAAAGGTTGCGTCTTTGTTATAGCTGCCTTCAGAGTTGCAAGTTTGGCTTCGAGAATAGGATCGTTTGTCTGAGCTCGGCGTGCCATTTCGCCAGATGCAAGTGGTGAAGAACGAAGAGTGTTTGGAAGAGAGGTTCTACTGTGAAAGTTGGGATGAAGAGATGCCACAAAATACCACTATAATTGTAGTCTTTAAAACAAGGCCAGTCCCCCTATAGCCATCATCTTGCAACGTGTAACGTCGGCACCGACTCCATTTAGCTCTTTGACTCGGACTTCTTTGGTTTCTGTTCAGGATGCTTTCGCTTAAAGTTGTACGTGGCACCTATTATCAACTTTGACCAAGTGAGTAGTAAGAATTACCTCAATTATCTAAATATCAAGTGTCTAAAGGACACGCTCTACTCTTCGTTGTAACTCCGAAAGGGAGTCACACAGAATCCTCTGCTTCGAGTCATAGTAAGCAGCAACGTGCAAGCCACGAAGTTCATTCAGCAACCTTACGTGATGAGAGGGCTCCCAGTTAAGTGTCAGCGTGAAGAAAAGATTTAGGTAAAAGCATGACTGGGAGAGTCTCCTACACTGCGCTGCATGACATGCATGACAATTTGATGGTTCAAACGTTCAACGTTCAAGCTTCAAGAATCGTCGAAGCGAATAATCAAAAAAAAGTAAATTGGCATGCTACGAACAGTATTCAAATCGAAGAGTGAGTTACGAAAAAAACCAACCATCCAGCCCATTATTGTCCAAATATCTTCGTGATCAAGTCGTTGCTAACAATGTATATGAAATGAGATATTAGTCCTACTTGTCCTTTACTTGTTCCAGCAGATAATTCCAAAGCTTCTCCCCTACGACCGGATCGTACACTTCATCTCTACAACGACCCTTTCTCGCCCATGGAATCAAGAACTGCAAATCAAAATTCAGTCCAGAGGAACTCGTCAAATAGAAGGTTCACACCGACCTCGCCATTGTACTGAATCGTTTCCGGCATTGTGCCCGCCCAAAGTTGGGTAAGTGCGCCATAGGAAACAGGGTATAAGATATACGTATTCTATGGATGCAATGATATTCTTTAACACTGAATGTTTCCGATAATGGAAGGATGAAACGTACCAAGAAATTTCTCACACGTGGCGAAGCCCATTGATATAAATCCGTGCTGAGATTGCCTATTGAACGGTGTGAAAGTGTTATAGATACACATGGTGAGATATGATCTTGGACAAAAAGACCCACCAGGATTACAAGAGTATGATAAAACCCCTTGATCACTGTATCGCTTTGCGAACTCATGAGCAACGATAGCGTTTCCCTAAGATAATGCGAAGCGATCATCAGGATTTGAGAGTGGCATAGCCATGTTTTATTGACTCACAAGTTTCGACTGTCCATACAACATCTGGTCACCGGTGCTACGCCTCTTCTTTCCATCTCTTAGGGTGTCCCAGTCAATACCGCAAGCGTATGCTGCAGATGATGACGTATGAACGACACGCGAATAACTGTCAGGAGAAGATCTAGCTCCGGCAGTAAGAGCCGGAAGGAGGAGGTAGGTGAAGAAAAAGTGGCCTATAGCAATCGTGTGAGTACAATACAATCCATGAGTAGATCTTTCACTCACCGATGACATTCGTACCCCATTGAAGATCGTAACCGTCTTCAGAAAGCTGATCAATAGGGGGGCGCATTACACCACTGGACGCGCTAGAATTAATAACTACGATTGAGACTAGAGGAAATGCAAACTCACGCGTTGTTGAAGAGAATATGCAGTTCCTTCTCCTTGCTGTTGAGAAACGGTCAGTCTCATCTCGACTACACTTACGAAATCCAAGCGTACCTGAGAAACTCTTCGGCAGATTTCCGAACAGCGGAAAGGCTGCTCAAATCAAGTTGCAAGAACAACGCCTCTTTTCCTGTAGCAGCTTTGAGATCTTCGATGGCGGCCTTTGCTTTATCAAAACTTCGAGAGGCCATGTAGACTTTCGCGTTATGTTCCAGCAATGCCTTGGCGTCATATTAGCCAACGAAACATATCTATTGTATGAATTACCTTGATCGTCTCCTTCCCCACACCTGCATTTCCACCTGTGACTATTACGACCTTCCCAGTCAAATCAGGTATCTGGTCCGTGCTGAATTTAGGTTTTGGCGGCATAGCTTGGTTTATGGTCGCTATACCATATCTCGTCATAGAAAGTGCCGCACCCATCGTTCCGAAGTTGAAGAGAGAGACGATTTGCGGTGGTTCGAAGGAGAAAGGAAGTGTGTGTTTTGAGTTTCCCTGGACCTGACGCGTAGCTTATATACACAGACGAGGCCTTCTCTCCGCCGGTACGTGTCATAAACTCGCAAACTATCGAGACTGGCCTTGATGCCGATCCCCGAGAGAATACGGAATAGGGGGGATGTCGATAACGTCTGTTTCTGAAGATTTTCTCGTCTGGAGACTTGTCGGCACGACTCAAACACAGGTTTTCATATTCTGCTGCGTTTTTGAACGTACTCTGGACAAGACGAAAAGTTCGGCGACCGGGCGACTGTGGGTTGAAACTGCTGCGTATAGTTGCGCACGCAAGGCGTACCTAAGCAGGACTTTGATCGGACAAACTTTCAGAGGGGTTACTTGATAATATTCAGCAATTGAACTGCGTTAACGCGTCACTAGATTGCTACGTACCAGAATCGAACTCGGTCAACTCCATTAGTAGAGCGGCGGTTGTATCGTATAAATTAGACTGTGCATCGGCTGTGAAACCATGTACATCGTCCTTGAAATTTTCGATGAAGCATATGATACAAGATTCGCCAAAAGGCAGTTCTGGAGCATGGTGGTGGTATAGAGGAGAGTCGAGCGATCAGCATCTTGGAATTGACAAAGCGTGGAACATTAGGCGCCGTCTCCTCCTCAACTTCCCACCTAAAGTTAGCATATCATATCACATGTATCACATCAAAATGATATGTGTCACTCACGATACTTATCGTCTGTCGTGCTTCAACAACCTCTTGATTAACCACCATGTCTAGCTTCTTCTACAAACCTCTCGCTGCCGATGAGAGTGGCGAGTTGTTCGAAGAAACACGTAGACGAAGAACTCACGTCAAGAAAATCTTGTTCCATTTCGTTGCAGTTGCAGCATTTCTATACGGTATCTACCTAGGAACGAGCGGTCTACTCAAGTTATCTGGGAAACGTCGACCTTGCCATGGCCCTACCAACCTGAACTCGACCTTACCGTCTCATTACACCTTGCCCTCGGGAGACAAGATTCCAACTGTTGCTCTCGGTACAGTACATATCGTCTTTTTCTCGACAATAAATGTGATTAAGTCTTGAGTATTACTTACTAGGTGTTTGGCAGGCTGCCAGAGGCGAAGTCGGTGCTGCAGTATCTTCCGCTTTGAAAGTTGGTTATAGGCACATTGACGGAGCTTGGGCTTATGGTGTACGTTATCATTGCCAGTCTTGACCATGTTCATTACATTCGCTGAGTTAAGTGTTAACGTTCGACATAGAACGAAGCGGAAGTTGGTCAGGCAGTGAAATCCAGTGGTATCCCCAGAGAGGACATTTGGATCACCTCAAAGGTTTGCTGTAAACTTTCAGATGCATCTTCATTTCACAGATCCGTTACTCTGGAAATAGCTTTGGAACACATTCCATGCTCCTGAAGATATTGAACCTGCTCTCGACGATACACTCACTAAACTTGATACACCATACTTGGATCTGTACTTGATTCACTGGTAATCACCGTCCTCCTCCAATAATCATTCCTTCTTCTGATGGTTTTTCGGCCGCAGGCCTGTGGCTTTCAAGAAAAATACCAATGAAGTTGACGAGGAACTCACAGCAAACCCATACCCCACATGGGCGAAACTTGAAGAACTCGTTGACAAAGGCAAGATCCGCAACATCGGCATCAGCAAGTAAGCACCACCACAGTTTTTCGAACGAATCTCAAAAATCTCACATTTCATGGTTAGTTTCAATATTGCAAGGTCAGTGGATATTTGCAATTTTCCCTTGAGAACTGACGTTGAAGGTACTTACCAACAGAATCAAGAATCTTACCGCCAATCCGTTGAAGTACAAGCCAGCTGTGAACCAGGTCGAACTAAACTATTTCAACCCTCAACCTGAGTTACTTCAGGTCAGTATACTGAAAACCTGCTAAATCTAAATCTTCACCTGATATCATCTTTATCTTCTCTTTTCAGTGGTCGAAGGAGAACGGTCTCATTCTCGAGGCTTATTCACCTCTCGGCAGTACCAAACAAGTCAAAGAAGCTCTCAACGTTCCTATCGTTTTGAATATCTCTCATAGATTAGGAATAACACCTGCTCAAGTGCTCATCTCTTGGCACGTGAAACGAGGGGTCAGTCTTTTTTATTTATTCGCGCCGTTTTATCTATCTATACTAACCGTCTTTGCAGACTGTTGTTCTCCCGAAAAGCGTTACTACCTCTCGCATTGAGGAGAACTTTGCAGTATTTGACCTTCCTGATGATCTCTTCACTAAATTGGAAACCGCTGCTACTTCTCATCCTCCTCAGCGAGTTGTGAATCCGTCACAGGGATGGGGTCTTGATTACGATATTTTCGATGAGAACTTGCCGTATTGAATTAAATCGACCCCTTCTGTTTTGCTCTAAATCTGTGCTACTATGTATTGAGCCTATCTCGTTGTAGATTATGAATTCAAATATGTTCTGAGATAAATTTCCCTTGACATTAAGGTGGCGGAAGACTGATTTCGGCACTACAGCCGTCTATGAATCCACTGAACCCTACAACACGTCAATAATGATACTCAACGAATGCTGATAACAAGCACCCAGAAATCATGATAGTGTTAAAAATCGCAGTGAAATATTGACAACAAGAGGTGATCGGGGCAGTGATAAGATTTCCACAGACTGGCAACTTATGGCCCAAGCCGTTGTAATCTAGGACGAAATTCGACAAGCGCTCATGAAAGCGTTGAGTAGCTTACATAAGTTTAGTCCCATATGAGGACTACGGACATATTCGGAGGTGAATCGATATTTGGCCGGAACAAACAAAACGCATTCGTCGCTCACAGCGAAATCCTCGAGTTCAACGCAACGAACGACGACCATGCAGCCATCTCTTATCCGCCGCCAGCTCGGTGGGCTTGTGCCCCCTAAAATCGCTACCCCTTCTATCCTTGTGAGCAACCTCCTAAATTCTGGCTTTCCAGCGATACTAATGAAGTCTGTAGTCTGCGGGTAGTGGAGAGGGTCTTTCACCTCTTGTCGCTTTTTACTCTAAGCTCCCTAAAGGTCCAGCACCTGCCTCTGCTGTTAGTGGAATCAAGGGAAGGTGGTTCAATGGCAAGAACGCGTCAGGAAAGCCTTTGGTCGCTATCATCGTAGGCATTTTCGGTCTCGGTTACACAATCGACTACCAAAGTACGTGTCATGATTTTTTCTCGTTGTATCCATAGACTGACCAAATGAACTATATATACAGTGCACTTGAGTATGTTTCTCGTTTCTTCAATGTTGCTGTATGTGTCGAAATTTCCTGACACTGATGGTCTTTCTAGAGCACCACAAGAACCATGCCCACTAAACGCCGCAACGTGGATAGATCATGGGGGATGGTATAGATTACCTGACAGCACATATTTTGTACTAGGCCTGCATGCGAAAGCCATTCATAATCCTTTGCGCACAATCTCCACACGTGTTGTCCGAAAAGTTCCAGTATCCAAGATATCCGACTCGACGCTATCTTTGAAACAAACTATGTCAAAAGGTCCCAGGGCAATCCTGTGTCGGATGAGTTTCCACCAGGAGATTCTTGCATCCATTGCCTTGCATACATAATGGCGGAAGATTCCTTTCAACCCGTTCCAAACCTTGTAAATTTTTTGCAACCTCACTGGTCATGTCGAAGATATCGGCATGTGCATTGCTTCTATTCTCTCATGAACTTACTGGCTTCAGCTTACGAACACCAACGCTTCACGAAGACCAAGTGTCACGTTTCTTCTGTCATTCATATTGGTCTTCATCGCATGCTGTAGCTTCTCAGCATTGCGTATCTTATCTCTTCCCATGAGCTACAGACATGTCTCACCAAAACATGTTTTTCGTCCTTTTTTGGATCTTTGGTCGATCGTCTCTCTCTTGACGTTGCCTCGCATGGCAACACGCACACTATCTTGACGTATTTGTGTGCATATGAGGGACTTAAACGGATACTCAATGTTACGTTTACTTAACTTCGTTTCCCACTCATACTCTATCAGTTATTCATTTACCGGTATTCATCGTATCTACCTGGCTTCAATCTCATCTCGTTTACAGGTTATCTTTCATTATCTAGAAATGCATGCCACGGTGCAGGGACGTTCAGTGGTAAGTTTCTATTCGACTAACACATTATTACGTCGGTTTTCACTGAGTATACATTCTCGATCACGCAGATCTTTCTTGTTTCAGTCACAAAATTTTCAGCGCAGAAACATTGGAATGTTCTATTTGAAGAACTGAGGTCTCTAATTCAATCACACCGGTAAGTAGCTTGCCAGTAACCAACCGTCATGAATCATGATGACTGATCAAAAGTATTCTATTCGGTTATCCCCCGTTCTTAGACTTACCTTTCAGGTTATCGATGTCTGAGTGTTCATCCATGACTTCCGTTGTCACCGGGGATATAGAGCATTGCGCTGTTATCTCAAGGGTACTCGAATTTCGCCCCGTTGCTTCAAGCTTTGTGTTTTGAAACCTACACGGCCCGCCCACGTCCTCATCAAAAATCCGAAATCTCAATATTTCAATGATCGAACGGGGTGGGGTAAGGATGACGCAGAGTACGATTCTGTAATGTAAGACGCTCTCTTCGTCATCGTTTGGCAAATGTTCTCAGGTTGAATCTTATTGATCTAACGCGTTAGGTCTTAGGTCTTTCAAAGGGTACTTAGACTTGTTATGGGCTACAATCTATGTATCACCCTCACCTATCACACCGAATCGAACTTCAAATTCAAGTCTACGATTTGCCAAGGGATCGAATATTATGCATGTATCTTTCATTCTCGGAACTTGGTATGTCGGATTTATACTGTATAGGTTAAAGGATAGTATCTTGGCAAGGCGTCGTGATTCACAGCACTGTATGAACCTGCTGCTTATCCTATGTCTGGGAATATCATCTCAGATGCTGTAATAAGACCTTTAATCGTGTCTATCCCGCGGTCTCACAAAGAAACAAACCGTAATGATGAACTTGTTAGAGTAAGTCTTAGTCTATCCTATCCTCTCTATCTCACCCTATCTAACACATACTTGATGTATCTACTTAGATTGTTACATGACATCCTGGAAACCAAGTTGATACTGTACTACTCCTACATTCTACATCCGGAATCTCGAACCTACTTTTACAACATATAATTGTCCTATGAGTATCTTTCGACCCTGTCATCATCATCCTCGCGCAACATGCGGCATTGTTTAATCTGGTTCCTTTCGAAGCCCTCGCAGCCTAAGATTGACAAAATCGGTTTCGAAAAAAATCTCACACGGACCCACATCTTTTGGGATTGTCAGCAATCGACTGTTAAGCGAAACACATAAGCATGACTGTATGTATACATATACCTTCCTTTGTTACCGTTCTAACGTATCTTGATCACGATTGCCGAAGCGTCATAGTACCCCTCCGAGCTGACGTTTTTGTTATTGTTATCCAGGACACATGCATAGAACCCTACTATAGGTACTAAGGTAGTGAGAATTTGAGAACCTGCACGGTCCTTCGATGTTCTTTTTTTATTTTTAATTGGTACGTACAGTAGGAACGGAGTACCTACTATTTCAATGTTCTTTGTTCGTTGTTCTCGGTTCCTTTCCGACTTTGGCGAAAAACTTGAAAACAAAGATCACGAGTTTTTTCGGAGGATCTGCCTGACCAACTGCTACAAAAATACAAATTCGACCCTCTTCAAGTTTTGACCTGTCGAACTCGTGGTTCAATATGCTGTAAGATAATATTACTTGTTGTTCTGATTCAATGGTGCCGCCTGGTCACCAGTCACCACTGGCAGTCATTCCTGCCAGACCGGCATGATGGATGTAGATTTGGAGTCAAATAAATAAGGGATTCGGCAGAATGGCTGCATGGGTTAATAATTCAATACTTCAATCTCATGGTTCGAATGAGTCAAGATCTCAGACAACAACAGGTGATCTTTTAGAACGTTTTTACATATACTTTGTTTGGGTCGAGCAACGGTTGACCGCCGATGCGGAGGAATTTGAAGATACTGTATGACGAGTAAATGTGACGAAATAAACTAATAGCATTGCGACTGATTTATGATACAGTTATGCAGGGAGAGAAAAGGACATTGCGAAAGAAAATTGAAACAAACACTATGCGACAATATGGGTGTGAGGGTGGTTGGTTGGTAGTCCAGTCCGTGCAACGAAATAGAAAAGAGACACAGGAATACGAGATGAGGGAGGAATCATAAACAACATTAATGGTGATCATAAAACGTGGTCAGGGGAGTCAGACAAGAAGGTGATGGTGGTGGAGGAGGGGGAGGAAGCAGTGGACGGGGGAGTCAAGATTAACCCTCACGCGTATCAGTATTTGGTTGGTTTTTTCATGCTGGTAATTTCCGTGCCGCAGCGGCTCGACATTGGAAGCAATCGTCATTGACAGTGTCGATATCTTTTTGTACATCAGGTCCAAAGTTCTGGGAAAAGAGACAAAAAGACGTGAGCCCATGGAAACAACGGAAGGGAAAAGCGGAATGATGTGAAGGGACAAAGAAAGGGACGGCGTCTAAGAAAGAAACACACACTCACCTTTTGACAGGCTTGATCTCGGCATGATTTTGAGTGAAGATAACTCCGTTCACATCGACTCGAGTTGCAATCCATAATTGCGACGACAAGGTGGCGTTGGAAGTGCTGATACAATAAGAACGAACGTGATCACAAAGGTCAGCTGATAGACGGAGAGTAAAGATGTTGTGTTACACCATACCCCACACTTCTTCCACCGTGTTCCTTCACTGGAACAAATAAAATAAATTGAGATCAGACATGCATGGTCGAGTCATCCGAGGGGTGAGTCAGAAAAACGTACGCGATGCGGCGACACATTGTGTATTCGTATGGGTGCAAGAACAAAGGGTATAGTGATTCGGAGGGTGGTATACTAGCAGATACTGTTACTCGAGACAGGCCGAGTCAAGTCTGCAGAGGTGGATTATAGCCCGGGAGAAATCCAAGGAGGGGAAGGGGTATGTGGGCAGGGGCCGTCAGGCAGAAAAACCAAGGGTGCGTCTACCGAAAAAAAAATCATAGAGGTCCCTTTATAAAGATTCGGACATGGGTGGGCGGAAGCGCTGAAGGTGATAGGCCACAATATCAGAACGGTTAAAGCGGTGCATTCAGTAGTCCGCATTGGTCTTAGGAATCTTGGGAAGTATCGTGGGATCTTTCTTGTTCTCCACTCCAGAGACTCGTTTCTGTTAGCCGTCCTTTGTTGGCCAAGCAAGATGAAAATCATGTGACGGCATTGCAGATCTGGAGTGGTTATCTCCAGCTGCTCTGTCGCCTTAGGCTTATGTTCTTCCCCTGCATGACGCTTTGCGTAACATATCGCCAATATCCTCATCCTTTACGTGTTTTCTTCCTTTCGCCTCGTACAATCCTCGTTCTCCCAAAGACACAACCTTCTTTCTCTCCCTATCTCGACGCACAAAGAGCATCTCTTTGCTTCAACTGAGACTTTCGGTTCAAAGACCGATCTTAGGCGTGCCGTTACCGCTTTCTGATCGTTCCACATCCCGTCTTTGTATCCCCTTTATCTCGTACCTCATGTTAGCAAAGTCCTTCCGTCTTCTCTTGGTGGACGAGACTGCGGGCAACATCGATGCAAAAAATTCATTCTCAACTTCTTCCATTGTGCGAATTCCCCGATGTCATCATCCCCAAACAAATGCTGTGACCACATTCCTTGATTTTGGGTACTAAAATTGAGTCCGCGTTCTTGATCGGAAACTGCGACATACTAGCGATATTATTCACCGCCCTACTAGAGCTACTAGCGTCGTATGTTGCTAGCCACTGTACCCGCGTACCCTACATACATATAACTCCACTTCTTTGTACTAGTATACTGTACAAAACATATCCATATCTTTTTCGACCGAAACTCACCGAGATAAACATATCTCTGCATTATACATTCGGTATACCAGCATCCAAGTCACATCAAGTCATAGAAGTAAGGTGGCCACCCATTGGCCACCCGGTGTGATTTATATGAAAGTCAGCTTTCTTTGCATCCATGGTGATGACTCCATCTAATTTAATACATAAAGTGATTTACCGAACAATGTGATGGTGTATACTGTTGACGATGTTTTGTTCCAAGCAGAATCTTCTATCGTGTCTGGCAACTAACGGTACAACTTGTGAAATGTACGATTAAGTCAGTATGATACCGGTGTCTCTGGCCACTCTCTCCCTCTGCGCCGATTAGCTGGGAATAAAATGTCAATGGGGTCAATATATCTTCCGTACATACGATACCGACATGAATCTCCACCACCATTAGTCTTTGCATTATGAATCACAGTAACATAGATACAGTAATACATACTTATTTCAATTTTCTTCAATCCTTGGCTTTTGGGTTCCGAAACGGAGAGGAGAAATCGTATGGGTACTGGATATAAATTCATCGATTGTTTATATTACACAGTCATGCAGAAACAACCCATCACACAAACGGATCCATAGATAACCATAATTGTCAAAGAAGGCTTATCGATGTTGGTAGGGTTTTAAAAAAGGATTCATAGATTTCGGTGTCTTGGCCACCTACACGACTCCCTATTACCCGCCGCGGTACTGGTACTACGATCTACGGCAGTTTAAGGAGAGGCGCAATTGATACGGTAAACTGATTTTGTACCCACTGGTCAAATGAAATGTAACATGTACTGCATCACACATGTACAGGAAGTTTCAAGTTCGCGCACACACCTCAGGGTAAATTTGAAGTCAATTCAGTCCGAGAAGATGATTTATATTATGGTCTTCAAGTTCATGTTTTGAAAACTGTATTCATGCCCGAGTCTTTCAATACGATATTTTTTTATTCATTCAATTCATGCTACAGTCTTGCCGCATGTAAACCAAATGCAGTGACTTGCAAGAGCTTTTGAAAGTTCAAGCGTTCAAGATTTCTATAATCTAGTGGACTTAATGATCTCGCTCCGATGTCCTCTAGACCATCCACGCAGCCATATAGTATTTTCTCAATCATGGAACTTGGATCTCACCGATCTTGTCCGCCGGGCAAGTCTTCGAAGTTTGTTCCTGGTTCAAAAGTCTCTGGGCCAGGGGCATCCCGGTATTTTAGGAAACACGTCTTACTCAACGCCCAACGCATAATAATATGAACACCATGGTCTATTGAATGAATGAATGGTAATACTAAGAAGTTATATAAGTCAGAAATAACTTGTGTCGGTTGATCTATCGTAATTTAGACGGAGACAAGCTCTCGAATCACTCGTTGACTCTCCGGGCCTTGATGTGGCCGTCAAAGTTGAAGTTTAAAGAATCGACAAGTGAAAACCATTAAAAAAACACGCTGCAACCCATACATACACTAACAGCAGCCAAATATCGTAATACGAGCACGTTTCTGATTCTCGTGACTACATTATACATATTTTTTCATAATCCAACTAAAACAATCCGGAGAAGAAATTGGTGAGGTCGAGTACTATAAATGTACAGTATAATGCGACAAAGAAAAAAAGTCGCACAAGACAAAGGCAAAGTCGGTCATCAAGCAAGCCGGTTCTATTCATGGTTTATAATACTAGTGCACCCATCCCCAGATTCCAGGCTAAGAACATTCAATCAAGGTCTAAGGTCTAAAGATGATCAGCTGGTCTCTTTAGATTGAACATGCTTGTGAATTCTCTTTCTCGCTCCGAAGCTCTGAATTTATCATCTATCTATTTGACGGAATGAATGAATGAATGTCTTTTGAATTAGCTGATACATTCTATACAAATGAGGTTTCAATTCAATGGGTTTTTATGGAGGAAAGGATTTGAATTTGAGAAGCACGTACTATTCAGAAGAATATCAAGTATCCTAGAAGCAAGAAACGATGCGAGGGGGTGGGGCGAGGCTACAAATCCTTTCTGACCTCTCTATCGGAAGGTCGTTGTTCCTGGTTGAAAGATTCGGCTTGATGTTGTTGTTGTTGATTAACTTGCACAACAACAAACTTTCGCGTCAGCAGATTGAACACGCTTCCAAATATAAGGGCGATTAATGTACAACTCATTATGATCACGTTGTAGGGCATGCTGAAATCTGGAGTGGCAGGATCAACTAGAAGAATGGGGGTGTATATTTTGTGCGGACGTATTCGATTTCGATTTGGGAAAACCTTGTTCTCTTCCATACCATTGATTGACATTGCAGTGCCATTTGGACTACCAGAAGCTTGGCTAGGAAGGAGTGGTATGAATATTGCAGGCGGTAAATCCCAACCTCGTTGAGCGTCTGGTGGATGTTCCGTGTAACGCAGAAATGGTTTGATCACGTCCAACGTCAAGTGGAGCGTACTATTTCCAGGTATTGTCAATACGGCTTGCAGTAAGGTTGGCCGTGAATGTGGAACAGGTGGAGTGTAAGACACGATGGATATCAGATCGTCTAGATGAAAGATAAATTTGTTATATTAGATGAATCAATACAATAGAAATCTCGGAATGAAATGCTTGCAAGGGATTCACGAGTCCTTGACTTACCACGTGAGACACCATTGTAATACAGTTTCAGGGAATGAAGGTAGAATTGGAGAAGCCAAGGCATCGACTCCAAGTAACTTGTTTGAATTGTGATCGGCATATTGTTTGTAACGTCTATGGAAAGTACGCCCCTCGATTGACTGTATCCTTTCAATGTACGATGGACAGATATGTGTGTGAGCGGTTCCGGAGTAGACGTGAGGGCTACCCGCGATGATTAGTACAATTCATTCGTGGACCGAACTCCGGACACATACGATATTCAAACTTGAGCTCATCGGGCCATACCATAGCAATATTGAATGGTTTCGCCACTGAAATGACAGAATGTGAGACGTCAACAATCGAGGTTAGATCTCAATCTTAAAACTCACCCTTCGAGATGTCGAAGGTAGCATATCCATTATCAAGCGAGGACGGATCAGGTGAGATCTGTGCAGTTGATTCAGCGGGTAACTGGAGTCGGACCTCGCTTGTTGTCGCCACTGGGCATGACCTTTCAATCGCACGATCGAACAACGAACGCAAGGACCAATCTGCGGACGATACCGAGATCAGGAGGTGTGATTAGAGAGCAGAGTAACAAATGACATACCTCGTTTCCCAACGAAGGAGTAGCGTATCGGGTCGGCAACAGTTTGGAAACTCAGACGAACTTCGATTCCTACATCATGTAGGTACCTGACGTGAATTCCCAGACCATGCCAATCGGCGTCGAATAACTTGTGAGGGTTGAGCAAAGTGGCAATTCCCGAGACAGATTTGCAGGGTAACAGTTTTAGGAATGGTGTCAAATTCTCTGTACAAACATGTTCGGATGGTAAGGTACCATGACGGATTTGATGAGAAGAAGACCACTCTGGTAAGTAGCCTTTGGGTTGGAATGTGAAATCCGGAGACGTAGTACGTTGTTCATCCAGGGAGCCAATTGAGGCACAGAATAAACCTGAGAGAGCGTTGCGAAGTCCGGACCAACGTTGATCGACACTGACTAACTGATGTCAGAGGGGTCTCATCATACGATGAAAGTACATACCTCTGCGCTGAACTTTCTCCCATCCACGCCCACAGTTCTGCACCAGTTCCAACGCCTTCTTCTTCAGGATAGCCCCAACGGTCATAATCCCATTTCCCCGCGTTCAAGGTGAGATGAAGCTCTGTAACTGCATATTCCCTCAAAATTTGGCCAAGAGTAAGAGGAAATAAGGTGTAATGCTGGGCTAAACTTATTCATCTGTTAACTGTTACAATGGTGATGTGAGTGACGAGACTCACGGTTGTCTTCCTTATCCAATGTCTCTGGATTCCGGGGGGTCGCTCCTCGCAGTAGCGTACGAAAGAAGAAGTGAGATGTAACCTTTCCATCTTGTAATGGCTTTAGTGTCAGACTTTCGTGAAATTCTTCTTGCGAGGCATGGCTAGAAGTGACGAAGAGGCAGGCGGCAAGAAGTACCAGGTAAAGATTCATGGTGAGGTATCTAGAGCGAATCCATTCAAGTGTGAAGATAAAAATTTATATATTATAGAAACGAGGTCGTCGACTTGTCAGGTTAGGGCGAAGAATTATGGTGGTCAGAAAGGGAAATAATTCAAGAGGTGCTGGCGTTGAGTAGAGCTCTTAGTCAGCGTCAAACAATAATCCTATCAATTCATCCCAGTTTAGAAATCCCACGTGGCGATTTTCTATCAAACTTCCACTCTGGAGATATCGCTTCTGTTCCAAAACCACAATTGTCCGAAAATCAGAAGGGCCTATCGAGCGAGAAGAACATACCGTCAGACTTGCTGATAGCTTTTTAATGATATATCTGGCCAAGATATATCAAACGAGGTACATCGTGGAGCTGTTCTTGCAGCTCAAGAAAATTCGTTTGCTAAATAGCTTTTTGTTTAGATTTATCCTAGCTGGACATAGTCTTCAAGTCGCCGGTTCTGGACAGAACAAAACTGCGGTAGTAATATCCAGAGGAATATTTTGATTGCTCCCGGTCGATTTCGATGGCGTCCATAACAGCAAAAGTGTTCACTCTTCAGCTCGCGGATGAAATTGACAATGGATCGCGTGCCGCCCGGCGTGTTATCATCAACTCAGATTTGCTGAAATCAGCCAAAATATGCGCAGGGGATATTGTCGCCTTATCAAAGCCAGACAGCTCTGTCGGAGAGCGAAGCAAGGTGAGAACAGAACAGAGCATGGGTAGAAGTGTCTTCGATGTTATCCTTTCAAGTTCAGATGACCTTCGTACTATCATAACGTGCCTTTTTCTCAACTTCCAGTGTAGCTTATTAACTCCAACTTCTCTTCTCAGATTTACGCGGTTGGCATTGCGTGGCCACACGCAGATATATCACTGAACAGTGAGTTCACATTGTTGGCTTCTATACCATGCTGTCTTATCCAACGTGCACCCGTGAACCTTTAGCTATCTGCGCTTCCACACCGTTACTTCTTACCGCTCATTTGAATGAAGGGGACAAGGTTCAGATTGTCCCGTTAAACCTTTCAAAACTACCACCAGGATTTCCATCACTGAAGAATGCTCAAGAAGCTCGGACCGTCCACCTGAAAGAAACAAATGCTTCATCTCGGTTAAGTTCCGCCACATCGAAAGCCTCAGAAGGAGACAAAGGCAAACGCCGTGACTGGCTCCCTCTACTGATTCGAGAAGCGCTAGGTGAGTCGCATGGCACATTTGACAAATTGCATACTTGCATGATGGCGTTCTTCTGTGAACTAATGGATTAGCACAGTTGATCTGAAGTTCCTGACGCCAACACACACATTAGATGTGGTGTATGAAGGCAGGACAAGAAGATTTGTTCTGTCAAAAGTCGCAACAAGCAGCTCAGATGAAGAACACAACGACAAGAACTTGGCAGAAACCTTCAACAATTTGTCATTAAATGCTGGGCCTCCCAAACTCTGGACTGTGGGGTGGGATACTGTGGTATCCGTCGTGGATGATACTCCCAACATTAATTCCGATGAGGTGAGCGCGTGCCTCATCGATTGCCATATGACGAATTTTAATAGCATGGTCGCACAGCTGTCCGACACCCAAATCATAGAACGTACTGTGAGCCCCGATGCTTACGCAGCAGTCGGGGGGCTCGACAAACAGATTTCCCAAATCCGGGATTTGATAGAAATACCGTTAACGCGTCCTGAGCTATTCCGACATTTTGGTATGACCTCCCACCGTACCATGAAACAACTGTCCATCTCAATCTGATTGATTGTGCAGGCCTAAAACCTCCTCGAGGCATTCTACTCCATGGACCGCCTGGGACTGGCAAGACACATTTGGCACGAGCAATAGCGGGGTCAACACGTTCTTCCATTCTTATTGTCAATGGACCTGAGCTTTCCTCGGCCTATCATGGTGAGACGGAATCAAAACTTAGGGATGTATTCGCGGAAGCCCGCTCTCGTAGTCCATGCATAGTGGTTTTGGATGAGGTGGATGCATTATGTCCCAAACGTGAAGATGGCCCTGGCGGTGAAGTCGATAAACGGGTAGTAGCGCAGCTGCTGACAATTATGGATGGAATGCAAGAAGATGGAAAACCCGGTGAACATGATAGAGTTGTAGTGGTGGCTACGACAAACCGTCCAAACGCAATTGACCCAGCTCTCAGACGTCCCGGACGGTTTGACAGGGAAATTGAGATAGGTACCTTACAAATTTTTTCCCGCATGGAATGCATGAATGAACTCAATGAATCATTAATTTATTAGGTATCCCGGATGCTGAAGCACGATATTCTATCCTCCAAGTTCTTCTCCAAAAAACTCCACATTCTCTGTCTGCTGAGGAGATACGGTCGGTTGCTGCACGTGCCCACGGGTATGTCGGAGCTGATTTGAGTGCCGTTGTTCGAGAAGCTGGAACTGTTGCCTTGAAACGGTGGCTAGCACAGAATCCTGATTCGCTCAAAAGTGATGCAAATCCCCCGGAGTTAAAATTCCACGACCTCACCTCATCTTTGCCCAGTGTACGACCCTCTGCGCTACGATCTGTGTTCTTGGATACAGTGCCTGTTCGATATTCCGATATTGGTGGTCAAGCATTAACAATTCAGAAACTACGCGAATGTGTCGAGTGGCCATTACTGCATCCTGATGCATTTGAACGCTTGGGTGTGCGGCCACCAAAAGGTGTATTGCTTTATGGTCCCCCGGGGTGCAGTAAGACGCTACTTGCAAGAGCATGTGCTACAGAAAGTGGTGTTAATTTCGTGGCCGTAAAGGGACCTGAGGTAAGGCTGAACTATTTGCGAGCATTTCACCGTACTCATCTCCCCCTTTATTAGTTGTTAAACAAATACGTCGGAGAATCGGAACGAGGCGTTCGAGAGATCTTTAGGAAGGCGCGAGCAGCTGCGCCTTCAATCATTTTTTTCGTATGTTGATGAATTGTTTTGTTTCTCTCGGCGAAGTTGCTGAACTGTCCTTGGTCGCCAAAACTAGGACGAGATTGACGCACTGGGAACGTCACGCTCGAGCTCTGATGCAGGAGGGGCGTCTCATGAAGGTGTTTTGACAAGTCTACTGAATGAGATGGATGGTGTTCAAGAATTACTGGGCGTAACAATTGTCGCCGCAACGAATAGGCCTGATGTTATTGTGAGCACTTGCTTCTCTGATTTTTCGACATTGCTTGCTCATTTAATCATGAATCTCACATTCAGGATTCCGCGTTGATGCGTCCTGGCCGTTTAGACCGTATTTTGTATGTTGGACCACCTGACCTACAAGGGCGCGAAGAAATTCTTCGGATTCGAACTGGGAAGATGAGCGTTGATCCAAGTCTTGATATCCATTCTATCGCTGAATTAGTAAGCTGGAATCTTCTTTCTCTGTGTTCACGCTCTGACCCCCCTGGCCGGCCTAGACCGAAGGATGCTCTGGCGCAGAGATAGCCTCTCTTTGTCAAGAGGCCGCTTTGCTTACAATGAAACATGATATAAATGCAGCATTTGTGAGTGGTCGTGCTCAAGTTGTACTATGTCATCATCATGACAACTGCGTGCAGGTTCCGCAAGAGGCATTTTTTACTGCGGCAAAGTCCACTAAACGACAAATTACAGCAGCAGTTGTAGAGAACTTCAAGAGGTGGAGGGATATGAACGGGTTTACTGAAGCTTAGAGTGAGTAGTTCAAGATTTCAGACATCTTGTCCTATTTTACTTATTCTTCGTGGTAATCCAAGCAGGAGATGTGGCCTTCATTTACATTGCCAATGAAAAGTATCTAAATTTGTATTTCAACTACTGGGACGATAACAATGCGTCTTCCTCTTCGTTCACCGGACTTCTGAGGTGGACGTGAGGTTAATATGATTGGATACCAGTCTGAACACTTGACAATCAGACTTCAATCACTCAAGGTATCCGACATCATGTTCTCGGACGCAATATCGGTGTCATATATTTTCTCATCGACTGACTGTGTACTTCAATCCTACGACCCCTGAAAACTGAGTTAGCAGCATGGTAGGGTATCTGAAACTAACTCGTATGTCAATAACAAACCTATAATTTCTCTGGCTGACTTGTTTGTTATTTGCTTTAGGTCTTCAAAAGGGAGACGAGAGTAAGATAGTCTTTTTTCCCACAACTTCGAAGTTGGATTTAAACCATGTTACTCCATAAAGCATGGCCGCACATCCCCGCTTTGACAGCCAGGTCATGACTTCACGATTGAATATTAAAGGTGCAGAGAATATCTTCCCAACATACTTATCACTTTCTCTTGCTATCTAGTACCATCGACGATGTCGAATGATGCAGAAACATTCCGCGGGGTTCCCCTCAAGGAGCTCTTCCCAGAAGAACGACCAGGCTGGAGGGGGTATGTATTCAGATTTTGTGGATTCAAACATTTTGTCCTACAACATTCCTTGATCGTATAGTTTTGTCGAATGGGAGGATAAGCCAGAGAGGAAGCAGATCGCGCACGAAATACTTAAAACCAAACAATTCACTGCTATTCCAGGTCAGTGGAATCTTATATCTGAACTGCGACTCGTTTCGATGCTGAATTATCATCTTGTTAGATTTTCAAACTGATCCTCTTCCGAAGACCAATCCTATCTTGATCGGTCATCGTTGGAAAGAGTATCATGAAGCTCTCGGTTTGAAGAGTATTGTTGATTTCAGCTGGGATATGGTTCAAACGGAGAAAGAAGATATGCTTCACGTCCTCGATTTTCCCTACAATGGGGAGACAAGATTCAATCACATTTTGGAGAATAAGTTGACTGAAAACAAATATCATTTGTAAGTCTACTTTCTGTTGCTATGTTTTTCAAACTCAAATACCGAGGTGATCATCCTAGCATTCGTAATCACGGTGGTGTCCCCGACATCGACAACGATGCTTATTATCTCGAGATCGCCGGTCTCGTGAACAAACCTGTCAAGATTTCTTTGAAGGATCTGATGGACCCAGAGAAGTACCCGTAGGTGTTAAAAGCCTTTCATGATCACACTATTATGCTGATGATTGCGGGTAGTCAATCGGAGATGACGGTTACCATACAGTGCAGTGGTACCAGACGAGTTGAGCAGATCGCTTTGTACCCCGGTGATGGCGACGAGCGTACGTTCTTACTCCTTTCACCTACAGTGTCTGTTGATTCAATGAAAGTGGCTTCTTCCAGTCATCAACGCTCCCTGGGGTGAAGGAGCAATGTAAGTTCGAAACATACTTATACCAAACGCTACACATACAAACTGATTTGTTACCAGTGGTACTGCTGTTTATCGCGGTGTCCCACTCAAGAAGGTTTTGAAAACAGCATGCGGTGGTGTTCTTCCTGAATGCCAACACCTCGAATTCATCGGAGCGGATACCTACTTTAAGTGAGTGTTCGTTTGCTTCGCTATTTATGAGAACAGTACCGAATATGAAGACGCTTTGCAGGAAGTTGGAAGTTTACAACTACGCCGTCTCCGTTCCTTTGCGAAAGGTCCGTCAGGATGGAGGAAACGAAGTTCTCTTAGCATGGGAAATGAATGGACAACCCTTGCCGAAGATACATGGAGCTCCCCTTCGTTTAGTTGTCACTGGTTACATCGGGGCTCGTAGTTGCAAGTGGGTGTATAAGATCAACGCTGTACCCGTGCCTAGCTACGGTCCAGTTCAACGTCAAGAATATTTGTACTATAATCAACAGGTTCGTGTCTCGGAAATGATTGTGCTAAGTTTTAATCCTCATCTACGTTTTCTTCAGATTGGGAAGCAGAATGTCTTAATTAGCAATGGCTTCTCTATTGGACAGATGCCCGTCTCGTATGAACTATGTTTTGACTTCTTGATTATTAAACGGCTTCTAACAATTGCTACAGGAGTGCTATCTTGCGTCCTCGTGATAGGGACGTTATCATCCATGATGGCTCTGTTCATCTTGAGGGCTGGTCTTATAGTGGCGGAGGTAACTGGGTTGAGCGAGTCGAAATCAGTCCTGATGGGTAAGTCAAACATTCACATTCTATTTTATCGATATCCACGTAGCTCACCACTGCCCGTAGCGGTCATGTTTGGTACGCCGTCGAACCGGAGAACATGTCAAAGAAAGTGAGCACACGTTTGAGAATCATTTACTACCTTTATAATGATCGATGTCCATTTTCTCAGCACTATCATGCATGGAGGTTATGGAAGATCGATGTACCAGTTGAAGCAGAAGGATGGCTTGAGTTCGTTGTCAGAACTTGGGATTCGTCTAACAACACTGAACCTACTTACGTCCGTTCTGCTTGGAAGTAAGTCCCGATCACGTTGAGTCTATCCATCGTCGTTCAAGTTCTCATAATGTCGCGTTACCAGCTGGGACCTCCATGTTACTTCTTCTGCTCATCGTATCAAAGTCAGTGCACTGTTTTGTTTCTGAAATCGCACCAAGCTGAAAGCATCTCGTCCCAACAGCTCTACAGCGTCAATCGCAACCGACCCCTCACGGCTGCAAGACTCAAGCAACTTGAAGGGATGGGCGATTCCTTCATGCCTTTATCAAAACCTCTGGAGTTTACTATCGAGACCAAGGCAGAAATAGATGCTGACTGGAACAAGAATCCAAGAGAACCAGAGGATTAATCGACCTTACTATCCAGCGAGGGTCTTTAAATTGGATTCACTGATGTTTCTTTGAGATTCATTCATGAACATGGCCTCTGAAGTTGTACTAGTTTGTAGTTATAATGTTGCCTTCTTGTCGATCTCATCTATGTGGTCGGAATGAAATCTTATTGTGCTTGTGATGGTGACAAATCCGAGTTTGACTAGTAGTCTAGTACTAAATCGTTAAAAATAGATCAATGGTACCTGATGGCGTTCAATACACGGTCGGATGCCGTCCGGGCCGCGAAGCTATTGCCTTTTCTGATGACATCTTTGCCTCACGTTCAAGTTCCAGCTGCTCACCTATTGTCACCTACCTCCTCCTCTATCGATATAAACCAAAAGTCCATCCCCTCAGATGCGCTCAGAGAAATATACTACTCAAACTGATCATTACAGGTGCAACTGATATTCATCAACTTCGGCATACATCCTCAGTGCTTAGCATCCGATTTTTCTTGCCAGGTCCAGTGAGAAAAAACATCACCGAGGACGTGGCTTCGGACCCGAGAAGGATGGATCCTGGACACTACAAGGACATACAATGAAGCCATCATTGTCAAATCAGCGTACCTATCGCCCACGATTTTAAGGTCAAATCTCACGGAATAGTGCCTGTCTTTCTCAGAATACGTAACGACTTGCAGACCTTGCCGTTGCACAAATTCATTCTCTAGGTTTCTTAGCATCTCTTACGAGCAGCTTGGCAACGCTTCTTGATGCCTTAGCCTTTAGAGATAGCAGGACGTCGACGAGGAGTTCGTTACTCCACTATAGAACTTGCCGAACAACGAGTACCGTCGCTTGGAAGCCGAAGGGTGTTCAACGAACCATGGTTCGGCATGTTGTCTACATCTCACCATCTTTCTTCTTGTGAGCATCTCACTATTTACTGAGCATGCATTTTCCGCGCTGACCACCCCATAACACTGGAAGAGGCTCTGCGGACGTTTCAGGCCTACTCTTCAAGAGCCCCGTTTTGTGGTACAATTGTCGGCTGTATCGTATGCAATCCAGCGACTTGGAATGCTTCACACCGACCATGGGTGAACATGGTCCAGCGTGTCCGTTGCCGACAACACTAAAGCTCTTGCTGAGCGTATCGGAATGCTTGGCTAAGTCGATGACCGACCTATTTGCATCCCACGAAACTCCACATAAATGAGGCGATGGCGTTTCAAAAATAATCTGGCCGAAATAGATGTTCCAGAAATAGATCAACATGCTATTTCTTCGTTTACGGCTCAGGACTGGACATCTTTACAACGGAACAGCCTATGTCTGTTATGACAAAACCCAATATGTTGGTTCTCTTTTGGACACGCCTGTAATACTTCCATTCCCATTGGGCACCGATCTTCACACAAAACAAGCCTGGACGTGTTTGGTAAGTTTGCCTAGTTGCAGAAAGTCTGGTAACGATTAAAAGTATATTATTTTCCAACGGTATATAAGATGGTTGGCATTGCCTGAGTAGACTTCAGGGCATCCAGTGTCTTCTACTCGACTCGTTTTTTTTACTCAGAAATGGCTTTCAAGACTCTCGCTGCATTCCTCTCCCTTGCTGCTACGATCCAGTTCTCCAATGGTGTGTACATTTTCTTCCTGCTGTTAATGATACATATTCCTCATATTTTCACTCCCGCCATGTAGCTGGATTGATCAGGCGTGTTACATGTGCCACTGGCCAGGTTACCGCCAACGAAGCCTGCTGTGCATTATTCCCCATCATCGATGACCTCCAGGCCAACCTCTTCGACAATGGCGAATGCGGTGAGGATGTTCACGAATCACTCCGGCTCACCTTCCACGATGCCATCGGTATTGGCTCTAACGGGTAGGTCGTCTTGTCATTAATAGGGTAATAGAATCATATATTAATTTAATTCTCATATTCAGCGGTGGAGGAGCTGACGGGTCGATGTCCGTCTTCGAAGATATCGAGACCAACTTCCATGCTAATCTCGGTGTTGATGAGATTGTTGACGAGCAGAGGCCTATCTTCAACCGTCACAACACTACCATTACTCCAGGCGATTTGTAAGTAGTCAGCTCATATTCAAAATGCGTCTTCTTATTGAAATATTCCAGTATCCAACTCGCGGGTGCCATTGGAGTCAGCAATTGCCCAGGTGCTCCTCAATTGAATGTGTTTGTTGGTCAGTCCATTTTTCACTCTGGTTGAATATGCTGTTGATATATTTCATATAGGCCGCCCCCCTCGTAAGTGCTTGCAAGCAAGATACTAATAACAACATTAATCACGTCATATCATGACTAGCCATTGCCCCCGCTCCCGACTTGACCGTCCCTGAGCCCTTCGGTTCGTTCTCTTTTCTCGACTATGGATGATGACTCATGCAATTCTACATAGACTCTGTCGATTCTATCTTAGCTCGCTTTGCTGATGCCGGTAACTTCAGCCCTCAAGAGGTTGTTGCTCTTCTCGCATCGTAGGTTTCTATCTAGTCAACCTGCAAACCTGATTGCTCAAATATTTCCAGCCACACTGTCGCTGCAGCCGACCTTGTTGACCCCAGTATTCCCGGAACCCCATTCGACTCCACCCCCGAGATCTTCGACACTCAATTCTTCATTGAGACTCAACTCCGTGGTACTCTCTTCCCAGGGTAAGCTGTAGTTCAAATCTTTTCGGAGCTGCCGATGTAACAAAACAATCTCTAGAACCGGTGGAAACCAAGGAGAAGTTGAATCTCCTCTCCGCGGAGAGATTCGTCTCCAATCCGACTCTGAGGTAAGATCCCGCCTTCTAGGTTAACCCCGCACATTATCCTTATATTTCCTCGTCGAACAGCTTGCCAGAGATTCCAGGACTGCTTGTGAATGGCAATCCTTCGTCAGTAAGTATATTTTGAATTTAATCAACTCTCTCTGAAATCGATTGGCTTACAACTTTTATATAGACAACCAGGCTAAGATCCAAAGCGCATTCAAGGCTGCCTTTGCCAAGATGACCATCCTTGGACACAGCCCAGACAGCCTCATCGACTGCTCCGACGTCGTCCCTGTCCCCAAGCCTAACACCAAGGCTGCTACTTTCCCTGCCGGTCTCTCCAACGCTGATATCGAGCAAGCCGTACGTGCCGCTTTCCACTTTATTTTCCCTCTGTAACTGATATATGCTTTTCATTTCACAGTGTGCTACCACCCCATTCCCAACCCTCGCTTCTGATCCTGGTCCCGTTACCTCCGTCGCCCCTGTGTAAGTCGCTTGTATTTTAAGCCCAAAAAGACTATATGCTGATCTATTTTGATCATATAGCCCCCCTTCTTAAATTATCCGAATTCCACCGAGGTGAAGGAGTGATAGATGTTAGAAGCGGGTCTCGCTATTTCGAGTAACTTGTTCTCTTGGTCTCTGTTATGTGGTGTATTATTTGTGAATGTAAACGTTGTAACCGCTTCGTCGGCGTGTATTGAATGGTATATATTGTTGTTCGCAACCCATTTTTGTGGAGGGAGCAATGTCCGATCTTGCGCACTTTTAAGTTAAATGGCTAGCAGGAATATTTTCAAAGGGATCCCAAGATAACGCTGTGGACTGCAAGTGAGAAGCGAGTATCTCCGCTGCGTTTTCTATCGATGCATAAAAAAGTACGAAGAAGCCGATGCGCCACACCTATCGTACATCCTTCAAAGCAGTTTCAGTAGTCTTTCCAATGAAGAAATGGTAGACTACTCACCTAGAAGAGCAAGACGAGAATGATAGGCTCACGTCTCTTTTCGAACATAGTAGAAAATGTAGCACTTCAAATAAATCATGGAAGTGGTTCATCCTGAAAAATGGGGGTGAAGCTCCTTAACATAATAGTCATCCGGTCGGAGTTGTCATATTGTAGCAGCAGCTAATGACTGATGCAGGAAAGTGAAGCAAAGCTGCGGAGTTGATGCACTGGCGGTATCTGCAATAGCTCAAAGCTGTACATACTACATACTTCATGATCAGAGTCGCGTGATGAAGCAAGGGCATGTTTTGTTGGAACTTTTGAACTATTGCTGCGATCACGACAGCAGCAGTAAGCAAAGTCCTACCCAGTACACTTACCATCAATCTCCGGGGGGGCAATAAAAATAGAAGTGCTATAGAAAAAGGATCTTAGTGATGAAATGGATCTTCTTCACAGCTGACGAAAACACTTACTATAACACTCTGCACGTAAAACGGGACTCTAACTTCGATATCTGCAAGATCAAAATTTCCACATAATGCACCACTACGTTAACATTGATGACACGGCTTACAACACCTTGCGTAGCCAATGGATTATCGGAAACAACAGGGTCCACTCAAGCGAAGATCCAGCGAAAGTCCAGTAAAGCCTTGTGAGCTCTCACGGAACCTCATCTACCCCACACCGGAGTTGGCTCGTCTATACAATGGCTAAAAAATAGCTTAGAAAATGTCTCGAATGATAGCAAAACTGGAGTAATACACACGCATCATCATTCTGACATATTCAATGTCCCCTTTGAAAAAATTACCACCGAATCGAAACATTCCTCTTCTCTCATACCATCCAGCAGTGGAAAGTCTTCCATCGCACCAAACTGCTGAGCATTGGAGGTCTTTACTTGCAACCAAGAATACGTGTTGCAGTAAGGCTGAGCCAATTCCCTGATTTCGATAGTTTGGGTTGCAAGCAAACTTTCTGAATCTTGCTGCAAGGTTCATAGAATCATGTGAACCCTCTGGTAGGGGTTCTATGAACACAGATATCACTGCGACAGGATCAGATGAGGAAGGAAGAAATGCGCCATAGTGATGACCTGAGTCATCCTCAGGCAAACGGACATATTCCATTGGCTTCTCTGGCCATAGAACTGAGTGTCGGAGAGGTATGGTCTGTTCAACAGTTATTCGTCGAATGTCTACAAGTGGTGCATCTTGTGATACAAATGTGAACAACAATTTTGGAATGAGAGAATCGCACATACTTACTTCGTTGATCCTGAGACATTTGAATACCGTTTTCTCGCTGATTTCTATGTTAATAATAATGTCGATATTTTATACCACCAGGAGTCGACATACCTGAGAAGTTCAAACACTTGAGATTGTTTCACACTGGCTCAACTCAAAATCTTTAATCCAAGGTAGCCGTGGTAACGAATTCAAATTCATCAAATTCACTCATAACAATGATGGATTCCCACGCATACCATTTCGAGACAATTTGGAGTTGCCTGAGGGGTCGCTTAGCCTTCTCTTGTTAAGTACCATCCCAACTCCAGGGCAGTCCACCCCGCCTCATTAAATTCTCTTAACTGTCGGCTGCGGAAACGCGCAGTCAAATTGCTTACAGCCTCGAATATAGCTGGTCTAATAGGTTTATAAGAACCGTGCCGAGGCAGGGACAGCGAGGCAGCAGCATCGCCACGAGTTGAAAGTCATTCAGCTTCATTCTAGACAACGACAACGAAGATATAAATCGAAGGTTGAAGTATTGACGGGATACTTTTTGGAAGTTTGAGAAAGAATGTCACACTATCCTCCAGTGAGTACATCGAACCCGTCCAATCTCAAGCTCACTAATTTCGCCATACCAGCCCCAGGGTCAATATCCTCAAGACCAGTATTCGCAGGACCAGTACCACCCTGACGATCAGTACAATCCATACCTAACACCAAACCCTTACGATCATGACATTACGCCTTCTCCAGCACCGAGCCGTTACGAACAAGAACACCAACATTTCCAACCAATTCACCCTAATCCTTTCCAAATCCCCCCTCAGCCATCAGCTCAGGATGGTCTTTACAACCCACCTCATAGCGACCCTTACGCCCAAGCGATACATCCAGCGTCCCCTCCCCCCGGACCTGGTGACTACATGAGTCCGCAATATGGCTCTATGCCCTTGTCACCACCCATGCATCCCATGTCTCCGCCACTTCAACCGCCAAACCTCATAGCACCGCAGCCCTCTCCATATAGTGGACATTCAGGTCCCTCTTTCGAGTTACATGATGACCAATATGCTGGTGATATCGACACTGGAGACATTCCCCTATTACAGCGAAGAACAAGCGGATCGCCTCCTATGGGTTCGTCAGCAATGCCAATGCCAGGGATGCCTGGAGATTATGGTCAAGTAGATACAGATGATTACTCTGACAATAATATACGATATGGACGCATCCCCCAACGTGTACCTCGTCGTTATAAGACCATCAAGAAAGTCGAGTGAGTATCCAGAGTTGACTTTTCATGACACCGTATCTGATCAGTCGTTAGATTGTTCCATGGTAACTTTGTGTTGGACTCCGCCGTACCAACGAAACTTTTGAACATGTGTGGATTGAAGAACGAAAGAGAGTTCACACATATGCGATATTCAGCTGCAACTTGCGATCCCAACGATTTCAAAGATTCTGGATTTACATTGCGTCAAGTACATTACGACCCACCACGAAGAACTGAGTTATTCATTGTGATGACAATGTATAACGAAGACGAGGAGCTTTTTTGTAGGACTATGCATGGTGTTATGAAGAATATCGCCCATCTGTGTAAAAGAGATAGGAGTAAGACATGGGGAAAGGAGGGTTGGAAGAAAGTGGTGGTATGCATTGTCTCGGATGGAAGACAGAAGATTAATTCGAGGACGCTGAGTGTTATTGCTGCGATGGGGGCGTACCAAGATGGAATCGCCAAGGTCAGTGTATCTCTTGATCCATAACCTGAACGCATGTATTGACATTCATGGGAAGAACATCGTCAACGACAAGCCAGTTACGGCTCACATCTATGAGTACACTGCTCAAGGTGAGTAATTCTTTGCATAGTGTCGAAAGTCATGCTGAATGATGCGCAGTATCTGTATCGCCTTCGATGAAGATTGAAGGGTCAGAGCGGGGAATCGTCCCAGTTCAGATTATCTTTTGTTTGAAGGAAAAGAACCAGAAAAAGATCAACTCTCACAGATGGTTCTTCAATGCTTTCGGTCCCATTCTTCAACCCAATGTCTGTGTGTTGCTTGATGTTGGTACCATGCCAGGGCCTACGTCCATTTATCACTTGTGGAAAGCTTTCGACATCAATTCAAACGTTGGAGGTGCCTGTGGGGAGATCGTCGCCTTGAAGGGCAAGTATGGGCTGCATCTTCTCAACCCCTTAGGTAAGTGACAGGAACAGACATTCTACCAAACATATTCGGGCATCCTGACACTTCTATCCTTCAGTTGCTGCTCAGAATTTTGAATACAAGATGTCGAACATTCTTGATAAGCCCTTGTTCGTTTGTTTTATTGCCTTTTTTGTGTATGTGTTCACTAATGTACGGTCACAGAGAGTCAATCTTTGGATATATCACTGTACTGCCCGGTGCTTTCAGTGCATACCGTTATATTGCACTTCAAAATGACGTCACTGGCGAGGGTCCCTTGCAGAAATATTTCCTCGGTGAAAAGATGGTAATTTAAATTTCTAGCTTTCTTCGTTTAAATGGCTAATCGTATTTGATCAGCACGGTGCAGGAGCCGACATTTTCACCGCGAACATGTATCTGGCAGAAGATCGAGTAAGTGTTGACTCATCTGAGATCTACATGCCCTTTCACTCATTTACGTAAAATTTCTCTGCAACTTCCACTATTCATTGCGCAGATTCTTTGCTGGGAGTTAGTGTCAAAACGTGGCGGATCATGGATCTTGCATTATGTGAAGTCTGCCTATGCTGTTACCGATGTGCCGGACCAGGTATGAAGTTTATCACTCAGTCAGTTTTAACCCTACCGAGTGTAACTGAACGGTGGAATGTTACGTTTAGGTTCCTGAACTCATCTCGCAACGTCGTCGATGGTTGAACGGTTCATTCTTCGCGGCCATCCACAGTACTGTCAAATTCTTCTACATATATAGGTCGTCACATACCCTCCTCAGGAAGTTCTGGATACACGTGGAACTGTTGTACCAGATCTTCAATCTCATTTTCTCTTGGTTCGCGCTCGTAAGCTTGTTTTATTGAGTTGAAACTAGTCATGATGACATCCTGATCCTGTGGGTTTAGGGTAACTACTACATCTCTTTCGTCATTCTCAGTGAATCAATGGAGGACCCCTCGTTCAATCTCGGCAAAGGACCTCACATAGTCAACATCATCTTGAACTACTTCTATCTGGGAGTTCTCATCATGTGTTTCCTGTTAGCACTGGGTAATAGGCCTCAAGGTTCCAAATGGTTCTTCACATTAGCCTTTGTAGGATTTGCGGTGATCACAGTGTACATGACGGTGCGTATAACACGAACCTTTTCGCAGCTCTCTACTTCATACCCCACAATACGCAATTACATCGGAACGGAACATGGATTACTGACATTTCTCATCTTGGACAGATCGCTGCGTTCTTCCTTGCGTTCAAGGGAGTTGACAATATCATCAAGGCTCAAGACAAACTAAATCCAGCATCGTTGTTTTCAAATGCCATCTTCCGGAACATTGTAGTATCGTTGCTGGCCACCCTCGGACTGTATATTTTAGCATCTCTCATCTTCGTATGTGTCTTCCTTCATTAAACACGCTGTCAAGGTTTGACGTTAGTGTGACTGACTGCTTTGGGTTTAGTTTGAGCCTTGGCACATGATCACGTCTTTCATCCAGTACTTGCTCCTGGCGCCATCCTACATTAACGTATTGAACGTTTATGCTGTAAGTTAGCTATGTTCAATTGTTTGACGTGTTCTTACTGATAATCTCTATGCTTAGTTTGCTAACGTCCAGTAAGTCTAACTCAGATGACCACCAGGTTGTCTAAATTGGATCTGATATTTCCTTCTTGCTGCTAGTGATGTGTCGTGGGGTACAAAGGGAGACAATAAGGTTTCCACTGATCTAGGTGTTGTTTCGGCTGGCAAGAACAAGAATGAAGTTGAAGTCACTGTGCCCACGGCTGAAACGGATATCAATGCTGCATACGAAGATGCTATCCATGTTCTCTCTACAAAACCGCCGAAATCCGACCCGAAGCCTGATCCCCAAACTGAACAGGAAGATTACTACAGATCATTCCGTACAAAGTGAGTTCATCACCCTCGAGTTGAATTCTGAACCCCTTCTAACGCTTGCTTCTTACCTTACAGCGTAAGTTCCGAGATAGTTGTCGTAATGCAGGTCGCTGGGTGAACAATTGCTGATCTGTGTGATTTGTTTATTGTAGGTCTTACTGGCCTGGACTTTATCGAATGTGAGTGGCAACTTCTTTCGGTGTTGCTTCTCGAGTGGCTCACACCCTTGATTTCGATTTTTAGGGATTGCTCGCAGCCATTATTGTGTGAGTATCATGCAATCATCGTTGACTGTTGAATTCCGAGATTCTGATGTTCGTATCGACGATAAATAGCACCGCTACTGGCAAAGCTTCCGACAAGGGAGCGCATGCAACCGTCAACGGTTACATGGCCTTTATCCTTTTCTCCGTGGCTGGACTTGCGCGTAAGTTTGTCCCTGAACATTGAATTTGCTCCTAACTGCAACTAATCAATGGTGATTGTCCAGTCATTCGTTTCATTGGCTCGACGACGTATATGCTCGTCCGGCTTTTCGCTGGAGAATAAATGGAAATCGTTCGAATTCTCCTCCTGCAATTCCCTATCTTTATCAGTTACAATCCCACAACCGGTCTGGATCGTTTTATGAGGTGTGAGACATTGTATGGACACTTTTCATTGTTCTCTTCAATCTCTCTATCTTTTTCTCTCGAAGCTCCGTTTACTGTTTGTCCCCCCGATTTTTGCTCTCAAATTGTCAGTTGCTTTTGTTTGGCTTTGTTCTGTCTGTGTCTCAATAATCTTCTCACCTAACTGAGCTTGTCTTCTTTGTTCTCGCACATCACAAACGATATTCAATAGTACCCAGTATTTTCTTATAACTATTGATTACGTATCGTATCCTACTCTTGCGACGTTAACTAAGTATATATGATGTGGAAATGAAAAATAAATATGAAAGCAATACAAACAATGATACAATGACAATGGAATCTGGATGATATAGATGTTGTGTTGGATATTGGATATGTGATATGTGATGAACACGAAAGCAAAATGAGATGTTGATACACAACTGTACAATGGTATAACCCGAAAGAAGAATACACGGGCCCTCTAAACCAGCGACGAGGGTCCTTGACGATGAACGAAGTATGATGAATAGATTCCGATATGAATGTAAGCTGTGGCGAGCGACTAGTAGGCGATAGTTGGTGACACTTAGTGATGAGGCGCGTCATACTGCATCTTTCCGCTGAGAACGCAAAGTCAATAATCGGTTTGTGGCGTCGGAGCGGGTTTAAAAGGAAGACCAACTCGGGAAGATTGTGTAGGAGACTTACAGGAATTTTGTTCTTCTTTCTAGGAATAACAAGTACGTTTTCATCGTCTGTTTGAGATGATACACCGAAATCAGAGAAGATTGTTGTTGAAGAAAGATCCTTTCAAATATCAAAACCGGAGTTGACGAAAGGGTTTCCATATACTTTTTAAGTTCAGGAGTTGAGTAATAAAGGGAAATAACGCACCTTGCCGGAGAGTGTTGAGTTGTCTCGTCGTTGTCTCGCAGTTTCGAGAGCAATATTCAACTATGAAAGGAACGCGTCGAATTTGTCAGTATGAAAGGAACAATGACCGACGTTCATGGCGAGGACGTACTTTAGCTTCACTGAGGTTCTTTGTTCTGCCCATGGTTCCATAGTGAACCATGTCGTTTGCGACCGATGTCATGTTAGGAAAAGATGAAAGAGAGTGCGCAAAGCTGGGCAATGAAGCAATTGCGGGGGTGGACTTGTTTGTCTGCTTCATAGTTCTGGTGGAGGCAGGAAGAGTGGAGGCGCAAGAAGACATGGTGGAGGAAGAATATGAGGATGATCTACTGGAACACTGGCTCGACATGAATTAAGAGGAGGGAAGAAGAGGGGTATGGTCAAGGAAAGAGGGGGGCTATGAAAAGCAAACGCACAAAGAACCAGCGCTGAACAACGAATATGAGATGAACGAGCGAAAGTAAGGAGAAAGACGCTGCCATGCACTGATGCCCGGGATGAGTGTCATGATTTCTGAGGTTTTTGAACCCATCTGTATCATTAAAGGAGAACCTGGGTTACGTGAGTCTCGGTCGTCTCAACAACGTGTTACCGGACTTATTGCATCGAACGACGAGTTGGGATGGAGGGGAAGGAACAGAATTGAGAACATCCAGATATGGACAAAAACGACCTGTGCGGAGGTTGCCGACCCTATATGTGGGTCACAAGGGCCATGGATCACCAAGATGCCACTGGGACCAGTTCATACACAGCGTAACATGGATGGCTTGAGTTGTTATGAATGCTTCCGTTCCGATACTGAATTGCGGTTGACTAGTCTATAGCCTATTGAACGAATGAGGAGCTCAAAATGAAAGGTTGGTGGAGATGAAAAGCGGAGGGCCACTCCCATAGACGCCTTGATCATAGGGCAATTGCACTAGGACAACCTGTAAACGGTTCCGGTACAACGTTGTTCTGTGAATCCAAGGACAAGAAACGCGACAGGTTGCGTGCTTCGCGCAGCATCGTCGGGCACAAACAGGATCCTTTGATTAACAGTTGTCGATGGGTTATCTGAAGTTCTCCGATGGACCTGAGATTTCTAAGATGGCGATACAATCGACCCATAGTCTTTTGGAGTCAGAGACACACTCGATCTTGGATATGCAGCGTTTATCGGCAGAACTGACTCGTCGGATTGTTCAGATCCGCAATTGCTAAAGTACATACCTGAAAAAGGAAACAAAGTTGAAGCCGATCAACGATATAGAGGAGGAGTATTATCAGCACATATTTAGACAAGTCGATAATAGGAAATGAGACACGAGGTAAGGAGAGAACATACATGAAAAGACTGCCAAATAACTGATCAAACCCCCGTTTCTTTATTCGCTATACTCTAAATGGATCTCTATGCTCCGAGAGCTGTTATCTCTCCTGCTGCTTCTCTCTCACAGCCCCTTCAGCAGCAACACATTCTCCACAACAACACGCCGAGCCCCATATGTATCATCACAAGCTATCATTGGATATATGCCCGCGATGTCTTGTCCATGTGTCGTTGTTGCAGATCCAAACAAACTTATGTTGGCCAATCCAAAATACTACCATCCGCAAGCTAGGGCAGTACGTATGCAATTCCATGGCGAGGATACGTTGAAATGGTTCCATGGGTTGTGGATCCCAACTCGACACTTCAACCTCTAGGACTTCCAGCATGGTCAACTTCATTAAACTGCAGTGAATCTCGTGGCGCTATGTTAAATCACCGTCAGCTTTGGTTCGTGGACAAGGAGTGGTATTGAAGAAGGACGTACCTTGAGGACTGGTAAGCAGATCACAGATAGACGGCGTAACTGACGACACATCAAGGTTGAGGTGAGTATGTCGAGCGATTCTTCCAAGAGGATTTCGGGGATGTATACAATCGACAAGTTACGAAGAGGCATATTGGTATGTACCATTGTTTTTATGAATGCCGGGATGAGTCCAGCAGTTCCTTCGTCGATACTGATATGAATGTGAGTAAGAGGACAACCTAGGAGCTCCCAGCCGACCAGTAGAGGTCCTTCATATTTCTCCAGATGTGGCAACTTCGCAGTTGCGATCGGTAATGCAGGTTCATCGTTCAAGGAGTCTCCGGTATGTAAGGAACGTAGCTCGGATTGTGTTTGGAGAAATCCAACCATGAGGTGGTCCCACTGGAGTCGCAATGATGCAGACTTTAGCTTAAAGCGGAAGCGCGAGGGTTCTTCGAGAATCCACGTATTCCTCGCCGTAGGATCATAGATGACCAAGTCCTCGAGGTTCGACATTTTTATAAGCGCGTTTTGGATACCTGCCCAGAAAGGTGGAGGCAGAGCGGAGGGACGCGTTCTACGAGCATCGAAGAAGCAGAAACGATGAACATAGGTTCCACGGATAGAGTCGGAAGCTGAGATTGCCATGCATACAGCGTGCGCAGTGTTTGGATCTCGCAGAATGAGATCGTAGTACATTATGCGTTCTGCTGCTTGTTGCATAATTTTGGATGTCCTGGAAAGGGATAAGAGTTCCGCTGGAAGTGAGTATTGTGCTATTCGAGCACAAACTTCAGAGGGAAGGGTGACGTTGAATTTAGCCATAGTTTCTCTGCTATTCCAAGCTGCGAGAAATGTGTTAGCTTGCTTGTCTTAGGGCTCAATTCAATTTGTAGACGATCGACCTTTTCAACGTCCCGAATTTGAAGTTCAATTGTCTGATACCAACGACGCGCCTTTCTTGAAAGATTTCAAAACTGTAGAGTCGACCGTAATTTTATTTCGTCCTGAGTTTGTTATACAATGTTCAGAAGGAATTGTTACTTTTGGAGGATGATGGAGGATTGAAAGAGACGACAACTTTAGTCGAGGAAATACTAATGGCAAGAGCCGCATGCTTACATAAGTCTGGATTCCATATACAGAAAATTAATGGTAGCGCCCGTGATGAACCAAAGCCACTGACTCTTTTTTGAATCTTTCAACTCGACCAACACTCTATCACATTTTCATTTCTCCTCGCGTTTCGTTTTTCGTATCAAAGATGGGAGAGTCAAGAACAGAACTTGTCGCCTGGGTCAACGATCTCTTGCAGATCAACTACACGAAGATTGAACAATGCGGCACGGGAGGAGCATATTGTCAGATCATGGACTCGATTTACGGTACGTTCGTCCAGGATTATACGTCGGCAGTTCAGAGGTTCAACTCGTTGGTATACTAGGAAACGTACCTATGGCACGAGTGAAAATGAACGCAAAGCACGAATACGAATTCATTGCCAACTTCAAAGTCCTCCAGAACATCTTCCGATCCCACAAGATCGATAAAGCGCGTTATTTCATCTACCTAACGTGAATACACCAGTTTAAGCTCACATGTTATTCAAATAGCCTATACCTGTCGAAAAACTTGTGAAATGCAAGATGCAGTACGTGGCGCGAGTATACCGCACCGATTTGAAACTCACATTACCGCAACCAGGGATAACCTCGAATTCATGCAATGGATAAAACGATTCTGGGACGCAAATTATGGCGGTCAAGGGTACGATGCCGTCGCTCGCAGGCGTGGTGCCCCAACCGACACACCGGCGACGATAGCTCCTCTCGCACCATCAACGCGTTCGGGTAGTGCTGGTCTTGGTGCTGGGGGTGCTCGAACCGGTGGCAAGACACCTATCTCTGGCCATCGAGCCGGATCGACGCAACCGAACGAGCTCGTCCAAAACCTGCAAGCACAACTGAGAGAAATGTCCGGCCATCTGGAAGGATTAGAGAAAGAGAGAGATTTCTATTTCGCCAAGGTGCGTTTCCTGTTGAGAACCTGTCATTGACCTACAACTCACGCGACCCGTGATCCTCCAGCTTCGTGATATTGAAATCTTGGTGCAGCAGCAGATGGAGGTATTGGAAGCCGAGGGTAAAGATGACGTTACGCTTCGTGACATTCAGAAAATCCTCTACTCGACCGAAGTGAGTGCTGATCCAATCTAGTGAGGACAAGACATTGACGTGGATTACAGGAGGGCTTTGAGGTCCCGGAGCCAGCTGCCGATGAAGAAGAAACATTCTAGTATCTTCCCGCCTCTAACTCTTAGACTTTTTGCATTCTGATATCCTCGCACATTCGACATCAATCTCTTACATACCATATCTCCCAATCCAACTTTGCATCAACCCTGCAGCTTAATTCTTCATTCATTAACACAAATTCGTGCTGTAGTATACTGTCTGGCTGATGCGACTCATTCATTCGTTCTTATCCTATTTCATTGTTCGCAATTCTCGTTCGCTTCCTCGTTTTGTATCGAAAGCTATATAGTCTCTCTTTTTGGAATCTGAAACATGTAGGCCAAACCTACTAAGCACATAATTCTCTACAGTCTTGTGACTTCTGAACTGGTGCTTGGGAGCTATACCAAGTTCTGCTCCATTGTTTGTCAGTCTCCTTCCTCCTTCTCCTTCGCCTAGGCATTATATCAAGCAAGTTCTTCTATCCTTCTACTCATAATTGATGCTGACTTTCTCTTAGTGATAATCCCTGCATCATACCTCGTTGAGTATATTCTTGGGAGGCAGCATTTTCCTCATCGCCGACTCAGAAAATATTGTCACCGTTTGTGGAGACGTCTTAGACCAGGACTCTAGGCGAAGGAATTCGTCCAACTACCTTCCTCGTGCTATCGCTAGAGTTGAAGTCGGGTATGACTATGCTGGTGTACTCCTTCCCCTCTTACTAAACTTCTCCCTCCGAGCATCCACGAGGCGTGTCGCAATTTGACTCGGACGTTGCGTTTATGGTCTCCAGTCGAACGACCAATGTTACGCCATAAATCCGTAGGCCCTAGATAAGAAAGCCCGTTTCATTTTGATTGTCATCGTTTGTTTCCGTTCAGATGCCTTGATCAGTACTGTCGAATGTTTTACTGGACAGTCTTACCAACGAAGACGCCATGACGTGAGTTGCTTGACTGTAGGACTCGACGCACCGCCCTCGGACATTCACCAAGAACATCACTAATTCGCTTGGGCTTCCCGCCGCTAATGCGAAGAGATTCACTTCCAGGGCACTTCACGAGAGCGAGGACAGTTTACCCACTACCATAGCTGACATGATCTCTTACCGTCAGACGAGGACCCTAGCTACACCTGCACGGACACCAAAAAGCCTCGTCAAGATGTGTCGACACGCTCATGGGTGACCAGTGACCAGGCTTGTGACGACTGGTTCCCATGGTAAGACTCCGCAGAATGCAAACTGTATCGTTGAAAGCGAAGGCGTAGAGAAGATAGTTCCATTCCCGCTGAAGAATCAATTGACGACCTTGAAGAGTTCTGTGAAATGTTGATCAGGAAGAGTTGGGTCAAGTCAAGTCAGCAGCAGATCATTGGACACATCGTCCGTGCGTTTGCAACAAGACACCAGGTCTCTCCCGGATGCCAAGAAGGTGGTTCGCTTCATTTCAGTCAACATCGTTCGTTTCTATTCAGATGACGAATATGCCTTAGTCCTGTCAGATGTTTTACAGACAGTCTCACCGACCAACGAGGACGCGATGATATTGAAGTTTGGACGGGTCCTCGGCTCTTCTTCCCTTTCTGTTACGGTTTCACTATGGACATATCGATATCGCCTTTTCAAACCGCACAAGAATAAATTCACATTGACAGTCTTGTAGGGTTCATCCTGAATCATACTATTCTTACTATTGCCTATCCTGATTTTTTATTTTGTCTAGGACGAGACATCTATGGTCCCAAACGGAGATGATTTTCCCTAACACTCAGTTGACACCTAATCTACATTCCATTCAATCGCCTCTTTTCGCTCACAAAAACGGTAATCTCAGCTAATAGGCGATTCTGCCTTACGACTCTAATTAATTATGCGAGAAGCCCCCCGGTTGATCGTTCTTGACTCTCTTAGACAGTAGGAACTCCGAACAACAAACCCGTAAAATAGGTATGACAGCGCTTTTGCTCGTATTTTCTCTGACCATTTCTCTTTCGTATCTTTGTATTCAGATAACCACCGAATATACTTTCAGCGGGCGCAACACTTCGTTATTGCTGATGATACAACGTAGAAATACATAGGGTAGCTGATAATCGATATCAAACAAAGATTTACTTGGGAGAGATGGCACCATCAAACTACGATTCGATAGAAGGGGTCCATACCACGATGTTTGGTTGGAGCTGAAACCTGGAGCTTCAAGTTTTACAACTTCGACAACAACTCCTCGTGCAACCTTTTAAGCTCGTCTTGGGGGACCTTGTGAGTGGGCCAACCAATAACGAGACCTTCTGAATCCGACGCAGAAGGTTTCGGGATTACATGGAAATGAACATGATCCACTTCCTGCTGAGCAATACGTCCATTGTTCTGAACGGTGTCAGATAAAGAGTTATTTACTCCTGCAAAGAGATTATTCAAAATCCTACCTGCAAAACATTGTAATTCTCGCAACCGAGAGCCAAAGCTATCTTCTTCGCGATGGGGAGAACATCTGTGAGATATTCATCTGGAAGTTGGTGTAGCTTTTCTGCGTGGTCTGTTATCGTAATATACGCTCATCAAGGAGCTTGACAGAAACTGCCAACTGTACCATTGCTCACATTTCGGAACAATTAGAGCATGACCTTTGGAAAGAGGCCCGATATCCAAGAATGAGAATGAGAGCTCGGTCTCGATAAGTTTATAGCTCGGAATATCCCCTGTATATCATAAAGGCGACCGGTGAGTGGTAAGTCAAGGCCACATTGATTCGACAGACAACACCTTTGACAATTTTGCAGAAGATACAACTTGAAAGAGTCCTGAAAAGTCAAGGATTTCAGTGTGGAAGAACAAGAAGAAATTTGGACAGCTTTTACTTAGTCGCCATTTGATTTGAAAATGTAGTATATGTATTCAAAGAATTGGATGTTTCAAACGAAGATGGATGGGAGGGAGAAAGAGGAGCTCCTAGGCCTGAGGCGCTCGAGGTACTCCGAAACCAAACAGGGCGCTTCCTGCTACGTGGTAGGTTGATCGAGTCTCTCCTCCTCAAGTTCGTCCAGTCGCCCAGGGCCGGCCTCGTCTAAGTATCGAAGTTGCAGAATATTGCCACTTAATTTATTCTGGTTATGTCGCGGTAGGTCTACTTGCTGCAGAGCTGAGAAGGCCATCTCGGTCAGGATCTGAATTTTCCAACTTGGTTGTCATCCTCCTTACACAAGTTCTCATCCATTCTTATACGGTCACTGTTCTAGATCTCGCTTTTGAATCAGGTTGAGGACACAAACAGCCAATAATGAAACTCCCCGACTTCAGTCCTGAGGTTCCCGATATTATGTTTTAGCACGCATTCCGACGAGGGCGGGATCCAACGTAAGTGATGCTTCGGTCCCGGTCTCAGTATTCCTGAAATTGTTTGCAGAAAACGGCGTATAAGTCCTTAGTCGAAGCATTAAAAGACTAAATGTGATGGTCGCCGATGCTCTATATTACCTGCCGACTATCGCAGCCTCAACCTTTTCACCCAGGTCGCGGTCTCTGTCCATTGTCCATCCCTCAGGTTCGTCAGAAGCTGTCTCAAAAATCATCCTACCTTCGGCCATTGCATTCTTACCCGATGCGGCGATGCATGCTTGAACATTGTTAATTTTTCACCGCTGGGACCCGAGCTATGCAGAAAAGTGTTATGAGAATCTTATAATTCAAGCTGAGCTGAATGGTTACGTGTTATATAGGCTGCGAAAGAAGCTCGAAAATGGTATAAGTTGACCTCCCGAGCGTTTGGATCGAAGCCATCGAACAACGAATACCACGGAGTCTGACCAACCATCATCGTACTTCTTTTGGGACATTCAAATAACACTGCAGTCTGCTTCGCTGTGGGTGGTCTCTATTTTTGTTGACAACATCTTTGACAGTGGACATTCATGGCCCTCAGGACACACATCACGATTTTGAACGAGGGCGCATCCCACTACCCTTCAAATCCGGCTTTCAAGCTACCTAGACTCGATGCTCGCTCGGGGCGGGTTGCGGATTGGATAGCGGTCACATACTCTCAATTTGTCCAAGACGTCGATCTCTACGCCAAGTATCTTTTGGATACTCTCAATTTGCAAGCTGGAACCACTGTTGCTGTGTGGTTAGTTCACTCAACCTTTTCAATTAATATACGCATGCTAAAAATCAGTTTAGGACTGGAGGTGTACGATACGTCGACGTTCTGCATATCTACGGCCTTTCTAGGGCTGGATATATTCCCCAGCTCATTGCTAGGAATTTTCAGGATGTCCGAACCGCTACGAAACTCGTTTTGGCGTCTGGAGCCGGTGCTATCCTGCTTGATAGTGACCTGGAGTTTCCGTCATCGTTTCCTATTCGAACATACAGAATGCGAGAGGTCATAGCGACGGCACGTCTCGAGGCTATCACTCTTGAGCCATGGTCTTCACCGAGGTCACCCGACGACACTGCCATCGTGTATAACACCGCAGGGACATCGACTGGTTCGCCTAGGCTTGTTCGGTGCAGCTACCGGTGGTTAGATGTTGCGATCGGTAAGGCAGCACATATCATGCAACCACGCAGCACAATCCAACAAGATGTTGCGGTTTGGATGTTGGTCTTTTTTTTCTATTCTTCTACTTTGTCTTCGTGCTGACTCTTAACCATACTAGGGGATCCATCACAAATTCTATGCAGCATTCCATACTCATGGGTGCACATGTACATGGTTCATGTATCATTCAGCCAACCCACCTCGACTACAACTCCAACGAACTAATCGATATGATAGCCCGATGTCAACTTAACCGTCTCACACTTACCGGTTCATCATTATCCAACCACCTCTCAAATTCACGAACAAATACTCGACTTCTTTTCCTACTTTCCAGTCTCGACGATATCATTTATTTCAATTCTGAAATTCCAAATCAAGCGGAAGAATGGGCTCGTTCAAACGGATTATCAATACGAAGTGTATTTGGTAATACTGAATGTGGTATCATGATGGTTTCGATCGGAGGACAAAATCCTCTTTCACATTTCTTTCAACCCCTTCCTCGAACTTCATATCAATTCCAACCTATCACTCCAACGGCTCAAACCCAATATCACAACATCAATTCAAAACTTGTTGAACTCGTCGTTGGATCATCTAACACTGATTTTCCCTCGGACCCTTCCTCGATTTCTAAAGATGGTTGTCATCATACTGGCGATATTTTCATTGAGGTGTTCCCTAACTATTACGCTATTCGAGGACATATTGGCGACTGGATTACAATGAAGGATGGAGTGCGCGAAATGGCGTATCCCCGCTCGAGTGGTTCACAATGATGATTGATGATCGATGATCCCTCATTAACGTTTGCACTGATTGAGCAGCTTGGGGAGGGAATTGATGTTTCCGAATCACGAAACTAACATACTCTCGCCGAGTTTCTCATTGTCATATTGAATATGTAGAGTATATACTCTGTATCGATAACGAAGGAGGGTTTATATATGATGTGCATCAATTAGATTACATGAAAATACTACAAATACTACAAGTCCGATAATGCAGACATGTGTGCGAATTATTTATTGAAGTTATATCCCCAGGATCCACCAAACGAACCTCTCTCTCCGGGTCTGAGGTCTTGGCTCATCATATTCAGGGACTTTGGTCCTGGAAAATTCCATCTCCTTGAGAGGGACCATTGAAGTCAAATAAATTAACTTATACCCATATGTGAGTAATATAAAGAATGGCTAATCAGAAGCAATGAGTAATATGAAGGGATTCATTACAGAAAGTCACATACCAGAGGAACATAAGAGGACAAAAAGGTGGATACTGGATTAGGTTCAAATTTAGATTGATCAGTGGGAGGAGTAGGATTATGTTGAGGAATATCAGCTTGAAGAGAAGAGAATATAAGTTTAGAGGATTGAGTCTGCAGACAAGATACTCACCTATCCTCCAACTATTATGAATGAAGACAGTCCTGTGAAGATATATAAGTATAGATAAGAGAATGTGGGGAATTCTGTGAAAGGAAGCTCACCATCCATTAGTGATCAAGATAAGCATACAGATACTAAAAGCATAGTATGCTAACTAAAAAGATGACATTGGTCTTAGCCTTAGATGGATTGCTGATTCCCATTGTTTCTCACTCACATATGGTTGTCCTGCATGTCTGTGTATCTTGATATCTTCAATCTGACCTATTACCTCCAGTGCTTTTTTGTTCCTAGGATTCTCATGTAGGTCATCCTTACTCTTATTTTCAGCATAAACTGTTCCTCGGTACCATCTATTGATAAATGATGAGAGCTGAACTTCAGATAAGGATAAAAAGAGCACCCTTACCTGATGTATGTGTACAACATCCCTGCCCAAGATTGTAAAGAAGCAACACTTGTTACAGCGACCATCCAATCAAATATCTGTTCAAAGGGGATAAGAAGTTACAATATCATTCAAATTAAATTCAGGAGACATACCACACTTGGACCCGTAGTATTGGAGGAAGGAGCGCCAAGAAAGACAAGAAACCCCATGGCAGATGACGCAAGGACTGCAGGAAGAGGAAGAACTGATGGTTTTTTGATGGGTTGAGATGAAGTCGGAGTATAAGATGGAATTGGTACGATAATCCTTGGAAGTCCACGATCATGATTCAAACTCTCTGCATCATGAACTTGAACATCAACTTCGTCGAGTTCTAATTCATTCTTGTCTAACGACCCCGGTCTTTCCTCCGTATCTGAAGAGGGAGTCTGCACTGATGATGAAGCAAGCGAAGAGTTTTCGAATGTGATATTGATAACGGGCAATTCATCGTTGTCTTCAATATCACTACTCTCATCACCGGGTGGAGGAGAAATCTTGCTGATGTTCCCTTTTGCGTTGAGAAGAAGACCGAAGATTGCAGGAGCATGCCCTCGTTCTGCAAGGAAAAACAGAAATCTCGAACTTATATAAACATCTGAAGCTGCGGCAGACCAAGCTGATAGGAGAATCGCTGCATTGATCACGCTTGGGAGCTGGAAACCAACTACAGGTTGACAAAAAGTATTCTGAAGAGGTGGGCGAATGAGACACTTACAATTGTTACTTTAGCGTTCAGTAAGGCGATAACAAAGGGCGACGATCTTGAAGAGTTATCGCCTTGTTGTAACCTTGGATCTGTGCAGTCAACGAGAAGACCAGCGAAGAAGACGCTGGATATGTAGAAAAGTGTTCTATGTGAAATAGGTGAGTGCAAATGAAATCGAGCAGATTGATGGACCTTACATCTTGATCCACACTCGTTTCAACGCTCTCGGAACATTCTGACAAGAGAGGAAGTTAGTATGGCTATATGCCAACTTGGAGACCTTGTTCTCTTACCCTCGTAGCATCAATGACTTCGCCTGCAGCCTAGAAAAACATACAAGACCCTCAGTGACAATAGCGAATCGAATACGGTCCCTACGTACGATTCCAGGGACCTCTGCGCCGAAAAATGAAAAGCAGGCTTGCATCAGTACTGCCCAGAATCCAAGGAAATGTCCTAACGATCCTCCAATTCCGTAGAAATTGGGTGAAAAGACATGTTTCTTCCAGTATCGGAATCCTATCCGACTAATATTTGCCATGATTAGATACAGAAGAAAAGTTCAAAATTGAAGCTGATATAACGCTTACTCATGAGTTGGACTGGCTCCGAGGTCAAGGAAGATTGACATGATTACTGGTGCGAGGGGGGACATGAGATCATGGCTTAAATTCGCATTCCATAGCACTCACTTATGGCTACCATGGTGACAACTTTTATTGTTGAAAACCAATACTCAAATCGTCCGTATATGCGGGAAGGAAAACAGTTAATGGCTATCGCTGCCAAAAGCTGAGATGACCACATAATGAGTTTTTGAATTTACCTGAGCTAAAAACTTACAAATAAGCCCGCCACAAGATAATATCTTTATGGACCGTCAATAGGTGCGAACTTCGAAGATGTCATCGATGAACTCACTCTAAGTCACTCATTGGAGACTCATCGCTGTGCCAGAATTGAACTGTCAACACTGCGGCGCTAACCTCAGCAGCTGTTGAGGACCAATCGATGATGTGAGACATCGCGCAATTGACAAGTACCAATAATGAACATACGCAAAGTCACGCTCCAGTTATACTATGAGATGTAAAAGAATAAGCCACATCCGAGAGGACATGATAGCAACAACAATGAGACTTACCCAAGCCGCCCACCCTAACGAGAATCCGAGCGCTTTGTCGACATACAAGTCGGCCAAACCTACGACACCTCCGATGTTTGGCCTTAGAGACAGAATCACATAAGTTTGTACAAAAGGTAAGAGCATATATATGCGACTCACAAGAATGCAATCATTTCTCCAATGGATACGCAAAGCGAATACACTACGCTACCGATCACCAGATAGCCAAGGAAGGCTCCGATTGGCCCACCGTGATAAAGAGCCGTCTACAAAGCAGTTGTTGAGTACGAAAAAGCCTGGAAAAACTGAAAATACGCACACCAGACCCGATGAAGAGACCAGTACCAATGACACCGCCAATTGAGATCATACCAACTGTGAATCGAGTATGATTGAAATGTGAAGGTGACTATATGCATCTCTTTCAAAGCTTACTATGTTCTCGTGTCAATTGTGGAGGCAGTCGATCCTTGATGAGTTCCCATCGTCTTTGAAGGTATTCCTTTCGTTTTCTGAGTTGATGTCCCGAATGATTAGTTGAAGGCGGAGGCTCTTCAATGCGCACTGCGAGAGCGTTTCCGCGACGTCGAATGGTCGACGCTGGGCTCGGCTGTCGAGAGGCCATGGTTGCCTATTGGAATGGGGAAGAATTCGGGGTGTAAGTGGAAGGGGTGAATTGGTACCAGCGGATATTGGACATTTAATTGATACTTAGACTCTGAGATACTTGGAAGGGAGTCAGGAGGGAACGTGATAGTTCCTGATCAAACTCTCAAAGTCCGCCGAAGCAACATCTGCCAAGTGCCAGACTGTCAGTGCCACCGCTTGTTCGTATCAATTTGGTGAAGCTTGCATTTGCTGTGCAACTCTTTATCTTTCAGTAACACAAGCCGGAGAAAGTCAACGCATACCTTGGAAAGGTACGATAAGCTGTATTGTCTAATACTGAGCGACATCGCTGTGGTTTGAAACTCGAAAGCAGTGAACACTGGTCCTTACTGTACTCGTATTGAGTACTTCGTGGTGGTCGTTTGTGGTGAAGAGGCGACGTGTGACGTGTCACACTTCATTCAAGATGATAAAGTAAGCGCCTGTCATGGTATGATTCCTGGTCCCCCCATGTATCAAGTTACCGTAAGTAAATCCATTCATCCTCTCTAAGAACATGCTACAATGCGTTTGAAGTAACATATTGACATTTCTGTGATCTAGATTAGATTCTGAACATGAATGCATCATGTGAACCGTACGCGTAAACCGCACTGCGAATCTTTCGGAGATTAACTAAATTGTATGTGAAATATTCGCAAACTCATACGTAGGGACTTCATTTCTACAATGATAAATTTACAGGACATTCGTATAGTATCTAAAATCCTCAGACCTCAGGCCTTATGGATCAACGAGGAACCACCGGAAAAGGAATGAATTTAAGGACACATTTTCATAGTTTCTCGAGAAAAAAAAAGCTCGGAAAGGTACACAATGAAAGCCTTGCATGGTCGCGAGGAGGGTGGACATCGTGGCATACTGTTGTCACGATTCACAGCATGGTAGCTGTGCCTAGTTTCGGTGCTTATCACTCAGGGATAAAGCTAACGCTTAACATTGGCCAAACTCGGCTTCATTCATTCAAGTACACAGCCTCTCGTGGAAAGTACAAATACTTTCGACGCCCGACTACCCCGCTTCCAACTCATCTTCAACTAGATGCATCCAGAATAACAATGATTCCACCGCAACAACTTATAACCCCTCCATTATGTCCAGACACTTGTGGTGGCGAATGTGTAGCGAATATTTGCTGCCAATGTGCCGCAATTTGCGGGAATCCTGACCTTGCCGGTATTGGTGTCAGGCTCGCATTTTATATTCAAAGCGTCATGAATGGTGAGTGTTTAATAGACTTGCAGTCGTGTTCTTGCTAACGTGATCTCTGCAGCACTCCTAGTTGTTCTGTCTCCCAGTGATTCTGTCGCTAGCGCATGGGGAAGTACTCTGCTCACCTCATGTCTTATCATCGCTGCAATTGTTCAGAAGTATCATAACTTATTGAGTCTGCATCATGCGACTTTAGTGCTCGTGTGCGTACTATCATTTTCTCCAAAGCAAGCTTGCTAAATTCATCAGATAGTTTCGCGACTCTTTCATGCATAAGTTCATTGACTGCAGCTCCCATGTTGCCCATCTGGCGGTTGTCACCCCCCGAATATTATGCTCAAGAGTTACATGCACATATTCTGCCAGATGTCCCTGACGATGAACACGACATCTTTCAAGATGCTGCGTTTGTCAACAGGCATAAGAAAACAATCAAGGACAATCAGACGAGACAGCGGAAATTGCTTGCCCTTGCTCTTATGATACAGGTTTGTCATGGTACTGTTCAATAAATGCACTCAGATTCGGATGTAGCCAGATCTCTCACATTCTTTTGCTTGTCGATATAGGTTCTACTACAGTGGACGTGGGGAATCATACTCTTCGTCTCCCCTTCGTATGCGCAACAAGCGTGCAGCTATAACACGAATCTCGTTCTCTTTCTCTACCCGTTTACGGCAGGACAAATCAACATCGGGCGATCTTATATCGTTTGGCCCATTTGGCTTCTTGCATGCTTATTCTCAACTATTGGTCTCTCTATCATGATGGCTATTACCAGTCCTAGTCGAGCTGGCTATAACTCTTCTGCTTTGTCGGCTGTACCACTCTCCGAGGACACCGTTTCTCCCCCCTTCCCGATTCTCGAGACGGTCTTTATCTGGTACCAGAGGATTCCGAGTTGGAAAGAACGAGACCGTCTTCTTCTGTGGTGTTTCAACACGATTGCGATAATTATATGGGCACTGTTAATCGTTAGTAAGTCTGCTCAATTTAATCGCCTTTGTTTCCTTCCTTTTGATTGCTATGACTTATCTTTGTAACAAGCTATTGAACGGCAGCGCGCTCTCAACTTGACCGACAACGTCGAAGATGACTTCACTGGCTTTGGACAGGTATGACTCTTCCCTTCTTGCAACAATTTCTTCATGACTCGAACTAACTGAGGAATGCACAGATCACAGCCTTTGTACTGGCTTTCGTACCGCTATGGAGTGTAATTGTCGCGTTATACAGATACCCCAAGCTCCGTCGCAGGATTGACCGACATGAACGACACCAGAGAGAACTCTCTTCGTCTTCGAATCTCTCAACGAGTCATAATCTCAATGACGATGATCAGGATCCAATACCTTCGACGGCGCGAATCAACGAGGAAGAAACAAGCCGTCTTCTCTCTCCATACTCTCCCTCATTTCCCACTCGAGGTCGTCTCGCGAATATCTCTCAATCATCCGACATGACACTGGTGTCTAACAATTTGTTAAGCCCTCCTCTAGAGCTATCCGAAATGACACGTCGAGCTGGACATAAACGCAAAACATCTGATCCCGATGTATCATCTCTGGCATCTAGCTCACGTATCAGTCAAGAGCACGAGTCTCTGACGCCGACTCGCAGTCGATCTGAAGGACCATGGAGGTCAAACTCGCGTTATGGTGGTGATGGATTGTCCGGCCGGAGGCCTTCAGCGATTATCAATGCTCCTACACGTCCTACCTTGTCCAGGAATGCTCCGACTCGCGTTCCTGGTGATACATTACCTCTGACCCACAATTCGAGAGGGTGGATGGAAATAACCGTCCCGTCGCTGCCAGGTCCTGATATGGGCTTAAATGATTATATCAAGAATTTGAGATAGACCCCTCCACTTGCTAGTCTTTCTTTTCCTCAATTCGTGTGTATGTTTATTATCAGATACCTCTACCTGTGCAATGTAGATTGTTGTTTAACTTACATATATCTGTAGCTTTACATAGTATTCTCTTATTCATATCGTATTCTGTGTCCTATTACTTTAATTGGTGATATACAGTAGCTTCCACTGGTCAAGGTTCTTCAAGCTTCACATTGAACGGCAAGGATCCACGTTGCGATTGTTTCAACTTCAAGGCACTTGCGTAGAATTCGTGCTCCGCGATCATGGTCGTTCTTCTCCCAAGGTCTTTACTAAGTACTTTCAAATAAACAAGAACCCGATGTTCGCGCGGCATTACGATTCACGGGTGCTTCGGTCTCGCGTCTGGATTAATCCTAACAAATCATCAATACAACAAGGTTCCATTAAGTATCGCCTGTTGTGTGATTTCATTTTAAACCTGTCCAACGACGAAAGAAAAACTGAGCGCCTTCCTGGAAGCCTGAACGCTGTACACGTACTTCAGAGATAAGCAGAAAGCTCAGGAATACGTGTCGTGCATATGATTCCGCAGAGAGCTTTGTAAACGTTGTTTGGTTGCCATAGACGGCGGGTAGAATGGGTCGGCCTTGGAATGGGTGACACCGATAACATGCATGCTACACGATGCCAGCGTTCTGCGCTTGAATGCGCTGTTTGAAGCAGTCCAAGTTGCTAGTCAATTTCACCAACGCCGGTCACGTCTCAAGCTTTCCTTATTCCGCACATGGATTCCTGGGTCCTAATGCGAATGGCAGTTAGATGAAATTCCAAATGGCAGTCAATGGGCGGAACTTATGATAAAAGATATGCACAAAATGCTGATCTGTGTAGAGGATCAATCCCACTAGCATTAATAGTGTCGTAGATGAATAGATACACGTTGTGCGCAGTTCCTACTCGGAATCGAGTCAATTGTGCGAGCCAGGGCTCGCCGGTCACCGCCTATAATTTTATATTCATGCTGAACAGATGGTACAGTACCATATCAAACTGTCAACAGGGGAAGATATGCGTTAGTGGGATAAATCGATGCGCTGTTTTGTCAGCATACATACCATTTGAGATCTTCAAAATTGGGCACAGAGACTCAGTGGCCATAGGCAAAAATGATAGAAACGCACTAGTAATGTGTTTGAAGCTTTCTTACCATGTTTCGATTATTGTAGTAGTATATTAATTTACTTTTGACTGTCGGAGAGTAGTAGTAGTAAGAGGAGGAGGAGGATTTGATTTAGGACGACGGAAGAACTATCAACATTCTCGGAGCGCTCAAACCGGAGTTCTCACGGTTTTATTAGTTTCGAATTTCACGAGTGTATTGAACGCTTTCTCATTTGTACACCACATCCTCTGTGAATTTCATTTCTGGATACTCTTACTGGTGGATTATCAACACGACTCTTCTCGACACATTTTTCAACTAGACCCCCTCGCCATGGCTCAACAAGGAGGAGATGGCGGTCTCTGTCTTCGATATCCAGACAACCTCGGATTACATTCAAACATTACCCACGAAATGGCTGTCAACATGTTAATGCGGTCTATTCAACTTGCTCAGCAGACCGCTTTTCAATGGAGTTACATAGACAAACCCAATGGTAAGTTCTTTCGTTGAAGTCCGTGACATCAAATATCAACGTCAATGAATGTTGGCGGTTCTAATCATAGTGTCTTTGCGTCAGACGGACAGATATTCTTGATTTATGTTGGACATGGGATGGGTATTCCAATAGATGGACTGAGGTATATGGACAACGAGCAGAAAGCTATATTCCCCGTGCTTGGAAGAGTGAGTTCAGGTTTATCCAATCTCTTTCCATACCACAATGTTACACAACACAACCAGGAATTAGAAGTTTGCGAAATCAAATATGGTTTCCAACCTCAAATTGATAATATTGCGTATCGCGTAAGGAGAAGATTCCGTCTTATCAAAGGAGGGCATCCTCAATTAGTTTTACTACATTATTCTCGAGGACCTTCTATTGGTAAGTCTCTTCCCTAAAATTCCAAAACAATTCGTTTCGAAACGTCTGATTCACATTGTACGAAGCTATCATGCCATCCCTAAACCAACCCGTTCGGTCTTATCCTCTTCGACCAACACCTGGTGATGCTGTATGGGTGCTGGCGGGCGTGAAAGCAGGACACGGTGCTCCCGGATCAACAGCAGGAGGTATTCCACCCGGAGCAGATGGAAGACCTCCTATGCCTCAAGCTACTCTTGGGGGGATGGGGGGAATGCCCTTGAATATGGGTGTGGGCATGGGTGGAAACCCACAAGCGATGCTTGCGCAACAAAACAATGCCATGGAAGCTTTGGAGCGAAGAAGCCATAGGGAAAGAGAACGAAATATGAACGCTGCCGCTGCCGCTGCTGTGAGTCTTTTTATTGAACTTCAAATAGGAGACTGAGTATCTCATCGCTGTAAAACAGCGTCAGGCGCAGAGGCAGGAAGAAGATGATTCGGCAGGTATGCCTTTTTATGGACTTGTTTTGCATGTTTCATGAAGTGTTGAATTGATCTCTTAACAGACGAAGCTGATATGATCTCGACGAGAACACTTGCACTTACCCGATATCGAAGAAATCATGAATACATGAACGAGGTGTTCATGTACGCTGCTTTCGGTGAGTTTTTTTTTCCACCGTATGAGACATGCACCAAAATTCTATGGTATCTCAGGTAACCTCAAAGAAACGACACCGCCGAAATCACCCTATTCAATATTCAACAAGGAGGAGTTAGAAGCAAAAGCTGTTAGTTAATCTTCCTACATGATTGGAATTGTAACTGAATGTGTTGTCTTCTAGTTGAAACTTCAAGCAGAAATTGAAGCTCTTCAAGCCAAGGACGCTGCTAGGAGAGAAGCAAAAGCAGCTTCTGAAGGGATTGCAGATGTGTCGATGGATACCAGCTTTCATGGAGTTGAAACGCTCACAGCAGTTTAATTGATATCATTGACCACCTGTGCCTTTCGTGCGTTATTCGATTATTCGCCTTTTATTCGTCGCTATGTTGTATTTGTTATGCTCTGACTTTTTCTTTCAATGATATCCTTTTCTTTTTGCCATCGGGTATTCTTCACCTGTCGTTAAGTCAGGATGCTGGATTGTCGCGTTTTCACGTTTTCATCGTAAGAATAGTTGAGGTGACTCATCGTACTGCGGCGCTCGATTGTAAGTTAAACAAGAATGTTCGAGCTGAGCTGAGCTGATAATACGTTCATAGGGTTTCAATCTTCAGTTCTTGCTGAGGATGCGACATCTCCAATGGAGCTTATTCATGGACGTGGAACTTCACGATTTCCTCAATGCGACTCGTCACGGTCGCAGCGATATACTTTACATACAACAAGAAACAACAAAACGGGCTTCTGCGAACTTGATTCAACAGATGACAGACAAAGTGGATCCTTCCTCCACTAGCAGCTTAGGCACCTAGCAACTCAGTCCGGGGTGACCTCAAAAATCACTTACATCTACATTCCCTTTCTAGGTTTATGGAGTAGACTCGCAATCATCGCCTTCTCAAATTCTCCTTCTGGATACTGATAACTGGTAAGAATCAACGGCAAAATCCTTGTTTCCATCAACACTGTGCTGACAAGAAGCTCTTTCCGTAGGCTGCCCATTCCTAACAGTATCAAGACCAATGTGTGGACGACGATATCTCTTATTTGCCTCAGGATCAATTATTCCGACATAATTACAGCTTATTTTTTTCGCGAGATGGAAGTTTACTGTTGAACCAATAACAAGCAGCGACCTCAAGTCTCTCTCAAAGTTGGTACCAATACGAGTGTCATCAAGTCACTAGTACACAAGTCTGCAACTACATTTCAGATTGAATACTTCCACCGAAATGAATATAACACTCGGAAAAACACTCTAGACTCCTTGTCATGGTGGACCACATTTCTTTCTTCGTAGGAACAAGGAGGATTCTTCATAGGTTTGCCCGTTTTCCTGATCATATCGGTGAACTCAAAACTGGAAACCTTTCTAATGGAAGATCTCACCGTGATTGTGTCTATTACCCCAGATATGTCTCTTCTACGATTCCAACGTCACTTGGTACCCCTTTCGAACGGCGACATGGACGGTCTTCCAGTTGTTCTAGAGTGTTGTTATCATCTGTGAGTATTTGCTAACAACGTTGTTATCTCTTCTTTTCTTCTGACTAGAATACAGTACTTGTAGCGTTACTCGAAGTTGATCAGAGAAAACACCACAATATTGGTTGCCAAACTTACATCCCCTGTGATCATCTCTTCACCTTATGGACTGCTGTCGCTGACGCGCGATCGTCGGTCGTTCAATTGAGTATGGGCAATCTGAGTGGAATGAAACTTGTGTTCCTACTGGTCTATTGGAAACATCTGGCTCTTGGCAGGTCTGGTAAGAGTCGCTCTTTATCCGCTTCAATATGTGGCTGATACTTTTCTGTTATTTTCATGAAGATGAACTCAGGATATCATATATGAGGCTGATGCAGTCGCCTGTCTCACCGTCGAAGAAGCTCGGGTGTAGAAAATTTGGTATATTCACCCACCCCTACCACCGGCGGAGAATGGTCTGTACACGCGGTGGAAAACCTCAGCCGAACCGGATGTCAACGTGTTGGTTTCGAAGATACCTACAAAGCTCTCTTCGCAATGACCTCCGTCATGGTCGATAGTTTCCAGATTCAAAATTTGTACCCTCAATCACTTATGACTTTTGAATTCAAGTTTGGCAGCTGACTTTACGGTTGGTTCAAGTATTGAATTTAGGTACGTCTCCTATTTCACTCCTATTCAATTTCTTACACGATTTTCATAGTATGAAGATGGTAAAACTCCTCACTGGAGAATTATCGCTCTTGCCCATGTATGCACTGTGTAAAGAGCACCGGAGAAAACACGGCACACTGACTTCGCTCTACAGCGTGTGTTTTCATCGAGTCTTTGCTCTCTCAATCTTCACTACATGTCTCTTGGACAAAAATCCACTACTTCGACGTTTGCAAGATCTCATAATCTTCACTTCAGTTCTGTGTGGAGGTTGCGTTGGCCATCCCTGCTGGCATTTCTGAACTACCACACTTGCCTTTTCGGGAGGAGGGTTTGTTCGGAGGAACTTCGTAGCAAGCACTAAGGCCGAGATGGGCATCCTGGGGAGATCAGTGATCATCTTGGTTCCATACTAGTACTGGTACGCCTTGAATCTTTCGAGGTCTTACTTACAATAAATGATATTGTACTGTGCTGATTTCTAAAGGCAATTGGTTGATAAGGCCGTCTCCAGTGGCCAGAATCCAGATGGTCTAGTTTTGATGGTGATCGCCTACAATTCAAGTGCTGTGTATTTTATGAGGAGTAATGAAGATGGCCTCGAGCATTTTCTGTACCATCCTACCGACTGCCGAACATATCTCACGGAATTCATAGGACCATCACTGTTGCGTATGATAGGCGCCGAACCTCTTAACTTTCCCAAATTACTTTGTATCACCTCCTCCAAAACTACGCATATGTTAGCAAGACTAGTTCACGGATAGTAGATTTGTTTAGACAGCATTGATACTCATTCAATCTATACAGTCACGTCAGAAACCTCGAAAACACCCTATCATGAGCCACGAGTCTACCGGAATCGAGTAGTACATTACAAGTGCACATTTTTGTAGGGATGTGGGAGTAGCTTGTAGGAGGAGGAGTGTATTGTGGTCGAACATAAAGCTGTATGAAGGAGTGTAAGGAGTGTGACGATCGACCGGGTATAAGGGTGTGAGAATGAGCATCCCGCGCTGTGTGGAAAATTGATGAAAGTGTGAGGATGGTCCAACGTGCGTGCTGGCAGAAGAAATACGTGCGTGGACAGAGACGAGGAAAGAAGAAATGTCAAATTGATGTGAATGCAAAGTGAGGAATAGAAAAACTAGCAACATCAACGGAGGACTAGAGGAAAAAAACGAAATAAAAAAGTTACTGCCTAAGATAGAGTCTGTAAAAGAAGTCCACGTGAAACATTACAGCAAGAACGATGTTGCCAAAGCGGCAAGAACACTTGTGGTCATCAATGTGCCAACCCCTGCTAATCTCCAAGACGATTCACCACCAGTTTGGACAAGACGGTTCTGCGCGGTGAGAGTAGGGTCTGAAGCACTAGATACGTTCCGCAATTGTGTTTGCGGGAGCATATTGGGCGTCGTAGAAACCTGGAACATCGGCGAAATGGGAGCACCGTCGAATTGGAACATGTGAAGCTTGTACCCGTCGGTGGGATCCTGGAAGATTCGCCACTGCACATAGAGCTCTGTGTTGTTATAATCTTGAATGAAGTTGGATACAGCAGCGCAAGGATCCTGAGTTTGTTGGTAACCATCTCCATTAGGAACGAGGAGCATGGAGTTGTTTGGGAGCAGTTGGAACTGCCCATGGAACCAGTTCATTACACCCGTGATACAGTGGGGATCAGATCCTATGAAGTAGTCAGAAACGCCGCATACATATAGGAGGAGAGTGGTAACTACCATTGCCGACAAATCTATACCGAGCCATCTCAAACCAGCCGGTAGAATCATCACTGTAGAAACCAGATAAATTTGAGACAGAATAATGTATGCCGTTCCATGCTTACAAGGAGATTGAGATACCAGCAACTGGAGGATAAGTGAATGTTTGGTTGATAGGATTGGCGAAACCCTGGGAGATAAAACTATGTCAGCCCTCTTCTTTTCGTCGCCTGCATGGATGTACGCACTGAACCCGTTAAAACCTTCTGACTACCACTACTCCACAGACCCGTCAAACTTGTAAGATTGTGGTCGGAGGTGAGATCCTGAGCCAAGGCTGGTACAGCCGTTAAGAGAAGAGAGATCAATGGAAAGATCATTGTTGTTTGAGTACGTCCTCGCAAAAGAGTGGTTTGAGGTCGGAAAGTTGAGGTTGTTGCGAGAAAGATACTAAATCTTCGGTCAACGGAGAGATTGAAAAGTGAGAGTGCGCTGTGCGCGGTGACGACGAGGCGTCGACGGGCGGTGGGAAGAGAGGATGAGGGTAAGGAATGTGTTTGGCTTTGTTTTGCCCTTTGAACAGCACAGGCCCGGCAATCCAAATTTGGAAGCATTTTCTTTTGTTTTTATGTCACGTGAGTGCGCGACATGGCCTAGTTACCGTCACCATCTTTCATTTTTGATTCTCCTGCTGTGTTACATGTGACAGAATATGATTCTCCTCCTCCCAAAATAACCTCCAAACCATGACCACTCACGGCGATTTTAAAAGAAAGTAGAACCATTAAAAACAGCCAATTAATTCGACTGTATTCCTGCAACATTGCACAGGCGACCAGTGGCAAGTTATCGCCGCCATACAGCTCGGCTGACACTGTTTACAGGATTAAAATAAATATTGTGCGCTGTGAAGATAGCATCGGTTACTTCATTGAGCTCGATAAGTCCTTCTTTCTGACCTCGTATGAGACTCAAGTTACTGACGTAGATTTACAATTGAACATTCAGTACCTTGCCCTTCTCTAGCCATTTGGCTGCCTTCTTATACGCCGTAAACCGATAATCGAAGGAATTTGCCTATTTGACTCTTTGGTACTAGCCATGAATATATATAGAGCCTCGAAGATCCACCAGCAGTGTATTCATATTCAGTGGCAAAGTATGCCAACCTTTGGGCAATTCACTGATCGAAATACGCACTGTACTAGTCTATATACTCTGACTCTAGCCCAAAGCTATGGCAGCGATTTAGAATAGTAGGTTGACTCGGAGGTCGGTCAGTATTCAGTCCTGCTGGTATATTCCCATCTCACAGTTTCTTTTCTGATGCATAGAGTACAATGATTGAGAAAAGTACTGGCAAGACGTTTCTATGTCAGCTACTTATATCCAACTGCCTGTAGTTCAAGTTAGCGGTCGGATCGATTCCGAGAGTCGTCAGTATGTTACTCCAGATAGTGTCATTTCTGCACATTTTCAGTGACGATGTTCACCGACTGATTGATTATCATTATCTTCATAACCACTTGTGGATTGCTATCGAATATTGGCGCGAAGGGAAGGTCTTCTTCGGAGTCCTAGAGTACCCCACATCGTGACCAATACCCCGCCTTCAGATCCTCCTCCGTTTCAACGGACAGAAGCTGCTTCAGCCATGTGCACGAAATTTCCCTCCGTTGACTTGTCGAATTCATTTAGTCAAAAGCTCGTTTTCTAATCGTGCTGGCGATAACGAGTCCCACTGCTGACCTCTATCTATTCTTCCCCATTCAATCACCTCTGTCTCATGATCTCTCAACGACATCAAGCACAGTGTATGATTGTACGTGATTAGGGTTGAAAATGACAAAACCTATGACTTCCAAATTCTATGTCAACAATATGGACCGATATATGGGACCGAGCTACCCAAACCGAATAGTCATGGAGGGCATTTTCCTTGCCAATATTTAGTGAACTCTCAAGCTTTCCTATCGGTTCACCGACGGCATCCGACAATCACATCCTTGGCTTCTTCTCCCGCAAACCGGGAGTTTACCATCCCGCAACATTACTTGGGTGTGGTGCCGCTATATCATACAGTCGGAGGAAAATCATCACATGAACCATTGGCATGCTTTACCGGACGAACACCTCATGCCTTCCAACGTCGGTTCATAACGCGGGATTGGATGGATCATTTTCCGTTACTACCACTTCATCGTGAAGTCGAATTTCCACCAAAAGAAGTCGCGTTTTGGCAACTGACCCAATACCGAACAGAACTTATATGAAGACAAGTGACGGTCAAAAAGTGTTCTTTTTCCGCCGAGATTGTTGTTTGTGCCTACCTTCTTTCAATAACCAATATAATTTGAGGCATACGACACACTGATTCGTCTGTCGACAGTTTCCAACCGTTGTTCACGGCAGCTCTCTGATTATCACAAGGTAACTTCAACTTAAATCGCGGTTCGTTGAATAGAGGTATCAGTGCCTCCCTGACTTTAGAAATTTGTATAAACTTGTCGTTAACATGCAATATATCATGCTCAAGCTTTTGTTGGATAAAAATCGAGGATCATCCGCTCTCGGTGATATATATTCTTCTCAATGAAATTCATCCATCACAAGTTCTTCGAGTATATCAGTTGAGTTCTCCGACCCGTCATCTGCCTTCGATACCACCAACCGTCGGTAATTATTCTCCAAAATTTGGTCACGATGCTCTCCGACTTTGAAACCTCTCGCTGTTCTCTGACGGTTCCTTCAATCGTAGTAATGTCACGAGCGCTTTTAAATGGTCCGCAAAGTCGGCATGGTCTCGGCTTCTAACGATTGGATGATACGGAGGCTCTGATTGGCCATAAAATCCCATCAGTGACCCGATGTCACGCTCTAGATTGGGCCATGACCCTAATGAAGTAGTGGTTGATATTGAACGCCAAGTTCGCATATTCTGTGTTTGATAATGATTCTAATGAAATAATAATGAAATCGCTAGAAAGCGCATATATCAATACATTAATCCCTTGTCAATTGATGAATCATCGACAAGGGATAAAACCATACTAAGCCGATAATAATTACGAGATGCGTTCGTGACGAAGGAACTACGGAGAGGGGCATGTGAGTGGGTGGGGAGAGAGATGGTAGGACGGAAGGCATGGAGACAGTCCATTCTTTTACGTCCATATAGAAAATGCAATATACAATTGAACAATCAATCCTTCTTTAATTCACGTCGAATCACAAACACGCGGTCACCATCTGTTCTTGTTGTAAGTTCCTGCACACCACGGCCACCTTCCAATCCTTGTGCACTCCGTCCCTTAGCGAGAACAACATACATTTCCAGACCATCACCAACCTTGATAAAGATACCGAAGGAATCAGCTTGACGTCGAGGGTAAGAGGTACGGAAAGATAACAGACCTCAATATGACGCTCGGTCGCACTTGTGAAAGAATCAATGACGATTGAAAGAACGTCTGATAATGGCAAATGCAAAGGATGAGATTGTCCAGGTGCTGCTTGCTGATTCTTGAAGTAAATCTAAGATACGAGATGAAGTCAGGTGTAAGTTCGGTTAAGAATCGGATTGAACGTCGCAAGATGATCAATCACTATAACATACCTGATTATCCAAGAAAGGCTGGACTAATGACTGCGCGGCACCTGCCGCTCGACAAGCCTCTCGTTCATATGATCCTACGGGATCAAAGGAATATACAGCACCAGTGCCTGCGGGGTAGAGAACATGTCAGAATCGGTGTTCGGACCTAAAAGGGAGAAAGTTCAAAATACCATCTTCCTCGATGCCTCCAAGGATGTTGTAGACGTAATATGGGAAGAATCGTTGAGCGTAGAGCATTGTCTGAATCAAACGAGCAATTGCTCGGAGGGGCATATCTTTCGCATGCGCGTGGCGATACCACTGATTCAAGCGGTAAGTACAAATGGTTTAACGACATAGACAAGCCACCACCCACCTCCAATCGTTGTTTCACTTTCTTCACAAACATGTTACCGTCCGCTGCAAAACCGTTGACAGCCAAAACGGCGCGATCCGTTCTAAGGGGGACGCGTAATGAGCTTCAGATGTAGGATTTGGGCACGCGTAGATGAGATTAAGCACAACTTACAATCGGAAAACCTTTGGTGCATATCGTGTCTGAATACTGTAACCTTCGCTCTGCCTAGTGTCACCTGCAATGACGGTGAAATCCGCACCAGCAATGGCAAGGATCGTTCCACCGTTCTCAGTGTATGGGTTGAATGAACGTTGTTGTGGGTGGGAGAATGAACCGTCCGGCATTGTTATCGTCGATGTTGACAAGAATACAAAATACAACGGCAAAGTAAAAGTTCAAAGACAAGTTCAGAATAGATGGCCGGGGTAAGGAGAAGTTAGAAAGACAAAGTTGCAGGAGCGATGTAAATACTTGAGGCGTAAGCTGAAGGCCGCGTCAGATTTGGAAGCGCCCATATTCGCGCGACCTGCCAGTTCGGAGTTTAAAATTATCCAGAATAGTCCGAGGTTCTTGCAAGGCACCTCTCTCCTCTCTTCGTTTCTGATCCCAACCACAACATTCTCGCACTGCACGGAGAATGCTCGGGGCAGGTCTCTTGTTGAAAAACCTCACGGTGAGTCTACGGAATGCAGCCGTGAAACAACTACTTTTAGTATTAACAAAGCCCACGATTGGCCATTAAATCTTGCAGATATAATCCGTTGACTTCACCGATTCCCATTTGTCGCTACATTCGAGTTATTCTCGAGTCCCTCATCACGAAGCGCGCCCGGTCGATACAACACTGAATTCACCAGGTTCGATGTCACCTTTATTCTCCGGTCGTTGACAATGTGAACCGTTCTATTCAGTTGTCTCGCATTCCTTGACAGACGGCCTCTTCCAACTCCCCACATGCTGTGAATTTGATACTTTCTAGCTTTTAGTTCTCACTGGTCCCACCACAACGAGATGCCGGATGATACACCCGTCATTCCGACTCGTATCGCCAGGACATCCAAGTGCTTCGAGATCAACTATAGGACCTGCTCTTCCACCAAATATCATGGAGCGCCGGTCACAGAATCTCTTACCATCTCTCCGGACTCGAGACAGATCCAACTTGTCGCGACTACCTATTCGTGTCCAGAGATCGTGTTCTATGCCGCTTCAGCTGCGACATGATTCACCGTTCTTCTCATGCTCGACTTCTTGTATAGAGTCGGGATATTCATATTTGTGTTCCGGAAAAGTATCTCTCACGAACCTTGATCTTTGCTTTCTTTGGATCTACTTCGTCAAGCCGCGTGCCTGCTTTGTCTTTTGCATCTCAGCGAAGTCAATCTATCGATTAACAAATTCCGCGAGCAGGGCGCTGCATTGTGAGGTAGTATCTTACTACCGAACGCTCGCTCTCCGTACGTTGGTCGGTGACTATCAACAGTTGAAGGTGTCTTGGACTCCATGATAACTCAGGGATGTTCCTTGAGCCACACGAGTCTATCAAATACCGGGGGGGGTTGCCTTATGTAATAGCTCGTTACAGCGCAAACATATACCAGACATGATGGTATGTATTGTGCGTGTTTTTTTTACAATGATCTCTTTGTCCAAACAAAAGATCATTGTATTTTTGTCTATGTATCCCTTCAAGACATACACTTTGTATGTGGGCATGTCCAGCGCATCTTGTGCCTATGTAATCGAGCATTACATACCTCAATCCCCCCCGGTGAAAGTCCTCATTTTGCGCACGCAGGAGCATTCCGGTGATTTCTTCAGATATGCTTCCATGGTAATTGGAACATGGTTCTTGTAAGTAAGGCTATTCGATATTGATCCTTACCTGTTGTTCACTACGATGAATAGGCCATGTTCTGGCTCTCAAACCTTGGGTATTACAATGCAGCGCATCTATTGTCAGAAGAAAACTCACCCACATATCCTTTTCGGCTTTGTTTGGCTCTTCTGTCTTCGCTTTCCTAATTTTGTGCAGAGCGAGCCCCTGCCTACTGAACTGTCCCGTTTTGCATTGCCACATGTTCTCCATTGTTTCTCTAATGCTCTAATCTTTACTTGGTGTCCGATGCGATGATGCTGAGGGTCGATCGATGTATACCTTTCAAGTTGTCTCCTCAGGCAACGGTTTCATCTGAGTGATTGACTCATAATGGGGAATCCCTTCTCATGCATTTGTTCTCTGTCTCCCCCCTCCCCCTTTGCTGTTAATATTTGCGACAATGAGTCCTGAGTGACTGGCTCATCGTCGGATTCTTTGCCGTCCATCCTAAACCTATTGCCTGCATTGATGTGATATCTATGTTCACCTTCCCGGCGGGTGAACAACCCAGTCCTACGAGGACCAAGTTCTTCCCACGCAATCTCTTTCGTGGTTGTTCTTAGCAATCAACACGTCGACTTTTTCTGTGGGATGAATCAAGCATTACCCCTGGAGGTCCGTGACCGTGTTCGAGAAGAACAAAAGCTAAGTATCACACAGTGAGTACTTTATCTGACAATTGACATTCGCTCTTTTTCGTTGATGTTGCATACAGAGCTGTATTTGGCTGATTCGTCCGTCGATGGGATTCTATTCCAGTCCCCAATCTTAAACAACACTATTTTCATCATAAGGAAATCCTGCATTCAACAGCGTATTAATCACCATTCAGTGCATTACTCTCAACATCCTCTCCCCTTCTCTACCATTGGTGAAGGTTCTCTCACAAGCTTCCATCGAGACCTTCCATATAAATTCTGTTCCAAGGACCCGAGATTCTGCGCCGATCGCCGAGTCTCACTTGCAACATCCGACGCCTGTAGTTGGCGAAGATACTGCACTCTCTACCGCAATCCCTGCGGCTGCCATAGTAAACGTTGATTCTGGATCCACTTGTCATTCCCTTCAAGGCTTCGTTGGAGCATCTCATTGCTGCGGTATATACCCACCTACTCGACATCTGTAACTTCAACTTACAGGCTGCTTTTCTCAGTTCGAAAGTGTGGAGCCGCTACATCGTGTTATCCGGTTGGAAGTGTCAATTTTTTACCCGACCTCGCCGGACGTTCTGTGGATCCCAGTGAATGTCGACTAACCTACATACAGGTTCACACACTGATACCATCGCATGCTGTAAGCTTTGCATTATCTCCAGAATACAGATCCATGTCTGCTAGGCACAAAGCTTGTGCGATCCGATCAATATCTCGACGAGCACAACGTGTCTGAAAGGTACGGACTCAGTATTCTGCCCCGATATTCGCTAAACCATACCAGAACGGTCTCGCATCCTAACGGAGGCATTAACTGTAGTGCAATCTGCACAAATCCCCGACATATCATCCGATAACCCGAAATGTATGCTTATTACCCTCGTTGTCTCTTCCTCTGCATGTTTATGAATGATAACGTGGGTACCATTATCTGCTCCTGGTCTCATTTTGGTGGTCCGAGCTGACTGGTGATCCGTTTTTCCACCTAATTGCAGATTTATGAATGTCATCACTCATTGGGACTTCTTTTTCGTATGTCTTTTTCTTCTTGCGTCTATTTTCACTCTTCCCAAGGAGATGACAGCCTCGGAGTGCCCCGTGGGTACAGATTTCACGATGCACCTCAGTTTCACCTAGAAGCCGTATACACCATTGCTAGGTTCAACGTTGTGCGCTCCTCGGGACACCACTCCAATACGCCACAAAGTCACAGTGGCCCAATTTGGATTTGCCTCATTTTCTGCTCAGATGATACAAAACGATTGCCACGCCAACCTCAAGCTACCGTTATTTCCAGCCAGGGCCCTGCAAGTTGTTGCATGCCTCATGTACAGGCGCCTTCCTTGTCTTCGTCCATGGTGTTTGCATCTGCTTCTCAACTCACTGCGTTCACACGTAGATTTGTGCCCTCAAATGTTGAGCACGTTGACAACGTACCAATCAAGTATTCGTTAGATCCTGAATCCCATTGCGACATTCATAGCCTGACAGGATCTTCCGATGATGAGCTTTATGTGCCACACGAACCCCAAGCGAGTTTTCTTATCTTCTATCGGTCTAAGTCTGAACCCACGTTCTTACTCGCTGAACCTGTTCTGTGTGACGGATAGATGTTTCTGGTGCGATGAAGGGAACACTGGTGGTCACTCCGGTGATTATCATATCCAACTCGAAGTACGCAGTCGACCGAGGCACCGAGCTGGTCCCCTAAGGTTGTTATTAGGTCATTATCCCGGTAATCCCCCGAGATGCCTGCTCAAGAAGATCGGGTCCCGCCCAATCCCCAATCAAAACCTCTAAAGATGTATTTGCTATTGGATGGAAGGTGCGCTATGAAATTTTTATAGGATGCGTGAAAATATCGTTTTTGACTCGTTGACATGCAGAACGTACGATGGATTTTATCGGTTTCATGCTATGAAGCTGGTGTCTCTCAATCAAATAATCGGAGAAATTGTGTACATGTTCTATGTCACAGAGATAAAATTTTGAACGTGCACGTTTGGTCATCTAGTTCCTATTTGTCAGTCGCAGTGGTGCCGTTTCATTGAAAATCTGGGACTTTAACTACTTTCAACTATACGCGCTTCCGTTAGGCATGTTAGTTACTTCGGACAACCGGAAGCAGTAAGTAGTTCTGTCTCGTGGCGTTTGTGTTTGGTGAATGTCTTTGGGATGCTAACTTCATCCCTATATAGAGAACTCGTGCATCGCAATCGTCGCAGGCTGAGGGACTGGTATCAATGGCTCCAATGTCATGAATGTATACAATTTAATCCTTCAGCGGCGTCGCAGAACTACTCGTCGAACCGGGCCATTATGTCAGCAGGTAAACACTTTTGGTTGCTGACTCGCTCGTACACCCTTAACTCTCCCTCCTGACAGATCAAGGTAAGCCATCCATTCTTACCATGGTCAATCACCAGATTCTGAATAGTCTCCAATGCAGATCTCAATTTCTTAAGACCTGTTTCCAAGTTCCTCTCAACACTTTTCATCTTCGGGGATCCCAAGACCTCCTTCTGAACTTCCTCGAAGACACCACGGTTATGGATGGCAAGGAATAAATGAGGTGTTTGGGAAAAGAACACTTGAGGATAAACGTGATCCCAGTCGAAATTGGCGGCGTTGCGTTGCGAGCGAGTCACCATTTCTACGATGTCTTCTTGAGCAACAGTGCATCCCGCCCGAATAACTTTAATATCTCCAGGGGAAGGATCTTCAGGTAATTGGGATTGTGGCAAAGAGGACGACACGGCCAACCCCGATAGAAGGTTCGAAAGATCATCCACGTCACCAGGAGACTGAGTAGGCTTAGGCTTATCAGCCTTCTCCGATTCAAGAAATGCGTCAACTTCAAAGCTGACCACAATGGTCATACCATCGAAATCCTACCATCCGAATTTCGTATCCATATCACTAAACACTTTTTGATGACAAAAGGTAGACCACGCACGTATTTTATGATCCTGTGGTTCCCAACCGCTCCTTCACAACCTGCTACAGGCTTTGTGCTCACTTCTTCAAAGTTGTGTCCATAGCCTGTAAACTCTCCTGGTCGCTCGAGGGTTCGCGCTTCCCATCTATCCAACAGAATTGTCTTCTTTCCGGCCAAGTGTGTATCAATCCTGAAATCTCTTACTTCTCCACCCCTCTCCTCGCCATTCACCCATCGTAATAGCTGTCTCAAACTATTACGACCGGTGACAATGTCAACCTTGGACCAATCAATCTCCTCTGCTCCTTCTTCACCTTGAAGGACATCAATCGCTATGAAAGACGCTAGATGCTGGGAAGATGGGGTTCGAAAGCCATTTTGATCTATAAATTTTCCCCCGGAATCCAGCTCTACCTTAAACGGGAGTTCCTTGTTCAACCAAATGGGAGGTGCACCTAGCAATCTCGACTAAGCGTCCACCTAGCGGTCAATCGCGAACGAAATCGACATACCGGGAACAAGAATCGTGGGTTCAGATTTGTTTACCCAGCTGTAGGAACCGATGCAAGTCACATCCTTGATCTTGAAATCGACGGTGTCTGCGTCGTCTTCCGTGGGCTTGAAAATTGTTTGTATAGATCCATGACGAAGACTTTCCTTCATTTCTCGCTCTGACGTCGCTGAAGCGATTCCCATCGTCGAGCCGCCTCTCCACCCTCTTCCCCCACCTCGTCCGGAAGAATTCGATCCCCCGTAGGATCGCGGCCCGTTCGCGATTCTTTGAGGATAGAAAGACATATTCAGTCTGATACTCAGTTTGCGTGGTAGTCGAGAAGTGGAAAAGGGTCGTGCAGAAACTTGAAATATCCGGGTCCTTTTAAGCTTCAAGCACCTGCGTGAGATTGATTCCAGGTCGCCTTATCATTTGAGGCAACTCCAGCCAATTCCAGTGTAAAAAAATTCAGGACCCTTAGAGGTACTACGTCTCATTCTATACAACAACACACTTACCATTCTGCGTTATTCGACTAGCCGAATTAATCGTTTAGAAATCCCATGTATCCTCATTCTGGAGCGTTTGCGCCGCAGTACACAGTTCTGGACCAGCTAGGTCATAGGCTCCCAACGTTGTCATCCAAATTCCATTCAAAATTCCACTATACGTAACCGGTGTCGAAGTCGAATGACAGGTATCGGGGGTACCACTCCGAAACAACGCTTGGAAACCATTGCGATTAAGGATTTCCCTGCATTTCATCGTCAATACATACACAATCCAGTTGGAAGCCATCATGATGTGTGCACCACAGACTATTTTGTTTCATTCGGATTGTAAGAAGTTCGATGGCGGGTTGAATATCATGTGTTTATATGAGTACAATCTTGCAGTTACAAAGTGTTCCCAATCACATCTCAAAACGGGACATTATGCTACTAGGCAAGCTGCTACGATTGCTGATTCGCTCGTACACTTTCAACTCTCCCTCTTGGCACAACAAGGTCAGTCGTCCATCTTCACCATGATCTATGACCAAATTCTGAATCGTCTCCAAAGCAGATCTCAATTTCTTAAGTCCTATGTTTAACTCCCTCTCAACTCTTCTCATCTTCGGGGATCCCAACACGTCCTTCTGAACCTGCTCGAAGTTACCGCGATCGTGTATTGCGAGGTACAGGTGAGGGGTTTGGGACAAGAACAGCTGCGGGTAAACATCCCCCCAATCAAAATCGACGACATTGCGTTGAGACCGCGTCGTCAGTTCTACAATATCTTTTTGTGCAACAATGCATCCCGCATGAACAACTTTAATCTCGTCGGGCGAGGAACCTCCAGGAGGTCGCGTTGATAGTAGCGGAGAAGACGACACGACCAACCCCGATAGAAGGCTCGACAAGTCGTCCATGTCGTCGGGAGGCTGAGTACGGTTGGATTTACTAGTGGGATCAAGGCATGCATCGACTTCGAATCTGACCACTAGGATCAAACCATCAAAATCCTAACACCCATTTGTCAAATCACTAAAGACAACTTGGGTAAAGTAGGTAGTTTACTCACATATTTTATGATTCTATGGTGTCCAGTAGCACCAGCACAGCCTGATACAGGTTTAGTACTTGTCTTCTCAAAATTATGCCCAAATGCTGTGCTGCCCTGTTCAAATGTCTTCTTTTCCCAACGAGAGAACAGCACTGTCCTCTTTCCACCCAATTGGGTATCGATCCGGAAATCTTTAACTGGCCTACCATCTCTCTCCACGCCTGTTACCCATCGCAGCAGCTTTCTCAGACCATTTCGATCCGTCACGATGTCCACATTAGACCAATCGACCTTCTCCATCCCAGGTTCATCTTCAAGTACATCAGCTGCTTTGAAAAGTGGTAGCAAGGTGGAAGATGGAACCCGATGACCATTTTGATCAATGTATCTTATACCAGAGTCTGGCCGGACTCTGAATAGGAGCTCCTTGTCCTGCCAAATGGGAGGTGCGCCTTTTGGTTCAATTTCAGCTTTTACGTGATGTAAATGACGAACAAAGGTGGCTTTACCTGGAACAATTATTGTAGGATCTCGGTTGTCTGCCCAGCTGTACGAGCCGACGAAGGTCAATTCCTTGATCACGAAGTCAACATGGGTTGCATCGTCTCTCGTGGGTCTGGTTATGATCTGCATATACTCGCGACGAAGATCCTGCTTCATGTTGCGTTCAGGAATGGTTTCATTAGAATGAACATGGGACCATGGACCTCCTTCACTTTTCCCTCTGCTACCTCTTGCGATATGACGTGTTGCTGGACTGGATCGCCATGTCGGAGTTGTCGCGTAATTCAAGGGCATTTATTCGGAATAGGGTGTAGTTATGATTTCTCTGACGGCTTGGGTTTGAAGGAGGTTGGTACAGTAACTTCAAACATGCATGTCCTTTTAAACTCACCAAATCCACCCCAGCCTGCGGCACTGCTGACTAGACTCGAAGTAATTCCAGAAACATGATCGGACCCTTGATGCCAGAAATACTACGCCTCCACCAGCCCACACTTCTCTCGTCTTTCTTTGGTTCAAAAAGTGTGCTGTATGTGTTGTGCCGCAGCAAGTAAGAAATCAATGTAATCACGGGCCGCCGAGTAGAGAAGTTGAATCGTTTCCCAACTTGTGGGATTTTCGCCGCAGTATAACGAAATCGACAAGAAATTTATTCAAGATTCGATATGCAGTTCAAGATTGCCATTCACATCTCGAAACGGGCCATTATGGTACTTGGCAAGCAACTTCGGTTGCTAACTCGCTCGTACACTTTCAGCTCTCCCTCTTGGCACAGCAAGGTCAGTCGTCCATCTTTCCCATGGTCTATCACTAAATTTTGAATTGTTTCCAACACGGCTCTCAGTTTCTTCAGCCCGATATTCAGCTCCCTCTCAACTCTTCTCATCTTTGGAGATCCTAACACCTCCTTCTGAACCTCTTCGAATCTACCGCGAGTATGTATCGCTAGGAAAAGGTGCGGTGTCTGCGACAAGAAAAGTTGAGGATAAACGTCTCCCCAAGGAAAATCCACGGCACTGCGAGTGGAGCGAGTGGTGAGTTCTACAACGTTTTTCTGCGAGGCAATACGACCTGCACGAATGATGTTAATGTCACCAGGGGAAGGACCTGCAGTCTTCCGAGCCGATGACGAAGAGGACGACACAGCCAACCCTGTGAGAAGGCTTGACAAGTCGTCCACATCGTCAGAAGACCGACCGGGCTTAGAGTTGTCCTCAATACATGCGTCAACTTCGAATCTGACCACCAGGATCAATCCATCGAAATCCTACCATTCATAACTCTATCAGGAAGGAAATAGAAACAAAAAGGGCTCACGTACGTATTTTATGATTCTGTAATGTCCGGTTGCTCCTGCACATCCGGCGACAGGTGTCGTGCTTACCCTCTCAAAATTAATTCCATAGCCTTTGGAACCTGTAGGAGGCTCGAATGTCTTCTTTTCCCACCTGTTGAACAGAACGGTTCTCTGACCGGCCAACTGCGTATCTATCCTGAAATCCTTCAGAGGCTCTCCATCTCTATCCACTCCATTTATCCATCGCAGTAGCTTCCTCAGACCATTGCGATCTGTGACAAAATCTACATCGGGCCAGTGAATCTTCTCTGTTCCCCTGCTTTCTTCAAGGACATCGATTGCTTTGAACGTTGGTAGGAACGGGAACGATGGAACCCGAAATCCATTCTGGTCTATATATCTAATCCCGGTGTTTGGGTAGACTTTATAAGGAAGTTTCTTATTCTTCCAAATGGGAGGTGAGCCTGATGATTTCATCTCAGTTTCTATCCTTGTATCACTCATGAAAAAAATCGAATGGTTACCAGGTACAATGATAGTAGGCTCTGAATCGTCCACCCAGCTGTACGAGCCTATACAGATCAGATGCTTGATCTCGAAATCGACAACAACTGCGTCGTCTTTAGTAGGCCTTGAAATGGTCTGTATGGATGTTTGACGAAGGTCTTCATTCATGGCTCGCTCGACTGGTTGAGCGGTTTCCATCAAATCACCAAGCGGCCTCACATCACCATAGGATCGCCAAGCTTGTGTTCTTACAGATTCGGAAGACATTCAATTAAATCTGAAGTCGTGATTTGTGCGCTGGGCCAAGGTGAGCAGTAGGAAAGGTCGATAGGTACGGAAACCTCAAATGTATGTCCTTTTGAATTTCGATGGTCAGTGGGCCAAATATATCCAAGATTGCGGTATCACTTGACACGACTCGAGGCATTTCAAGTACATACTTGCAGTTCTCGATCACAGTGTGCATTACTACGCCTTCTGACTTGGTTGATCCAGGTTTACAATGTGCCTCCTTGTTCACCCTTTTTTGGTATAATGGCTACGCTGCTGAGGCAAGCTTAAGGGAATGAATGCTCTGTTACCACATCCTCAATCCAGAATATTTCCACCGCAGTACTACAAGTTCAACAAACTCAGTTTTCACGAAGTGTGCATCCATCTGTACTCCATAGAGGATTCTAGAGCAGTTGGGCTAGACCGTTTGAATAACAGAACTTCCTATATTTCTACAGGACTTCATGCTCGAGATTTTGAGGAGAAAAGGCATTTCCGAGTCCCCCGAAGGACTATACGATACAGAATGATGACCATACAACAAATTTACACTCCAAACCAGGCCATAATATCATCAGGTAACAACCCCCTCTTGCTCCTGTGCTCATATACCTTCAACTCACCGCCCTGGAGAAGTAGAGATAGCTGACAATCCTTCTTTCCATGATCGATGATAAATTCTTGTATACGTCGTAAAGCAGCCCCAAGCTTCCTAAATTTGACATCATAGTTCTTCTGCACCATTGTTGCCGGTGGTCGCAACGAATGCTTAACCACCGTATGAAAGTTGCCATCATCGTGCACTGCGAGGAAGATATGCGGAGTCTGTGATAGGAATATTTGAGGGTATTTTTTACCCCATTTCAACTCGTTTCGAGAACAAGTCACAAGTTCGACGATGTTATGTTGTGGTACGGTGCGGCCAGCTCCAATGATATTCAGATCTCCGGAAGAGACAAGAGTGTTAGATGATGAGGGAGATATGGTCAAACTCGCCAAGCTGTTCGATAGATCGTTGGTAGGGTCGCTCGAGTCGCAGACCACGGGTTCGCTGATACCCTCATCATCCATGAGACATGCATCAACTTCAAACCTTACCACCAGAGTCAAGCCGTCGAAATCCTGAACATGTAAAAAGCCACTGTCATCGATGGAGAAAGGGACAGCGTGTATTATCCACGTACATATTTCACCACCCTGTGATATCCTGTCGTCTCCTCACATCCAGGCACCTCCGTTGTGCTCTCCTTCTCGAAATTGTAGCCATATCCAGTGCCTCCTGCGCTCGTCGCCAATACCCTTTGCTCGAACCGAGTGAAAAGGACCGTTTTTATACCAGCAAGTTGGATGTCAATTCTAAATTCCTGGTTTTCTCCACTCACCCATCTTAATAGCTTTCTCAAGCTGTTACGATCGGTAACAAAGTCTACCTCCACCCAATTGACCCTGTTCGTTTCTGGCTCTCTTTGGGCAAACTCAACGGCTCTGAAAAGAGGGAGCAAGGGGCATGAGGGAAAGCGGGATGCATTCTGATCGACAAAGCTCCATGAATCAGGGTTTACACTATATGGCAATGGCCTTTCCCTCCATATTCTTGGAGCACCTTAATGTTACTTCAAGATCAGCGCCGAATTGCTTCAAATTCTACATCATCAAATACCTGGGACCAAGATGGTTGGCTGATCACTATTGATCCAACTATAGGATCCAATGCAACTCAGATTTTGAACTTCGAGGTCTTCGTTTCCTGTACCTTCGGGAATTCCTGGTTTCGGGATGGTGTGAATAGAAGTTGGATTCAGGTCTTCGTTGAATTTCCGTGGTTTTCGACTGCGTCCCACACCCGAGGGTGGGCGCGTGCGCGCAAAATTTCCACGTCCTCTGGGACGTCCAGTCCACCTTCCACTTCCGTTACGCATTTGGCTCCCTATTCCTCTCATACGCTCAACACCACCTTGTGATTGTTCAACCTCCACTTGAGATTGTCCCCTGGTACCTCTTCCACCTTCGTCCCCCCCTTGACCGCGAGACCGTGTAGTATCACCTCTGCCACGTGACTCACGGTGTCGACCTCGCCCTTGCGTTTCAGTTGATCTAGTACCACTGGACATAGGATAAAGGCAACGATGTGACAGGTTACAAATGCGAGCAGGGTGATAACTCTGATGATTTGTACTACGATCTTGTTATAAAGACACTGTTGAGCAATGCTGCAAATTCGTGTCAAGGCATGAGGCAGCGTATGAACATAACTCTAACCTTGGTTGTCCAACGCCTTGGGAATTTCCGTTTGAATGTAATTCTTGAGGGCTACTTCTGCCCGCACGTGGAGTGACTACAACTTTCGGTGCCTCCCCTCCTGTTTTCAGTTGAGTCCTAGGTCGTAGTATCGAGGACTATGTTATCATGTTCTTCCATTCCACAATACCTCTGCTGCAAGTTGCATGGTATCCGAAATAGAGCGTCGCCTGGTACATGCATACAAACTCCAACAATTTTGATACAGCTCGAGTCAAGCCAGATACCTTTTGATTGGTGCTAAAAAGAAACCTGCGACAGCTCTGTTCAATCTACGTTATATTTCATACGCATGGCGAGCGTACACTGATCTGAAATCGTTTAAAATGCTTACAATTTGCACTAGAAATTTAAGCTTGAAGCCGAAGCAAAGCTTGAGTACATATGTCTTTGAAGTAGATACTCAGATAGTTGCCAAGTTCAAATTCAACTCCGAGTCGTTGTGAACAGTACGTGTACACGTGGCGTAATTACATAAATATTAATGTGGTAGTACTAGTCTGAGTCGGACCGTCACCAGCTATGTACTCCTTTCGCAACCTTTCCGCTCCTCTCTTTCACTTAAAGGCTCTGGACGAGTTATTCTATAGGTATGATTGAACTCCGTGCTTGATGCATCTGATAACTTCAAATTTATGAGCAGTGAGCACTACCAACTAGAATACAGGGAATGGCCTTTCAAAACCATCTACATTCCGATCGCTGAACACCATACACCGGGAATTACTATGTTTTATCTTCAAAGCAGGCCATAAAATCATCGGGCAAACATCCCGCTTTGCTCTCACGCTCATAGACCTTCAATTCTCTTTCCCGCAGAAGTAGAGACAATCGACCATTCTTCCCATGATCAGCAACTAAATTCTGGATACTTCGTAAAGCAGATGCAAGCATCCGAAACTTGGTATCATGCTTTTCTCGCATTTGCATCATTTGCGATGATTCCATACGCTCCTTCCGCAATGTATGGAATTCTCCATCTTTGTGAGTTGCCATGAAGAAATGCGGGGTTTGCGATAGGAATAATTGAGGGTATACTTCTTCCCATTCTATACCGCTTTTTGAACGAGTGGACAGCTCAATGATATTTTTTTGCGATACCGCAGTACCCGCCCGGATGATATTCAGATCGTTGGGTGGTATTTCGGGTGGAAATGGGGGAGATTCAGACACAGCTAAACCTGCCATACTCCCCGACAATGCATCCACTTCAGGTTGATTTGGCTCCAAATTAGGGACTTTGTCATCTTCCAGGCATGCATCAACTTCAAATCGAACAACAAGAACCAAACCATCGATGTTCTACAGGTATTCAAGTCAATAATGATGATGACACTGAAAACGTTACATTCACCGACATATTTCACGATCCGATGGTATCCTGTTGTCCTCTCACAACCAGGTACTGGTTTTGTGCTCACTTTCTCAAAATTGGACCCAAATCCACTCCCCCCTCTCATCGCTATTACCCTCTGTTCGAAGCGAGTAAATAGAACGGTCCGTTTTCCAGCAAGTTGTGTGTCGATTCTGAAGTCTTGTTTTCCTCTAGCCTTGCCACTCACCCATCGCAACAACTTTCGCAAATTATTACGATCGGTAACAAAGTCTACCTCCGCCCAATCAACCTTTTCTTTCTCCCCAAGTTCCCCTTCGCCGACTTCAACAGCCTTGAAAAGAGGAAGTAATGGGTATAATGGAAATCGACATGCGTTTTGGTCAATGAAGCCCCAGGAATCATGTTCGACGTGGTATGGTAATGTTTTATTCGTCCAGACTCTCGGAGCACCTCGATGTTCCTTCATTGTTAGCACTCCTTGATGGAAATTTCAATATTCTTGACAACATACCTGGAACCAATATAGTTGGTATATCTCCATCTATCCAACTGTAGGATCCGATGCAAACTAAATTTTCAATTTCAAGGTTTCCCTGTCCTGAATCCCCATGGATCTCAGGTCGAGGGATAGTGCATAGAAGTGTAAGATTCAGGTCTTCATCCAGGTCTCGTAATTTTCGACGACGTCCCTCAGATGCATTGCCTAATCGTGAGTTCTCTGTCCGTTGTTGGTCACTTCCTTCAGGTACCTTGGTACTGCTCCCTCTCCCTCTACCTCCATGATGCAGATATCCTCCCCGTCCTTCTGTTTGTCTTGCCTTGCCTCGGCCAATGCTATCACTGCGATCAGGCATTTGGGTGAATGTAGCGAGATATGAGAGGTAGTTGGAGATCGTAGAGATAACTTGCTTCTTATGACCGAAGCACGATCCTCTTATAATATCTAGCATTGCTGCCGGCTCGTGGCAAACATGAGGCGATGCAACATAACTCTAACTTTAGAAGATGGATATCTTTGGGAATACACATCCAGGTGGATTTCTAGTGCTACTCCTGATTCTGAAATGCAAGAGTCATGTTTAGATCTTTGCGTGAACATTATGTCCGTAATGTCCTTCTACTGACAAAATTGGTGTCAAGTGCCCAATTACTCACAAAGAATATACGTGCGATCATAATGAAAGTAATCGGTAATGCTGGATAGAAACGGTCAGGATCGGAGGATTCAGCTTGAATTCTAGTGAGGAGCGAAAAGATTCTAGTAAAGACTAGTATTGTATCAGTCACCCTGTGGGATCATCATCATATAATCTACTCCAGAATATCAGTTTTTCACAATAGCGTGTCCTCGAATCAATAAAGAACTGAAATATTCAGCTTCGTATGAGAATGAAAATCGTAACAGAGGGATTCCGAGTTTGACTCAGCCCGAGTGTACCTGTAGTGTACTACTACCTGCACTGAAAGAGTGCGAGCAGGCGTTTGGTAGCCACGTGGTATTCAGAATATCATCCACATCAACTCGTTCGGCGACTCAAATACCGGACTCGACAGCACCTTGATTGATTTCTAAGTCAAGAAGTCACTGGCATGGACGTCAATAGTATATATTAGTTCTTTACTTTCACCTACACCTCTCTTCAGCAGCCATCATGTCCTCTTTCAAGGTCGACAATCTCTTCAATGTGTCTGGCAAAGTCGTACTTGTCACAGGAGGCAGCCGGGGAATTGGGAAGATGGTTAGTTGCAACTTGTCTTCTTTTCTTTTAACTTGCCGGAGATGTGACGTTGAACCATTTACTTAGATTGCCACCGGTTTCGTGAGCAACGGCGCAAAGGTAATGTTTGTAATCACAGCACGACTGCAAAGCTCTTATTTACATTGTGTACTCTACGCCAGGTTTATATCTCATCGCGGTCGGCCAAAGATTGCGAGGCAACCGCTAAGGAGCTGAATGCACTCGGTCCTGGTTCATGCATCGCCATCCCTGCCGACATGCAGAAACTCTCAGAGGTGGAGAGGCTCGTGAAAGAGCTCTCTGCCAAGGAGAAATCACTGCATGTCCTTGTCAACAACGCGGGTGCTGCATGGGGCGATACTATTGATGATTACCCTGACGCCGCTTTCACGAAACTATTAACGCTTAACCTCCAACGGGTTTTCAGCCTCACACAGAAATGTCTCCCGCTTCTCCGGACCGCAGCGCTGGAGGGTGGTCTTGATGGCCGAATCTACAGAGACCCTGCTCGCATCATCAACGTAGGAGTTGCATCATGAATTGTAATTCGATTGTCAATAGCTGACGACCTCGCAGATTGGTTCAGTAGAGGGTCTCGGAGTGGCTGACCACGAGACGTATGCATACGCTGCGTCAAAGGCAGGATTGCATCATCTCAGTCGAGCATTAGCAGGCCGTCTGGGCGTCGAGGGCATTACTTCCAACACGATTGCTTGTGGTAGGTGGTTTGATTTGGTTATTCACTGTTGCATAATGACACTGATTTGAAATACGTAGGTCCTTTCCAGAGCAAGAGTGAGTCGTGTTATTTTTGTGCTTCGAACGATCACGATTCATGTTCTTACTTGTATTTCTAGTGATGGCCTATACACTTGACACAGTTGGAGAAGCGATTAAAGCCCGTATTCCACTCCGGCGAATCGGCACGCCTGAGGATGTTGCAGGCACTGCACTGTACCTCTCAAGTCGTGCAGGAGCGTTTGTGAACGGCGCTACGATCGCACTGGATGGAGGCTCTTTGGTGAACATGAACAGCATCGATATTGAACCACCGAGTGTGAAATTGTAAGAAGCACGTTTCATGTTGCTTCTGTTGTATGTGTACCCTGTTTGTAGTCTCCGCTTGCAACCGTGCATGCTGCCGGGAAAGATTTTGAACCACCCTGCCTGATGGGAAGTGCTGTCGTGATGGATGATTGGATAATGAGATATAAAATGCAGCAACTCACTGAGTGCTCTGGATAATCCTCTCCCCTCTCAATTGCGAGAGGGTGTACTCAAACGTTTGCTCTGATAATTAAATGTCTTCCGAAATGCAAAGTGTAGATGGAGGGATATCTAATCTCCCCGATCATTCTGGCCTTCGATCATCCACTTTTCAGTCAAACCTTGACTCGAATTCTCCTTCCGCTACTAGCACCCCTCCTGAAGCCGTATATCAGGCCGACAGAAATATACCAAGCTTTGTCTTTAACCCCCACGGCTACAACAACGGTATGAGTGAGTAATCCACCATTCTGTAACCGTCAGTGTCCTTTCTGACACAATTATCTCCTAGATGCTGAATCTTTAGACGGCCGACTTCTGTTCGCTATTCCGAAAAAAGGTACTCATTCATCTAATTTATGATTTCATGTGGGAGGTGTTGAGGTTGATGAATAGGAAGGTTGCATGAGAAGTGCCTAGAGCTACTGTCAGGTAAGTTCCGTCCAAAGTTTTCGTCTGAAGTCTCAAACCATTCTTGCGACATAGGTGCCGACATTCAATTTAGGAGACACCACAGACTAGATGTTTGTCTTGTCAAGAATCACCCAATTGCTCTGTACGTCAAAATCTGGATCTGCGTACAACATAGTGTGCCCAACTTACTTCTATTCCCACTTGACTTTGATATCAGAGTGTTCCTTCCTGCTTCGGATATTCCTTCCTTCGTTGGAAAGGGTAACGTCGACCTTGGCATTACGGGACACGATGTCATCTTAGAAGCAAAAATGCAAGATCATGTTGAAGAAGTCCTTCGACTCGGCTTCGGAAAGTGTGCTTTGCAAGTTCAGGTTCCTGAAGCTGGTCCCATCAAGTCTGTCGAAGATTTAGGAGGGAAGAGAATCGTCACATCATTTGAAGTTCTAGCGGGAGAGTACTTCAAGACCTTGGATGAAAAATTACAACTGACAGGGGACGCTGCTACAAAAATTGAGTATGTTGGTGGTAGTGTCGAGGCGGCATGTGCCCTAGGTCTTGCGGATGGCATTGGTATGTCGTATTCTTTTTTGTTCCATTCATCAATATTCCTAACATATTTTCTCCGAAGTGGATCTTGTTGGTATGTTTCCCGCACCTGTAATCTCTGTATTCAAACTGTGGACTCATGAAACAATTAGAATCCGGAGATACAATGCGTGCAGCTGGTCTCCACGCAATTTCCACTCTCCTGGAAACTGAGGCTGTACTCATCAAATCCAGCGTTCAAAAACATCCTTCGTTAGAACCTCTCATCAAGTTGATTACAAGCCGTGTCGCCGGAGTCGTTGCTGCAGGTCGCTATGTTGTATGTGAATACAACATTCACCGAGAAAAACTTCCGGCTGCTACCGCAATTACTCCTGGTCGTAGAGCACCCACCATCAGTCCGCTTGAGGACGAAGGATGGGTCGCTGTCAGTTCCATGGTCGAAAAGAAGAAGATTGCAACCGTCATGGACGAGTTGGTAATGATAGGTGCTGAAGATATTCTCATCTTCAATCTGGATAATTGCAGAGTGTAGGTTTATGTACTTGATCTGGTTGGAATTGATCATTCCAGTTGTATTTTTGCCCGACACCTTGTATCAAGTCGTCATTTATTTGTATCGGATTTGTTCACTGCATCAATGGTAGTAGTGCTTCAAGACGCCTCTCGTGATGACATGGATCGATGTGCGTTCTTTTTTCTATGCAAATTATATACCGACGATGACCTTCTCTATTCTTTGTACTAGTTAAGCATGGCTCGTTCATATTCAACATGAGCTACCATTCAACATAAGAGCTACCTGAGCCATTTCGTTAAATACTGACAATGTGAACTAGCTTTACATCAATAATGTTAACCCCTGCGTTCGGATTGTTTCCGCTCGTCCACGATCGGTGCGTACCCAGTACCGTTCAGTCATGGAATACTGATACGGGTCGCGAAATCGATCGTCGAACCGAAGTCACCGTCCTGACACTATCTCTTGGCCTCAACAGACTCTTCCGGGTGCTACTTCTTCTACGATGCAAGTCCGCCTGGATCTGCGACTCCTCTGCCTCCTTCTGCAACTCCGAAATCTGCGTCTCAAGAGCACCAATGTGATGCTTTTGGTGTTCAACGATCCGCAGAAGGTCATTCAATGCCATCGTTTTCTCCTGCAATTCCTCCCTAGTCCGTTCAAACTTCTTATCCAAACTCTGGTCTTCCTCTGCGTCTCCTTGGCCTTCTTCCTGTGGCTCCTCTACTTCTTCGGTTGGTGTCAGCCGTGAAGGAGGAAACCATGGGTCAGGAAGAAGTTGTGACGGTGCAGTTATGTCTGAAGGAGTCAATGGAGCCGTGATGCTGTACCAAGATCCTGAAGCCTTTCCTTTCAGACTTCGGGAGCGACTTTCTCCAGGAATATAGTCAACTGCGACTCGACCTTGTGGTGTCCACGGTAGACTTGACAGCTCTCCCAAGAAAGTCCCTATCTTCGAACTGAAAGTGTCGTTCGTTTGAAATGAACCATATCTTGAACTTTCTACGGACGAGCTTGTTGGGCGACGCTTAGCATGTGTGAAGCGTGGAGGTGGGAGTGGAATAGGGGCCCCATTCGGGACTGGGGGTGGTGCGAGGATGAATGGCATAGGATATGGGCCGTGAAGACTTTTCTGCTGCGCCCCTGGATAGATGAAATGAACATCTGGGTTCCCTGACATTGCGACTGGAAGATATGGACGTTGCTCTGTAGGAGAGCGAACAGAGTCTCTCGCTGAGGATGTTCTTCGATCATATATCTGACTGTGGGTCATCGCTTTTGGTATACTTTTCAAACTGCTGACGAATCCTCCAACGAAACTTTTAGCTTTACTCTTCCTGGAAGCTCCTCCCGCAGAGACTGAAGAAGTCGCCCGCTGTACTTTCATCTGGGCCATCTCTTCTGAATCAGGCCGCTTCAGTGGCTTGTACTCTGCATCAAACTCTGAAGAAATCTCTGGTACATTTTCCAGCTTCGCAGTGGCTCCGCTTGACTCAGAGTCCAGGCTGTGCTGTGGCTGAATGGTGATTGGGATGGGTGGTATATTATTGGGAGAAGTTATGGCCAAAGACGATATCCAGCTCGCACAGCTAACATGACTCTGTCGTCCTTGCCGTGGACCGGTCGGTTTCAGTGCAGGCGGTGGAAAGCTGGGAATCTGATGAAGAGTGTCAGTCATGGCGGCGAGTGAGTCAAAGGTGGCGGGTTGTGTAACTGTGCTCGCTGCAGTACCAGCCTGGGTGTATATACAAATGCCAGACCAAGAACGTGAGTCCTCAGCGAGGCTAACCTATTTCTTGTACTGACCGCCGTTAAGTGGATTCGGCGTCAATAGAAGGCCACTCATGCTGACATGCACAATCCTCGTTTTGCAGCTCTCTTTATCCTGGCCACTGAACGGCCTCATTAACGAAACTTTATCTCGACATTCTGGATTAGGTGTCCAGTATCTGGATCATCTCAAATCATTATCCTCACAATTCAGTTCACTCGCGAAAGAAAGTGGACTTCAAACTCAAGAGGCCTTTGATCCATCCAAATCTATGGCTACGACGGTTCAGAAGTCCATAATGCTAGCAACGATGAATATGGTGTGGACATGGATATTTTCCGCGCAATTTTTTCGTCACAGGAAAGCCGAAATGCTTTTAGAGCGCTACGTTAGGATCATGGTCATCTGATCCACACATTCAACATCAACAACCTCTGGCACTCGCTCATTTTAGACCAACCGATGAATGTCCTCGATTTCTCCAAGGATACATTTATGAATAAGTATTAGGACATCGAGCTCGGTGTAACCTTACCGACCTTCTCCTTTTCGTGTTGTGAAGCATCTTCAACTCATCGCGTGTTCCTAAATGTTACTGCCATTTTTGCTGGCATTATTCACATTCGCGTTGGGAACACCAGTCATATGGGATGGTCGAGCACCATTCAATCTAACCAATGAAGATTTGAATTCGTCTATTGGCCCATTCCTCACGTTTGTTTAATTCTCATTTTTTTTCTGCATTGACTAATTCAAGCGGGATTTTCAGAGTGGTCAAGGGTTCCGAGAATGCCACACATGTGAGATATTTACCATATTTTCTCCTCACATATGTAGTACACTTTGTTCACACCTTGATTCACTGTCTAGTATACCTCTCTTCACGGTCATTCCCTTGCACCAACCCCTCTGTGGAACCAGTTCCTCGTCTTACCAACCGAACAAGTTATCTCTGTTTCAATTGATAATACCTCCATTTTCGTTCCTGGAGGAGGGGCACCACAATATGGATTTCGACGCACAGACATCATCGCTGCGAATGACGGCGAACACACTGCTCTGATTACGGAGATGGAAAATGGTACTACAGTCTTTCATTTCAGCGTCATGTTAGATAAAGATAAACCTCTCAATTTTAACCATGAATACCAAATTGTTTTTATTGAGCCGAATGACGGGTCCCATGTCTTTGGTATTCAACTTGGTATGAATCACAGTCTTTCGGAAATAATTCAGACACACTCATTTTCCAATATATATGATCCAGGATCTCCTTTTACAAACCCTACCGGAAACCTCCCAGCTCCGAATGCACATTCCTTCAAAGTCCTTGATCATGCCCTGAACGTCCTTTCCACGACTCCATTTACTGCCGATACTTGGCATAATTTTGCTGTTCAGGTTGACTGGACAAACCGTACTCTCGGTGTCTTCTACTCCAAGAACGCTGCTCTGCTTAAACCCGTCACAAACCTTGTTCAAAATCCCACTGCTGCTGAAGGTGTTTCTGGGCAAGGCGACTTTCATTTTACTGTTTTAAAGGTGAGCATCTTACATTTGAGAGACAATACCAACATTATAATAACGTACGCGTGTCCATATAGCTTCCTCTAGTGAACCCCAACGACTCTCCCGCGAATCAGGGTGATGTCGTTCATTATGGTATTCAGGAAGGGTCAACGGAAGGGCTTCTATATTCTGGCGTATTTGTCGAGAGTGTTGTTCATGAATTGAGCATCGGAGGTCATTCAACGACTCTTCCCATCTCATGAAGGGTCATCATGGGAATAAATATTTTTATGTCCTTTATATATATATTATATTTCCTGCTCAAGTTCAATTTGACGAAGCGCGGAAGCAACTTGAGGAGAAACAGGCGCCTAATAAGTCCCGAAGGTCTGATTCTGCCACGTGGAGGTAAGACCCCGAGAACGCTTGATTATGCTGGCACAGATTTGCGTAAATTCTGATCTTCACCAACTCACCCGCGTACCTTCATCAACACTTTCAACCAACTTTCCACTCTTCGCAACCCTCCCAATTTATCCTTACGATCCAATAACGTCTCGATGTCAGACCCGACTAAAGCAGAGACAGAGCAAGTTTTCAAAGTTCTGAGAGCGCAGAAGGGAAACAAAGTATGTGTCGGGTTACTACTTGGTGGCTAACATGCTCATCGTGATTCGATTCCTTAGACATGTTTCGATTGTCAAGCTCGTAATCCAACATGGTCGAGTGTCACATTTGGCGTATATATTTGTTTGGATTGCTCCAGCGTTCACAGAAACATGGGCGTACACATCAGTTTTGTACGGTATGTATGATCGCAATCCGCTAGGAGTTATAAAGCTCACGATCATAATTCTCTGGATGAAGTTCAACAAATTTGGATAGTTGGCAATTGAACCAACTACGAAACATGAAAGTCGGCGGTAACCAATCTGCAACTGATTTCTTCAACAAACACGGTGGTGGTGCTTTACTCAGAGATTCCGATACGAAGAAGAAATACTCCAGTCGTGTTGCCGAGCTTTATAAAGAGGAGCTAGCAAAACGAGTCAGGGAAGATGCCGCTAAGTGAGCATAATCAGTGTTTTCAGAAAATACTTTAGAGAATAATGTTATCCTTCATGCTAGATTCCCCGACCGGGTGTTTGTTGAAGGAATGTCGGAAACAGCATCTCCCGCAACCCCTGCCAAAGAAGATGATGATTTCTTCTCTTCATGGGATAAACCTGCTTCAAAACCATCCACTCCATCAACACCATCTGCACCGCCGCTCATCGGTCGTTCGGCATCTGCATCTGCGAACGCTGCCCCACGTACTATCAGCTCTGCCTCACTTCGTTCAAACTCATCTATCGGATCTGCTTCACGGCCTGCTTCTAAACTTGGAGCGTCACGATTGACGTCCAATGGCAACACTTCTACATCAACTTCATCGACGACTACATCGACTGGCGGAGCTAGGAAGGGCAAGTTGGGCGGGTTGGGTGCTAAGAAAGCTGCTGCACCTATCGACTTTGCTGAAGCCGAGCGAAAAGCTGTCGAAGAGGCCGAGAGGATTAAACAATTGGGCTACGATCGAGAGAGGGAGAAAGCTGAAGAAGAGGCAAGGAAGAAGAAGGGAGCTGAGAGTTTGAGCCTGAATCTGAAATCTGCACCCGTACCAACCACCCCTAGATCGGCTGTCAGTAGCGCCAAAGTGGAAGTGAAACCGAAGGGAAGTGCTCAAGATATGGAGAGATTGGGTATGGGTATGAAGAGGCTTGGGTTCGGTGCTGTCCCTGTGGCAGAGTCGTCGAAAGCGTAGGTTTATTTTGATTGTCTAGATCGATAATAATACTCACGTAGGATTCATCCCAACAGTGCTGCTGAGGATGTCGATGCCCCCACGTTCGCCCGAGAGAAATTCGGAAACCAAAAAGCCATCTCCTCCGATATGTACTTTGGTCGTAACTCATACGATCCCGACGCAGTTGCCGAAGCTCAGACTAGGTTGCAGTCATTCCAAGGCGCCACCTCCATCTCATCGAATCAGTACTTCGGGAGAGAGGAAGAGGACGAGTTCGGTGGTCCTGCCCCCCATGGAGATGGTTTATTGGCTGATGGTACTCTTGCAAATCTCGAAGCTACCGCCAAGGATGCTGTGCAAAGAATATTAGCCAATCCTGATGTGCAGAACGCTGCTGAAAGTTTGAGAGCTGGTGCCATGAAGGTATGTCTCACATCCTACTCGAAAATATCTCTCGCTAAGCTTCGTCCCAGTTGTCTGATTACTTGGCCCAAATGTCCGAACGGTAGGACAACATCTTTGTTCATTCAGGTAGCATTCTGTTTTCTCTCATTTCCGTGTTGCTGGTTCGGTTTGGTTTGGTTCGGATGGCCCTGGACTTTACATGTATATAATGATGCATCGACCAATTGAATCTAAATTATGCTCTTCCTTCATACGTTCCTCGGAATCCTTGCTAGGTTAACACTATGAACAGGCGCGGAAGATTCCCGAAAGTTAAAATCTGCTGAAATGATTATGGGCGCTTACGTCATCTGTTCTCCTCTGACCCTCACTTGTGTACTATATCTCTATTCTTTCCCTTGCCTTTTAAACCTCTTCCCACAATATGTCGGATGCGCGATTGCGACGTGTAAATAAGGAGATCGCAGGTAATGTTCATATGCGCTGAAATACATATGTTTTCTTGGATGACTTACAAGTAGGACAACGCCACATTTTCCTCTTGATTATACAGATTGTAAGAATGACAAGGCTTCAAGTGTAACCATTGATCTCATCGACAACTCGCCGTTTCACTTGAAGGGGTCATTTACTGGTCCTGAAGGCACACCGTATGAAGGTGGTCACTTTGAAGTCGTACGGACAACTCTCTTTCGATCTCCTCACGTCTATTCTTCTGAACTTGTCACATCCAAAGGATATAGTAATTCCTGAATCGTATCCCTTCCAACCAGTCAAGATGAAATTTATCACAAAGGTTTACCATCCGAACGTCAGCAGTGCCTCGGGCGCAATCTGTCTTGACATCCTCAAGGATGCTTGGTCTCCCGTTCTCACTCTCAAATCCACCCTTATCTCCCTTCAATCTCTTCTATGTTCGCCTGAGCCAAACGATCCTCAGGATGCCGAAGTGGCGAAACATTACATGACAAGCAAAACAAGTTTCGAAGAGACGGCTCGGTATTGGACTATGATTTACGCCGGTGGACCTGGGAAAGAGGGTTTGAAGGGCTCACCGGGATTGAGAGACGAGGTGGCGATGGCTGGTTTAGAAAAAGCGCATGTGGATAAATTCGAAGCTCTTGGGTTTGACCGGAGTAAAGTGGTATGTTATCCAATCACATTTTTCTGTCCTTCAAGATGATTGTGACCATCTTTATATTCAATGCAGATTGATGTTCTTCGACGATTGAATTACAGAGGAGCGAATGTGCCAAAGATCAATGATGACAGAATTGTAGAAGAACTTCTCAAGTAAATGTATTTTTTCTAAGGTTTTATGGATTCAACAAGTGCGATGGGATACCTCCAATCTACGTTTCACACCCTCCGTATTGTGGCATTTTCACCAGAAACACTCAGCAGCTCTTGATCAAGTTGATCAAGATGACAGACTTGGATTTTATGGACTGCTGTCCGAAACAAGCCTGAGTAGGTTGACATCTCTATGGCTCACATGATGCTAGCATTCATGCAAAATTCAGGATAGGGATTTTCCTAACTCGTAATCGCAGTATGATTAAGGTGAGTCTTTCATGGACAAACCGTGTGGAAACGATACCGATACCTGGTTACTTCCGTGTAGGACATGCTACTTATCATATGCACGAGTGAAGGCATTATATCATGAGAATACAGTTCTCATGTCAACTATTAATACTATCAATTGAAGGGAAACGATATAAGTAAGATAGAGTAACACAAACCTCTTCCTCTCTTTGGTCCTAGTTACCACTCGTGAAGCAGGATAGGACTCAGTTGAACGACATGTCTCCATTTAACTTCAGTGACTCAGAAACCAAATTATACCACCATGGTCGCTTCACATTGGCTGGTGGTACTTTACCAGACGCAATAACAGCTTATCGGACATACGGAGACCCTCAAAATCCTTGTATCGTCTTTCCTACATGCTTTGGAGCGAAGCTTGATAGTTGAGTGATTTCATCCAATTTTTGTAATCGACAGTGTGTTGACTGTACGGTCGACAATGCAGGTCAGGAATATCTAGTTGGCCCGGGAAAGGTATAAAATTTTGGCCAAGGAGTTTCGCTGAAGTCTGTTCTCATCACCAACCACAATAATAGGCGTTGGATCCGACCAAATACTATGCAGTGACATTTGCTTTGTTTTCTAACGGAGAGGTGAACGGTCTTCAGGTGAATTCCAATGGTGCATCTAACGCTTTCTGATTTATCAGTCATCGTCCCCATCTAACACGGTGAGCAGTATTGGAACCACGTTATATATGAGATGTTGAGCATATTGCATAATTTAGCCATCGCCGTACAATGGCCCATACTTTCCCTCTGTAACTTACGAAGATAACATGTGCGTATCCTTCCCTTGGATTTTAAAGGTCGCTCTTCTTGAAAGACTATCGCCCTCCCAGACGAGCACAGTTCGTTGTCCTCAGCAAAGCTCTGAACGTCACCAAGATATACTGTGTGGTTGGATTTTCGATGGGCGGTCAACAGGTATTATTATCCTTACCTCTTCAGCAAGCATCGAAGTTGCTAACAGGTGATTCAAGGCATACTATTGGCCTGTATTGTATCCGAATTTTGTTGAACGGTACGCCCTGATAAAGGAATATTCAATGTTTGTCTTACCTGGATGATCTTCAAATGAAGCTTCATCGCAATTTGTGGCTCAGCTCGCACAAGTCCTCATAACTACTGGTACGCATCATGAGTTCCAAAAGGAATATTCAAATTTATGTCTCCTTTCTGAATGTACAGTTTTCTGGAGGGGCCGAAAGCCGCCTTGACAGCATCTAAAGACTTTTACAATGGGCATTACACCGCTAAACCTCAACACGGGCTTCGAGCCTTCGGACGGGTTTACAGTGCGTGGGCATACGGCCAAACGGTATGTTACCTTTACTACAATCATCATTCTATCATCTCATTAGTCTGCTAGTGGTTCCGCGAGAAACTCTATCTTCAAGGAGGCAAGAACTCAGACCTTAACAACTGGCTTCACGACAGATGGGAAACTGGTTTTCTCTCCGTATGGGATGCCAACGATCTCTTAACACTACTTCGAACTTGGCAATTAGGAGATGTTTCCAGACTAGATCATGCTTCAACTTCGGACTTGAGTTTGAAACGATCTGTTGCTTCGATGACTCCTGATGCACTTATTCCAGGTACAGAAGGAGATCTCGAGAGTGTTTTAGGGAAAATAAAGGCGAAGGGTTTGATTATGCCTTGCAAGACAGATTTGTATTTTCCGGTGAGTTTCATCCCATGGCGGTCAATGTCAAGGAATGGTTGAAACTTACTAATCTGCGACTTTCATTGAATACAGCCGGAAGATAGCGAAAATGAGGTTGCTGCCATGACCAAAGCAGGAGTGGATGCAAAACTTGTCATCAACCCTTCAATTTGGGGTCATCAGGGTGAGCATTGGATTACATTTCTTTCCCGGGTTCGCTCATGAGCGTAACCCAGGCGGAGGAGCGGCGAACGAAGTTGACGTTCAATTCTTGAGAGGGCAAATATTGGAATTCCTCCAGTGAAATAATCAACCAGCAACGTTCGATTTCGTTCCTTTCATGAACACTGTACAGTACTGTAGCATTTTCAGATTTCAATGGATGGCAGATCTATAATATATGAAGGTTCCTCTAATAGATGTTGACGGTGGACACAGAGGTTGAATGTTTTCCATATCAATAGGTTGCCAGTGACTGAGCGGAGGACGGATAATTTACATACTGTACAATGCAGCGGCGACATGACTTCTTCAACTTTACTTCCCTTCAAACCCACTCTCTATGGTTCTGCAACACATTCAATAACTTCCCTTCCTCCGACTCTGGGTCTGTGCCAACCTCACTCATGTACTCCCACCTCGCAACCTCTGGCAAACTCATCAAGATACTCTCGATCCTCGCACCAGGAGTCATTAATCCGAACTTCGTCCCACGGTCGTATACGAGATTGAACTCGACATAACGACCTCTCCTCAAAAGCTGCCATCTTCGTTGCGCTGGTGTGCTAGGAGTGTGAGCCCTCTTCGCGAGAATGGGAACGTATGATGGAACGAAAGCGTCTCCTGCCGATTTAACGAATTTGAAGATATCCTCTGCCGTCTTTGGGCGATCTGCATCATCTGAGAACTTTTTGTGTGGTTCCGCAGATAGATCATCGAAGAAGATACCTCCGATACCACGAGACTCTTTTCGGTGAGGAAGATAGAAGTATTCGTCGCACCATTTTTTGAAAGTAGGGTAGACGTCTTTCCCATGAGGATCGCAAGCATCCTTCAGGGTTTTGTGGAAATAGATAGCATCCTCTTCGTATAAATATGAAGGAGTCAAGTCCCCTCCTCCACCGAACCACCAAGCAATCACTTTTCCAACACTTCCATCCGTCGTGGGTTCTGTGATTTCGAAATAACGATAGTTGGCATGAACTGTAGGAGCGTGAGGGTTACGAGGATGAATGACAAGACTGAGTCCAGCAGCGAAGAATGGCAAGTTGACGTTGGATTCGGGGTCATAACGAAGGGAGGAATGGTCGGCGCGCATCTGCTTCACAGCCTGAGGGGGAAGGGTTCCATGAACGATAGAGATGTTGACACCACCTTTCTCGAGAACAGTGTGTTGGGAGGCTGTCTCTGCTCCGTCTGGTACTGGAACAGCGAAGACGCATGATTGACCTCGCCCACCTTGCTCTCGTAGCCAAGAATCCCGTTTGAATTTAGGAGCATTAGGATCGACAGATTCTAGCGCTGTAACGATGCGATCTTGTAAGTCGACAATGTAATCCTCGACTTGTTTACGCATGGGCACCGATGAAGACGACATTGTGAGCTCGAGAGAATCTAGTGGTAGTTGGGAGTATCAAGAGTATTTTTTGAGTGCGTTTTAAACAGAAAAAATAAAATGAAATCGTCTCACGAGTGAGAATTATCTTAGGGTGGTCTGTAGGAGCCTGAGACTCTGCACACCCGGTCTGCCGGTCTCGAACAAGGATCCGAGTATCGTCTCGATCAGCCTGGTACGTTTATACCACTCTGAGTGGTATGACAACTTTTCGTCGCTGTTGGATGAAAGGGAAATGAAGGACATGGTTGCTGGAGCTTTCATTCTGCGATAACGTTCGTGCTCGCGGAGAATGTCGAGCGTGGGATACTTTAACCGTTTCCCACTGAGACTAGGCGCCCGCACCTCGACCCAAGAGTGAATAGGAAATTCATCCAACAAATCTAGCGAGTACAAATTCGAATACAATTTTACAATTTAGATTTCAGAGAGGAAAATTTGTTAGTCTATCAGCACAATTGAATCTAAGACGGAGAAACCAGCTGCGACACCACCTTCATTGCTATCCTTGCCTTTCGTTCTGAGTAACCATCCGACTTCTTTCTCGACAACCTGACCATCTGAGCCACCAAACAAACTCCACCCAAAGATACCCAGTTCACTGATAACCTCCGAACTCTTCCCCGCACTCTCAGTCCCTCCTCCAGCTCTGACGAGATAATTTCCAAGACCCTGTTGTGTTGATATGAGTTTCATTGCAATCCATGCTTGACGTTCTGAAACGGGTAGAGAGTCCAAAAAAGAAGGTATCGACTCTTTGTAGACGTTGTTGCCACCACCTTCTCTCTGAGGCTTGAGGACGAGTGAAGATGATTCATCTCGTGCCCGCACGACTCCACTATCTCCTTCCCCTTCATCTAATGCCCACATATCCATCCACGTCTCTCGGATAGCTTCTAATTGCTGTGTGGAATAAACCTCGCCATTCCAAAATTTATCGTTCCGAAGGAATTGCTCTAGCACCCCTGGTTTGGTGAGGACTTCTTGAACTTTCTTTCCTCCAGCAAGTTGTAAAGGAATAGAAGGGCATTTGATCGCTCTGGAGCTTTCCAAAAGGTAGCGAATGTCGTAATGGGCAGATGTGGGATAATCGTTGGGTGTGTAACCTGCTCTGAAGTATATCACCGAGATCTCATATGGCGTTGAGGAACCTGGTAGGTGTAACTGAAGTGCGCTAGTGGAAGGATCAACTTTAGCTGAGGTAGCCAGTTGGTCAAAAGTTTGTCGAAGAACATGAATGGAGTGACTGCAAGGCACAATGAATTAGTCACATTTCTTTGACAAATCGACGAAAACGTACGTCTCTAACAGTTCGTATTCTAGCCAACGTTGGTCAAACACATTCCGTTCGTTATCTTGAACAACAAACAGAACTCGCGCACTATTTGAAAAAAAAATCAGAGAACTGCTGGAACGTTCCATGTTGTAGACTTGCTTTGAAGTATTGTAGGCTTTGTGTGCGGTCGCTATTCCTTCGGCCAGTCCAGCAGTCGTTTGATTCGGAGGCAAATTTTCTTCCTTCAGATACGGTGAAGATTCATAATAGCCAGTAGATTTCAACAGGTATCTATGGATCCACGTTGAGTAATATTAGCAAGGGGATTCACGGAATACATGTACCTATGCATCTGCGCACTCCGTTCAGAAAGTGTCCCAAAAGACGATGATATCGTATTAAATTCTACTTGCTTCAAAGAAGGTTGCTCATTGGAAGGGGTGTGGATCATATAGTCAGAACGGAAAAGACCTAGTTGTAATGGCTGAATTCGTTTCATGAACAAAGATATTCCTTCTTCGATCTCATTGATTGCACACACCTGTGATATTTTATTCTCATCCCTCAGCTTTTTCCACCTCCTCCACAGCTGTCCTGTGAATTCATCTACTTTTCCTACACCTTCAATTTCACCCATGACATGATCTAAAAATTCCTCCTGTGTTGCGATGCGAGAATATAGGGTATTGTAAATACTCTGGAGTTCCTTCGCTTGATTGAATGGTTTTCTAGGAATGGGAGACGGGAATAGTGATATTGGTGCATGTATTGTGGATGTAGGTGCAGGTGGTTGTTTATCAGCCACGGGAAGGTAAACGAGACCATGTGAGAGGGCGTATGTCGTCGCGAGTAGAGTGAGGGATTCCAACTGCGATTCGGATATCGTGGGGGGCCATTTTGGTATATCTCCAGCTGCCATAATATACACCGATTTCGATTTCTGGCAGAATAGATACCTGAGGTCAGACTTCTGTTTTCGTGAATTCTAATATTCTACTCACCGTTGGCGACTTGAGGGTGGTACACTCGAGGTGAATGAAGGGTCGGGCTCTTTAAAGTTCCAAACCTTTCTTACTAAGATTGCTTTTGTGCTCGTTCCTGTAGAAATAAATTATGAATAAGACACAGAGGGTTCTTGCAAGAGAGAGGAAATGAACAAACCATGGTGCAATAGTTGATTATCAATTCTCTGAATCTTATCGAGAATACTTACTATCTAATCTCAATTCTCAGAAACACTCTCACTTCGCCGCTCTGTAGCAGTTAGAACCAAAACATCGAGAACCCCATAGAGCATTGGGAAATTTCATTATATCCACAGTACGTAAGTAAGGTCAACAGAGGGCAGAATATGTCGAAGAGAGGAGCTAACATTAATTAGGTTTGCGCTAAATTGTTGAATTTGATTCGGCAAGCTCGAACAGCCAAATTCAAGCTTTCGACTTAAATAGTGTTGAGCCCTGCGAACGAGAACAAGTGTTTGGGAGTAGATATACATGAGGCTAGTTACATACAACTTTACAGACTTCTAAAACTTTGGGTCTCCTAAGCCGACGCAATTTGCTTTTCAGCATCTTCACCAGCTTTTTTAAATTGCTGTAAGGCATCCCATGCCTTTCCAGACGTGATACTTTCCAATCCTAACCTGACGCCATCCTTCAAATCTGTGGCAACCCCAGCGACCAAGAGGAGAGCCGCAGCATTCATGAGAACGAAGTCCAGGATCGGAGTTAATCGTTCGGGGATGTCCTTCCCAGAAGTCAATAACAACTTGAACGTTTCCGCATTCTCTGATGGTGATCCTCCTGCAACATCAGACAAAGGATGTACTTTCAACCCGAACAACTCCGGAGTCAACTCTTGTTCAGTGATCTGACCATCCTTCAACTCCCAAGCAAAAGTCTTCCCTGCACAGCTGATCTCGTCCAACTTCTCGGCACCACATACCACTAAAGCTCGTTCTACGCCACCATCACGGAGAGACTGAGCGAAAGTGTATCCGAGTTCAGGTTCTGCAACGCCTACGACCATCCCTTTTGGACGTGCTGGGTTTATGAGAGGACCGAGAACATTGAACATGGTCCTAAAAGGGAGACTTTTACGATATGGAGCGATAAAAGCCATAGCAGGGTGATAATGTGGTGCTAGGATAAATGTAAATGGAACTTTAGCGATAGGCATTGGCGTTCCAGGTGTCGGAGCGGTGAAAAGACAACCGAGAGATTGAAGAAGATCAGCCGAACCCGACGAAGAAGTCGATGCACGACTCCCATGCTAATGAAAATTGATTCTTAGAACATTGCATCGTTATCGAACAATTCAGTTTGCGTACCTTGATAACTCTTGCCCCTGCGCCGGCTGCAACAATACCAGCCGTGGTACTAACGTTGAAAGTATTATGTCCGTCCCCTCCGGTTCCAACTATGTCAACGACGAAATCACTATCAGCATCTGCTACGGCCGCTTTGAGTGCACGATGTCGAAGAACATCTGCTGCAGCTGCCAAAGATTCTGGACGCCTTTCCACTCGATTTACATGAAGAGCGGTAAGAAAAGCTCCAATCTGACCAGGAAGGACTGCATCTGGAGTAAAAATGTGTTCAAGGGCGACTCGTACGTCTTCAGGAGTGAAATATTCGGGTGTTTGGACCAATTTTCCCAGTAACGGCTTGAATGTGTCTGGAGAGTAAGTCGCCATGATGGATGGGTATAGTAAAAGTGAGGATAGGATAAACCTATCATGACTCACTTTTATAACACTTCGAACCAACAATAACTGCTTGGAATCAGGTATCTATCAATCAGTATCACGAAGTTGACAAAAATTCAATCACGGTCTTAATTCTTAGCAAGGATGTAGAATTGGAATTCGACAGGGTGTAGATTGGTGAACAGTGAACTGGCGAACATTGGAATACTTGATAACATTGGCTAGTATTGACGGATTCCAGTCTCAACGGTTTGTATGTAATCATTACATCCAGTTACTTATCTCAATACAGTGAAACTCTGATGATGTTAATCAACATTATAAGTGATTACAAATCGGCTGTTTGGACCAATACAACTGCAATATTGATGTCATCATGTCTGACTTTGCCAACTGTTGTTCTGTACCACCATGATCAGATTCATCCTTGTCCAGGTAAGTCGCTCACAACCTCTCGGAAAGTGTGAAGTTTATCAGAACAGAACCGTCAAGGAAAAACAAGGTTGTCGAAGTGGTATGTACCATACGACGACGACGAGAAGGTGAACAAATGACTTGCTCAAACCAGCCTCATTCACTCATGCCTAGTAACAGGTTCGTTTGCGAGGAGAGGTGCACAGATTGGTAGCACCCCGAGATCAGAAATACCAGTCTAATTTTGTGGAAGTAGGTTAACTGTGCACGATCTCTCGCATCTGTAGAACTAACTTCTTGTAGTTCCGCAACCACAAGATTGTTTACAGAAGATATGCCGGGCTCTTCTTTTGCGTTTGCGTTGATGCAAACGACAATGAGTTGGCGTACTTGGAGGCAATACATCTCTTCGTTGAAGTCTTAGGTTCGTGATGGCCTGCCACATGTCTTCTCTCAATCTTATACATCCCGAATACCCAGATTCATTCTTTGACAATGTTTGCGAGCTTGATCTGGTTTTCAACTTTTACAAGGTACTTCATCGTCATAGTCACTAGTCGTCAAAGATAGCAACTTACGTATACCTTCTCCACAGGTTTACGCTATTCTGGACGAAGTGTTCCTGGCGGGGGAAATTGAAGAGACTAGTAAAGACGTTGTCCTATCGCGACTGGAGGAGTTAGAGAAACTTGAATAAAGTTCTTGATGTCCGGGATGTCCGTTATACGGTTCGTGATTGTGTCCCCAGAATATCTTAAAGCTCACTCTAATCAAACAAGCAGCCGGGCTATTCGGACTTCTGTTTGCCTAGCTACGCCTGGGTAGAAGGTTCGTATGCCATATGTCAGCAGGTAGTGCTTACCATGACTCGATTGCGGCATGTCACGACGCTTCAAAGGTAGACAAACACCGACAATGTGCTACTGTAAAGCTGGGACTGGTTACACTTGTACGATTTGTCTCGCATTTTTTTGTGTTTGTGCTCTCTCAATGGTGATTCATCTTCCACCTCTACTCTCCTGGCTGTCGGAATTCAGCGAATAATTTGGCATTTAGACATCATGAAGTCTCAAACCCTCATAGTCTGAAAGGCCCCACTGCACCCGAGAAGTAAACCGAGTCTCACATCGCGGCGAAATATCGACATCGAAATCCGCATCACCCTCGGTAGTAGTTCCAATTACTTACCATCTCTCTCTAGGTCCTCTCAGGATGCTGCGCCCAGGTTGGTGATGTTGTACCAGCGATGGCGCTCGGGAATGTGAAAGAGTGGCCACGGTCGTGGAAGACTCGTATGTTTTTCTGCGAGGTACTGCCGTGCCTTGCGAATGCTCTAGGATGCAAAGACAAGGTCAAGGAGCAGGTACGTATTTTCTAATTGCCATGACAAGTTCAGTTCATTTACTGCCTGGCTTCGCCTGCTTGGCGCATGGGAACACATAGCACGCGACATTCGCATGGCAATCTCACGCGACTCCCATGCGCTCGAGACCCATATTTCGTATCCCAATTTTGACTGCAGATAAAACCCCCGCGTATATTGATCGTGAAGAACGCAAACGGCAAGGCAGACAGTTGCGTACAAACGCGGAGCCGCATTACGGATTCTTTCACTCCTTCGAGATGTAAATGCTCACAATCAGTTGGATCATCGTTATGCAGAGCATAGATTATTCTCAAAGCCGGTGATCCTCCTTGTGATATCCGAAATGGTTCCATGTTGTCATGGTCTGATAGGCTGGAGCTTGTCGGTTCCTCGATTAGCAGCTGTGATGAAGCTAAAGATTCTGACCGCATACTCAAGACCCGTGGGGTTTAAATTGACATGATTTAAGAGTCCAGTTCTCGTTCTCCCGACGTTCAACCCGAACTTTGTTGAACCACGGTTTGTGGGGAGGTGCGTTCACTCACAGCCAACGCCTGTTGATCCTATCGTTGAATTGTTCGGGATTATCATGTCAGGCATTGCATGCTTGCAGGAAGAGCAACATATTTTAAACTGGAGGATTCAAAGCCTGATAGTGGTGCGTGTTTTCTTTGAACATGCGTCGACATTCGTCCTCACCTCACCCCCAGATTGAAATAACCCTTCGTTTGGCTAAACCTTAATCCCAGTAATCAGCATCTGTACATTTTAGACTGACGAACCATCGACGATTGCGACGCGATACCAACTATCCTTTACAACACCCCTTTGTGTTTGTGATTTTACCTGTGGGTGATTGCGCGCTTTACCCACCGTGACTTTTCATCTATATCTGGTGATAAGCTCCAGGCTTAGGTCTATCTTTTTTCATTGTCGGTGGTGCCTGTCTAGCCCGGAGTTGGCGAGGAGGCTCCCTGTGGTTAGAGCCGTGCCGTGAGGTAAGCGCACGATTCCTTAAGTTCAACAATACTTGCCTCATCTTGACTCTCGTGTTTCAGGCTCGCTCGTAACTTCATGCCCGAGCTTTCGCAGGAAGCGTACATTTTAATTGGTCGGTATGTTGGCAATCGAGCAGACCTTGCCACTCTTTGTCAGGTCTCCAAAGGCTTTCAGCATGCGACGGAACGCTTATTGTGGAATACCCTCAACTTACGAGACCCCGAGGACACCATTTCCATATGTCGGATTCTATCTACAACACCACGCGTTGCTTGTCTTGTCGACGCACTCTCGATCGCGGCCACCGAAGAAGCATCGGACAGCGAGGAATCCGTCGAAGCTTTGCCTGATGACTACTGGGATACAGTAGCAGCTGCGCTAAGACGCATGACTCGCCTTCGATTCCTCACCGTGCATCTTGAAGGAGCCAGTGACGCTTCGATGGCATGGATTTTGGATGGCTGCACTTTTCAACTTCGTAATTTTCACTGCGATTTCACTTGGGACAACCACCTCCTCACATTCCTCAATGGTCAGACGCAACTATGCGATCTTTATATTATAGACTTCAAGGAAAATACCTCGGACGACAATGCCTCTCCTTTCGATATCCACTCTTTACCCAAGCTTTCTATTCTTGAATGCACATTCACCGAAGCCGTGACAGCGCTCGTCCCAAATCGTCCAGTTGTTCGCGTCAAGACATGCTTCTCGAAATCCGGGCTCGAGGATAAACGAGAGGAGATGAAAGACTTGCTGGCTAAATTGCGATTATCTCGTAAACACATCCGCTCGCTGGACTTAGCAGACGCATCGTACAATCCCGACTTCTCCCTCGAACTTCTTGCCGCTGTAGTCAACACGTTTTCAACGTCGAATTATCTACGATACCTTGGTACATTGGTTCTGCCAATAGATGGGCGTGAGGTCTGTCTTTCTTCCTTTTCCCATGATATTTCAAACCTGAATCCTCACATATTTATCAATTCCCTTCATCGTAGAGACTCTCTTTTTATGCTTTGCTGATGAAATTGCATCGACTCCAATGTATCGAAGTTGAAGTGTCCGATTGGGACCCGGCACCAATCACTCCAGCTGCACTTCGAGCGCTGATGCTGGAATTGCGACTGTATTGTCCGACTGTGACCAGGGTGGTATTCATCTACGAGTTTGATCGTGTTGCGATGAAAATGGCGGATAGTCTGTGCGTTTTAGACAACGAATCTAATATTGAGAGTTTGTGGAGGGACGTGTAGTATTTTACGGTACGTCTTTCATCCCTTTAAGTTCGACCGTACTCCAGAGCAAAACTAACTCCTTATGGTTTCGGAATCAATAGGAACTTTCATCATTTCACATACCACATTTTGTATCTCTTATTTTCACAAATGTATCTCTAGCCTTCAAGTTATCCATCTTCGGAAGTTCACTTCAAAATCTATTCATAAAGCAAACTCTTGCCGGTACCGGTGGAATAGCAAGTTTAAATCCGCTTAACTGCAGATAGGGTGGACGCAAGGATCAGCATCATAGTTGTACAGACATGCCCGCTGTAGTGGGTATGGCCTGCCGAGGCGCATGGCTATGTCACCTATGAGCTCGGTAGATGTTTCATTTCTACATGGAAAAATTGCCGTCTGCGGCATGATAAAAGGATTACGTTCGGACTGCTGGTATGTAGCACCAGGCGCCATGCTTTTTCAACTTCTCATCGGTCCATATAGTTGAGAGAGGCTGATAGTAACTCACCATACAACTAACCTCTGTGTCCAAAGGTATATCTAGGTCTACATCGTCATACATATGTGTCCATCTTCAGTGTGACAGTGGGGTCGACGTTGTCGCAAGGGCAACACAATTGTTAACTATAGATCGGGATGTCCGTTCATTTTAGACCTCACACGAATTTGGGTTGCGGGGCTTTTTCCCGATCCTATCTACTTTCGCCTAAGTTCTTATGTACGGCTTCGGATTCCAAACTAAAAGGTGCGCACTTATAATGGAATTTAAAGCAAACCGTCACATCAAATTGACTAGGCCTTTCGCAGCATCGCGGGTTTGGATGCTTGCGCAACGGCTTTCAGCAGTGACTATAGGCTCTTTCATTCCTAATAAATGCTAGTGATAGCATAGCATCTGTGCGCTGAAAACTCGAGGAATGGTATGTTTCCGTAAGTACATACATATAATGCAACGACACAATCAAGGGGAGGCGAAAACGCCGCCCTTCCCCCATGATCCCACAACGTGCCTACCATACACCTGTGATGACCGTCGATTATATGGATTCCACGATGCAATCGACAACAGCACTCCTCTTCTCTTCCAACACCACTTTGATACCTTCCTCAATCGCCTTCTTGATGTTCTCCAAACCCTCAACACGTCTTGCCCATGCGCCACCAGCAGCAGCCGCGATTTGCCCATAGTCTGGTGCGTCGGGTCCGAAACCTGTAGTCAATCTTTCACCTGATGCTTTGCTTCCTAATCCTGTCGGGTACACTCCAAGCATGGAATTCTTTGGTGCCTAGGTGCCAGATATCAGGATGCGTGAACACTGACGTACAAGTTCCTATCACTCACCTTCCAACCTCCGTTATTCAGGACAATTGTCAAGTACGGCTGTCGTGTCAAATTCATGTAAGTGGTTAGTGCAATCTTGTGATGACAATGATGATGGCTTCTTACTGTATCGTATTTCCTAGAAATCCAGTAGGCAGCACTCGGGACTCCGAAGATGAACGTGCCGTCTCCCACAATTGCTACGAGTAAATCAGTGTCATGGCCGAAAGCTCTGGCACCCAATCGTGCTCCGACGGCAGCTCCAAGTGCCCACCCTAAACTCGTGCCACCAGAGCAGATCATACTTCCAGGCAACTCTGGTCTGACATGGTCAAAAACCACTTCGTAGTTGGTTATTCCTTCGTTCAGCCAGAGCGTCTGCCGCCCGTGACTCGGTGTAAATTCCTCGACGGCTTTTCGAGCAATTCCGACGACTTGAGAAGTTGTAGATGCCCCGTTTAATAAAGCGGAAAAATCTTCCACTGATACCAACTCTTCAATATATAAATCATGCCTTGTCTTCAAGTCCACCGAGCGTTTTTCTATCAAATTCTGGTCGAAAGACGACGAAATCTTCTTTGCGGCATTTAGGAGCTGGTTCAAAGCCACCTGTGAATCAGCTCGACAAATGATATCTGCGTCAATATGAGACCAGCTGTAACCTTGCTTGAGCGGATCCGGATCGATCATGAATACTTTCGACCCAGGTTTGGGTGCGTTGTCACAGATATCTACCCAAGGAACATCGGTGTCTATAATTAGTAAGACATCTGCTTCCTCTAGTAACGTTGTCTTCCCGCCAAAGGATGTCCCAAGAAAATGTGGATGGGAATATGGGATGCAAACGGAGGACGGACACGAATTGTATATCGCAATGGAGAGCAAGTTGGAAAGCTCTGAGAGTGTTGCGACCGTTGCTGGATTTCGGCCAGAATTAGCAGCAATGATGAGAGGAAATTTGGCCGTTACGAGTGAGTCAACAATTGTTTGTACGACTGTAAATTCGAAGTGCGATTAATGATGAAAGTCTTTCACCAGATTATACTTGAACTTGAACCAAAATTCACCTGTCTCTGACAGCGCCGTCGGAGCAATAGCAGGCCACTTCTTGCTGTCTAAAGCCTCATCTACGAATGATTGGTCTACTTCTTCTTCCATAATCTCACGTTTAGCGTGAAGGTAAACTGGTCCTTGTGGTTCGCTGACTGCACTAGATTATAACGTCTTTAGTTGATGATTCAACAACTGGCTCATCCAGGCTTACAATTGTATGGCTCTCAGGAGCATTTTCCCTGCAGTTTTACCATTGCGGATTTGATTCGTGTATCGCATGTACTGCCGAACGATACCTGCTTGATCAGGGACATCTAAAAAGAGCAGGTTAGTTACGATTCTGTCATATATCTAAAGGCAACGGTACCTTGACTCCACATAGGCCACTCATTTTTTGATCCTTTCAATTCACCGTACGCACTGAACGGAGCCTCTCCAGCAAATATAAGCACCGGTACACGTCCCTTATCTACGTTATGGACTGCACCAGCAAGTGCCTAGGTGTAGATATACATTTAGAACTCGGACACACTCCAGATAACTTGTTTTTACCTGGGTTCCAACATCGACGTGGACGATAACAAGTGCCGGTTTCCCAGTTACTTGAGCATACCCTTGGGCAGCACTCAATGCGACCATTTCGTTGGGACAAGTTACGATCTGTAGCGTGGTTTGGCCGTTTCCGCCTTCAATTCGTTGCCTCTCAAGTTCTTCCAGGAGAGCTGGATGATCATTTCCCCAATTCACGAATGCATGGGTAAATCCTGCTTGAGATAAAGTCTTGAAGAAGATCGTAGCAGTAGTTGTGGTCATTTCATGGAAATCTTGATGCTAGAGCCTTTAGGATAGCGGCCTGACAGATCGAGGTCTACCGTAACAAATTTAAATGTCTTGTTGAAGGGTACTTTACTAAGTACACATTCTAGACAGACAACTTACCTTAGGATCGATACTAAATCAACAGACGATAGATGAGGCTTGTGGTCAAGCTTCAAGGCTTCCTATATACCAAAAAACCCGCAGCGGAAGCCCGATGTGCTATTCTGAAGATATCCGCTGAATGAGATGTGTTCGATGACTCGGCTCTTGTTATAAACAAGCCGAACTCACTGTGACAGGTCAGAAGGCCTCACATTGCTCGTCAGCCTGAGATAAATCTCCCAGATTTAAAGTCCCCGGAGGATAGAAGAGTACAACATACCCACATTGCAATCCCTGGTAGTATATCGGCTAGTACACGCGCCTGTCACGCGCGAAAGCGGGGTTCGACTCCCCGCCAGGGAGACAGGATTCATTTTTCTGTAGCCTGACTGTTGGTGTCCTCGTTTTTGGGATTTCTGCCATTGGGATGCATGATATTTGAGGGAAATACTTCGAAGAACGATGGGGATACTAATTGGCGCCTGTGACAAGTGACATGCTCGCGAATCTTGAATGCATTAGGTAGCTCTCGACTCCTCCTTTAAAGAATTAGCAAAATCAAGTAAAAGAGGGGTGGAATAGATGAGGCCTTCTCAGTTCGCGTTATTCAATGAGATCCATGAATCTTTTATCTATTTTTCATTTTGGAATCAATTTCCTCCAATTCTGTCATAGTAGTGGGTGAATATAAGTTGCATCGCTGAGAATTAAACAGTGAATTAGTGTTTTTTTATGTTGCAGTTCTTCATATCAATGATTTATCATTGAGAATAATGAAGAAAATAGTAAGAGCTGTTTATGCAAGGTGATAAGATAAGATCCAATCATATCTGACTAAGCAAATTTTCATTTACTCTTGCTTACAATTTGTAACTATCAAGTCTATTCACAATCTCCACTGCAAGTCCTCAGGCTCCTCAACTATTTTTTCTGTCTTGGCCTCGGACGTCCCTCTTTGACCTGAAATCATTCCATCACCGCTGTAATATTAGCAAATCATTACTCGGGTATGAGTGTTAAATAAATTCATATTCGAACACGAAACTTGACCAGCAATTTAGAAGTCCAGGAGTCAGCTGAATATCCGATATGTCTACCTCTCTGGTAGGCTCAATCGTTGAAAGGAAACCTAGTGCATCTTCGTCATCATCGGTCCCGAAACCTGCCAGTTCCAATGTTACAGGCTTCCCTGCAGCTCAACATAGATCCTTGAGTGCATTTGCTCGAGCGCGAACTGAGCAGAAGACAAATAGGCAAGAGCGGCCTCAGAAAGCTCCTACGATACAAACCCTCGGTTCTATTTCTCGAGAGGATGTAGCTGAGAGAGGAAAGGACGATTGGAGGAAGCAGATGGAAGCGGAGAATAAACGAAAGGTTGAGAGTATGACAGAAGAGGAGCGTGAACAAGAGAGACAGGAAATATTAGCACGATTCGGCCCTGGGATAGCTGATGTTATGAAGAAGATCAAGGCGGCGAGAGAGGGTGGAGTGCCAGAAAACGTTTCCTCAACGGACTTGCCCAATTCAACAATTACGAGTCCCATGTCTCCGACCTCACCGTCAAGAGGAAAACAGCCGCGAAAAGGTATGTCGATCTCACTATCATGCTCCAGATAGGGTATGTGACATATGATCTTAGGTGCATTAGTCTCTCGACCTTCTAGTCCCCCACTATCGACAAGCAGCACACGACCTCCCAGCCGTACAGATCGTCACATACGATTCGCAGAAGTTACCCCACAGGATGTTTTTGTATACCCATCTGCACCGCCCTCCCCAAAACGGCAGCCATTAGCACTTCCGAGTCCAAGCCAGTCAGATGGTCCGACAATATCTCTAGGGGAGTGGAAAAGCAAAGGAAAGGACTATTTACTTCAGCAAAACGACACAGACTCTATTCCAAAACCAGTCGAGGATGTTCGGATGAACGACGAAAGTCTACAAATTGGAGAAGGTACCCCAGAAGATATCAGGCGTCGATTTTTCCCTTCTGCTATTCCAAACAATCCGTCGTTGGAATGGATCGAAGGGGATTCAGGGCCAACTGACGGTCCTTCTAATAACACTCTTCGCTTTGACCTTCAAGGGGTACCTATACCTCCGTCACTCTCGGAGACCCTACCGACGCATCTTGGATTACACCATCACGCCGAAGGTTCTCATGCTGGTTATACACTCGATGACATCTTCTTATTGTCCAGATCGACTGTTCCCGCTCAGCGTGCATCAATGCTGGATGTTCTCGGCCGTATAGCCAGGAGGTTAGCTGCCGGGCTGAAAGATCCAGGACAGGTCATCAGTGAGCTGAAGGGTCAAGAAGCGGTATTGAGAAAACGTATTGTAGCAGCTGGAGTGGAAGCAATGGCAGAGCGAGGAAGTCTAGGAGCGCGTGCAATTGAAGTGATGTGGGTGTGCATTGTTGGATGGGACGACGACCAATTATTAGTTGAAGGAGCCGAGCTGAAGGATTCAGTAGATGCTGTCATATCTTCCATTCCACTAGAGCATATCTTGCCCCAAATTTCACAAGCGTTTGCTGCTGCCGCTCTACCTCAGGAATCGCTCTCCCAGTTGTTAGCAATTGTGCACCGGTTGGCTCAACATACCAATAAAGTAGCGGAAACGATTGTCAAGACGCAGGGGCTGATTATCAACTTAACTCAACTTTTCCTTTTAACACCATTCCCTCCATCCGATGGTTCACCTTTGCCTGAACCCCTTGCTATACAGGTTATTACTACACTTGCAACCGCTTCTCGCTCCAATGCTCTCGAACTTTTAGGGCCAGCCGACGCTCTCTTGCGTTTTGTCGTCACATTACCTCCCTCGTCACCGTTACCCCTTCTTCTTGCAGTTTCGCTTCTAACATCTACATTGCGCCTCTACACAGTCCTGGCTTCCTATGGTCTATATTCTCAAATTGCCACTACCGCGCAAGACCATTTTAGACAGATTGGGGCGTACATACAGTCGTCAGCGTGTTCCTTCTCCCATCTCAGAGTAACATGGTTAAATTTACTAGAGGCTTGGACGGTCTGTGCAATTGACCCTCATCAGACTACCCCGGATCATGATATACTCTGGAGTCAAGTAGTGGGATGGGGTTGGGGTCAAGATATCCTCGAACTCAGGGAGAGATTATCTGCGGAAGACTCAGATGTTTGGGCTGCACTGTGGAAAGCTGAAGCTGCTTGGTTGGAAGGTGCGAGTCTGAATGGCATCAAAGGTGGAGAGACGGAGAAAGACGAGGCTTTGAAAACCATTCGCTCAGACTTTGAATCAGGAACGGCTCATACAGTCTTCGAGATTGCAGCCAGAGGATTCAGAACATCTTTGGATGCGATGGACGCTGGCTCGTCAACCGCGTTGCATGAACTTGCCAAATACGCAAATGTTGTTGCAGCAGCAATCCGATTATGGTTGGCCTGTCTTCCTTCTCACTCCCAAACACCTCTCGAATCTCCCCCATTCTCTCTTCCTTTCCCTGCGATCTCAACACTCTGCGCAAGGTTGACAACACATAGTTTATGGTCGAGGTTGACGAGTAGTGATGCACCGGTTGATTTGCACATCATATATCGTCCTCTATCGCAGCTACTTGCAGTATACCTCAGCATGTCACGTGCACTTCCTGGAGTCTCTAATGACTTGTGGATGGCCCAAGCTCTTTCCATCATTCTCTGCATGGTTCCTGGGGATGAAGAAACTGCATCTCGGATAGTGAATGAGCTCACGAATACTGTCACTCGGGAGTTTATGGACTCTCACTCCTGGCAACTCCCTGCAGTAATCTGGGAGAAGGGAGGGATGCATTCAATCAAACCTTTCCTCATTTATTCGCTACTTTCTGGAGAGTCCTGTATTGGACCTCTCTGGATGACTCCTCATTCAGTCAAGGCTTCTACTACTCAACGTCTACCCCCAATATCATCCATCCGAGAAAACAAAACAACATCATCACTTCCTCTCCATCGTGCTTGGGTTTTCACACCTTTGGATCACTTACTACGTTCTGGTGATTCAGCAGTGTTCAAGTCACTCCCTTCATCTTGGGATTACTCGGAGACTGAGTTGATAAGAGCCACCTTGGTCTTTGCTCGAGTTGAACAAGAGGTTCTTAGGATTCATGGTTTACAACATTTTACGATGGGCAGAGAAGAGACTGAATTCGAATGCATGAAAGTCTTCATGCTTGAACATGGTCAACACGAATCCAAAACCGAGGAAGTCTTTAGAGATTCTGTCGTTAGCGAAAGCATGGCAAACCTCTTAGCCCCATTCACTCTTTCAGCATCATCGAAATCTCTCGACCTCCCTCCTCCCGTTCCCAATACGGAAGGAACATTGGAACTGGTCGCTCGACGTTTCTTAGGTCCTTCTGTTCCCTTCTATCAGTACTACACGGATTTCGTCAATCTTTACGATTCGATATCATTCTCTCATCCTCTATTCGCCAGATTACTTCTTCCACCGATCTCAATGGCATACCCTGTCGACTACCGGAAGTTCTTCTGGGTTGATTACGGACACATCGTCAGGACTGTCAAGACTCCAGTTTCGGATGTATTATCAGAGTCAATAGCTGAATATCTTTGGCCATTGGAGTCTAACCCAGATAACATCGCTGCTATGTTGAGAGCGTTGGTCAATGGAAAGGGTCAGTTGGAAGGATTCTTGAGATTTATTGTGATTCATCATCTGGCGAGTCTTATTTGGAAGGATTTGAGAGGAAACGAAGATGTCGGGGATGAGGAGCGATCGAGGAAGTTGCTTCAGGCTGTCGTCGGACAAGGAGATATCGCTGTCATATGGGAAATCGTACTTTATCGACAAGTTCAAACGGGGCAGGTTTTGTTACCTCCTGCCTGCTTTGAGCAACCGAAAGAAGGGTGGGTGGAAGGAAGGAGAGCATTTGTTCAAACTTGTGGAGAATTTGTGAAGTCCCGGTTAGAAAATCTATTGTAGACATATGATATGTTTCTTATGTTGATGTATATTGTTCCTAAAGTCAGAGTTTGTCCTATATTAGATTGTAGCGCTATTTTCCCATTAATGTAACATAAAATTCAGAACAAATGCACGATAGAAAAACAAACATTTGAATAACATGTTCTACACATACTGGCGGAAAAGTACACCATAGTGATTTCTCCAAATTGCTTCCAGGTCCTGTATTATCATTGGGCTCACATCCTTCCATTCTTCCCCTCCTTCGAGATGTTTCATTCGATCCATTGTAGTGATCTCAAATCTGTCTCCTGCCCATCGGCCTTTGTGAAGAGGCGTATCCTTCGAACCCTGAATCTCCTTATCCGCAGATTTAGCCCAGCAAATCTGCGAGACCAAAACTTGAGTGAAGCCTATACTCTTGCTACAGAAGTAAGGCCCTTTGACCGATTTCCCACTGGTATATTGGCTTATTGCGCGTGCTGTGACATATTGATACTTGGAAAGGTTACATAGAACCCATGATTTATCGATAGGGTATATAGGATCTGTTAAATCCCATAGAATGAGTTTCTCGTTAAGTTGCATGCCTTGTAGTCTGTCTGCTGGAACTCGATATCTAGGATTCCTCGAATGATCATAAAGGATTTCGAGAATATCATAGAATAACCCTCCCATTGAGTTCTCTTGGTCTTTCTTTCTGTAGTACACCCTCTCCTCTGGAGTCAAGAGGTCAGGTGGGAGGTCCTTGAGTTTGGTACTGCTACCAAGGCATATTAAGCGGTCTCCCGTCCATGTTCGGTGTTTTCGGAGATGCATGTCGAAATGTTTTCTGCCCACGTTTAACATGTGATAGTTGACGAGACATAAACATGCAAGGTCAACTATGTCATCAACAGCGGCAAAAACCATGTCGAGAAGCTCGAGCGGAATTCGGTTCAATTGACCAAGAGAGGTTCTGATATAAATTTCTTTTGCACCGTCCAATTTTCGTCTGAAATTTTACAACCTGTTTTTAGCTTGCATGCATCGTAACCTGATTTAAACTTACAGTTCTTTCGGTTCGGGCAGTGACAGTAACGTTATAAGTCTCGAGGAGTGGACACTGGTCGTAAACAAGATTGACTTCAGATCGTGCCATGTTCCGGATTCCTTTATGAACTCCTGCTTGTCCAGGTTAAAGCTGTGATAATATACTGTTATTTCAATTCACGAAGCCCGATAGAATGAGATGATGAATTCGAACTTACATTCCCCATGACTGAGTTCTTGCCATTGTGGCTCAGAGACGTCTGAACCGATTCTGTGGCGGTCTGTAGTAATCAAGAAAATATGTCAATGTTAGCCTAACGGTAATCAGTTGCCAGAGTTGAGTGAGCCATCCAGAACGGTTGTTCACCGTGACGTTCAGGTTCAAGTTCAAGTTCGAGGTTGGTTGAACTTCAACATGTATCTAGATCAATTTGATGGCCGATTCTCCGGAGGCGCCTGTCCCTCCTCAATATCCATGATTCATACGACAGAGAAAATCGGAGTAAATTGCAAAAGCTGAGAGTTTATGCTGTTTATACTGAAAGAATGAGAGAGGACGATGATTGGGTTGAAAAGAGATGAGTTTGTCGATCAATTAGGAATCCTGTAGTTAGTGCTATTGATCGGTCTTTCCCGGATATCTCGAAGAAGCACAGTAATGAGCATCCTGGTTGACATTGTACTTCATAACAGATCATGGCTACAAAGTGAGCCTCAGGTTTGAATTTTTCACTTTTATGCTCACATCGTATTGCCAAGGTCTTTAGCTAGCTGCATCTTCTGCAAGATCATTAAGGGTATGCATTTGAACTGATATGCAAGTACTTCAAACTGATCGTTATCTCTATCTACTCTTTAGGCGAGATCCCAAGTTTCAAACTTATTGAAACTGAGACTTCGTATTCTTTCCTCGATATCGGTCCTGTGGCTAAAGGTCATGCTTTGGTCATTCCCAAGTGTATGTACTCGATGTTTCACAAATGATAACCTTGATCCTGACGCAGACGATTCACTCTGCAGATCATGCTGCAAAGCTTCACGATCTCCCAGACGAATATTTCGCAGATACTCTTTCCGTTGCCAAGAAGATTGCGATTGCACAAGGTCTAGAGAACTACAACATTCTCCAGGTATGCTTGATGTCAGACATCGTTGTGCCAAACCTCACGCTCTAATTTACTACAGAACAATGGTCGGATCGCTCACCAGGAAGTGGACCACGTTCACTTTCATGTCATTCCCAAGCCAGCTGCATCCGACGAGGAGGGCCTCGTCGTAGGTTGGCCTGCAAAGAAGCCCGAGATGTCAGAATTAAAGGCTCTCCACGAAGAGCTCCTCGAGAAACTTGGATAGAATTAATCGGTAGCTTGTGATATTATAACCTGAGCGAGAATCACGACGGTTTTTTTCTCTGGCACAGTGGTGATTGAAACCAAGTATCTGAGCTTTCTCGATACATCCTTGGGTTGTACAAATGATGCTTTCCTCCTGCGTTTTCAACTAACAGTGACTTTAAAACTCACGATGCAAGTCTTGGATGTACAATCATCTGCATGTAGGGCATGAGTAGAAAATTACTTGCATAGACAGAGCACTCTAATCTTCTAAGAATCGGCCATTTTCCAATGTATGTTTTTACTGACCACAATATGGGAAGAGTGAATCAATTGTTCCATGAAAAAGAAGAAAACTTGGATCTCGGCATCAACCACTAAGAACATTCTGATTTCTAAGGATATAATGAAGACTACCACCTGCGTTTGTATAGAAGGGCCGTGACTGAATTTAAAATGGGTCTGTTGAGATGTATGTGAACAAGTCCTGTGCTTGTACTTTCTTCATCTCCTCGCTATCCCGAGAAACAGGGATCAGAGCGATGAGAGGATCCCATTCGTCGGGGTCTCCATAGTGCCTCCAGATAAGTTTCAGATCCAGGCCCGTTTTTACATCTTGGAGTGCACCGAGCATCCCAAAATAATTATCAACCCAGTTCAGAATAAGAGGAGACCAAGTCTGTTCTGTAAATGCAAAATCAATGAGGATGTACTGGTCGATGTTAGTCTCTGGGTTTGTATAAAGGAGAACTTGGCCATTATGCCAGTCGAGTTGATTGATGTCTGCAACATCGAGAACTCTGGCTGTATGCCGACAACTTTTGATCTGGAAGAGGTTGGAAAAAGTTTTCAATCAATGATGAGCTTGAACGTAGAGGTGAAGGACATTACCAATGTGATCTGTCTCTCACTGTCGAGGTTCTGAGCAACTCCGGAGGGAAAACTGTGTCCATCAATGTACTCCATCAGAACGCCTTCAACCACCAAACCATCAGGGAGTGTAAACTAAAGTACGAAGTTTGAGGAATGTTTGAGAACATGGAATAATAGAACTTACTTGGTGCAGCCCGTAGAACCATGGTACCACGGATCCTTGGACAGGGAGAAGTGTGTCGTAAGCACGGGCCTCCTTGAGGGCGTGTTCCTCTGCAATGACAGAGCGAAAAAGGAACAAATGGGGTGAATGCTCATCAGGCTCCTCTCCATCTGGTTGCTCCAAGTTCTGGAATCGATCGTCGAATAGTTTGAGACAAAGAGGGGGAGAAGAAGAGATGGGAATCCCGTCGATTCCTGTTATTCTGCATCGATACACGGTACAGATTCCACGCACGGAACCTTCACTGAGGACGTCCTCAATTTTCACAGTGAACGATCTGCTGTGCTTGAGAGACTCGGATAGTTCAGCAATCGAAAGTGGGGATTCTCGTCGAATTGAGCTGATGTACTCTGCGGTCTCTGGAGGAAGTTGAGATATGTCGAACGGATACACAGGACGTAAATGATGTTCCAGCACTATTGCTCCAGTCTCGTTGGTTTTAGCATGAAGAATATCACCAGGATGAGCAACCAGCTTAGTGTAATGCTGGGCTACGTGATTATGCCAACGGAGAAACTGAGCTGCTCTTACACTATCTCTGGCCAGTGTTGCTCGGTCGAAATCGGAAAATCGATGGTGAGTCGCAAATATCTTCTCGTCTGGATCCAAGGGTCGATTAGGATCCTGAGGAGGCCCTTCGGGATGAATATAGAATTCACTGCATCCCAAATCTCTGTCCGGATATTCAATATAATTGGTCCCTTCCAATGGAAGAAATTGATACACGTATGCACCAGTTACGACTTGAAGAGCTTGGATCGGCTGACTTGTCAATATCTTCTCATACAAACCCACTGTGGTGTCGTTCTTCGGGGGGAAAATAGACCGTTGTTTCCTTGAAGTTAGTGATGATAACACAGGGAAATCGAGGGTTGTACTCGAAAGACTTGAAAAGCGCATATTGCACAGCCAACGACAGTCTACCGGCGTCGAATAATTCATATGGCTAGGATTAGTGTCGATGGTGTTAACAGCGGAGATCAAGAGTAAAGTTGAACCTTTTACGCACAATGTACAACACAAGAAGTGTATTGCTAGTCACCCATGTCATTCTGAAGTCGTATGCTGTAAATGTTATTCCAAATATCGCTGAAAAGCTATCAGTTTGCAGGATGCATGGGAGAGGATTAACGCATCTCTTACCATTACCCAAGTTGACTTCAATAGATTTTACTGGTGTTTGTAGTACGTTCGAGGTGTGTAGCTGATTGAACAGGCTTGCTATCGGCTCCACCAACAGCTTCAGATATTCAGATGGTGTGGTCCTGAAATTGATATTAATATTCTGTTTTGATTGAGAAGTTGTGTCGAAGACGTATTCGTATGGGATAGATACTTCGTCAGGCCACTGTATCATTCGTCTGGAAGCACTTCGTAATGACCCTTGAAAATGGTCCAGCACTTTACAAAGTGTCTTCTGCAAACCCTTTGCTTCTTTGTACTGTGTCATTGTTTCATTGAGTGGCCAAGTGGCCAGCGGCAAGAGTTGCAAATCTGACCATTGGTGCCAGAGAGGAGGAGGAGAAGAAGAGATGCTGAAGATTTCATGAGGGCGCCGTAATGATGTAGACCTAGTAGTAGTACTGGACATTCGATTCATGGTATGGAAGAGTGGTATCACAGTCATTCGACCGGTAAGCAGGATTTTGGTTGAAAACATGCTCGAATGCATTCTCGGTGTCGAAACTTTTATGGAGACTTGGGTCCGAGGTGATCGTCTCAGCATCAAAATGCCGCAAAATACCAAACCAGCAGTGAGCGTAAACTACCGTAGCATAATGTTAGAGACTTTGGAGGACAAAACGATAAGACTTACTTGGTGCAAACCATAGAACCAAGGAACCACGGCCGGGATCCTTGCACAGGGTGAAACGTGTCACTTCTTCTGGTGTTCTCACCAACCTAAATAAGAAGACAAAGAAATTTCAAGTTCAGTTTCAAGTGAGTTCTCTCACCTCTATCACATCCCCTCACACCACCCCTCATTCAATTTTCATGTCGGATGAGAATTGGGAAAATACGACCACTACTTGGTAAAGTTGGAAGATCTCAAGGCTGAACTCAAGCGCCAGCCCGATGACAAGGAACAGCTAAGAGAAGAACAAACATACTGGGTTTATAAAATTCAGCAGAAATTGGTATGTATGCGCCTCCTTGATTCATTCTATTAGTGACTTTTGACTGTTCATAGGACCTGGCTCGTAATGCTTATGCGAGACTGGAGCAAATTGATCGAGACATCCTTCCTGTTCCTGACAAAGACAAGGAGATAGCAGTTGGGATGCAGATAGTGCTACGACTGAAGAATGTTTTCGAACGGCAAGACCTCGCTTTTATTCGTGAAAACCCTCAGAGTGCTAAGAGGGTGAGCTCATTCTCAATTCTGTGTGTACAAGTCTGACTCTGAATGTAGAGTGTCGGTGCCACTAGCCAGGAGTCATCCCCGAGCCAGCTGTTATCCTACCGTGATGCAATAGCGGCTGTAAGGCGAAGAAAGTATCAAATATGGAAAGCTGCTCAGAACGACGAAGAAGAGGAAGTAGATCAAAACTCCAAGATGTCAGGAAAATCAAGAATTGAGGTGTGTAATTCATGTCTCTCTTCAACCGCATTCTAATAGACCGGCGTAGGATTCTTTGCCCTCTGCAAAGCATGTCAACAGTATTCCAAAGACTGGGAAGCAAGGGAAGAATCAAAAAGCGCTTCGTGGAGGGAAGCCGGTAGGCGAAGAGTCCACTGCTTCGAAAAACATAGCCAGTGCACCTGCCTTCGACAGGGTATGTTCATCCTTTGTATTTCATTATTCAGATCTGACAATCACTGATAAGGATTTGTTTGTAGAGCCCCCCAAAAAGCGGGCACGCAAAGTCAAATTCGCACCAGGTGATGCAACAGAAACAGATGTATGTATGCTCGTGATCTCTATGTTCCACCGCTCACTTTTGAACACAGCACATGTCGGCGTCGAAATTTGAGTGTGGGACTTGTGTATTAAGATGTAAAACATGTATCCCGAATGGATTTAAAGCTTGCAAAACCTGCGAAGTTTCTCGCCTGAAATGTCCCTGGTCTGGAGGTAGATATCCAGGTGGGTTGATCTTCCTCAGAGTTTCATAGCATGTATCTAATATTGTGTTTCAGGTCTACCGGGTACCTCTGCTCCTGCTCCTGCTCCACCTTTACCTGTTGTCTCCGAATGGCTCCCCCAATCCACTCCAACACCGAGTGACCATGAGCAGGATCGCGACTCGAGTTCACTCATAACTCCATCAGATTTGGATGCTAAAGCACTGCAGTCTCAGATAGAGACTTTTGAGCTTAAAAACGAAGGTCTTGAATGTGATATTGGGGAGCGCGACACAACTATCGACACACTATCGCGCGAAAAGCTCATGCTCAAACGCCAAGTCGCAAGACTGGAGCGGGATTTAGCGAAACTACGCAGCGACATTAGAGATCCACAGCGCGACCTCGAAAGGTGGAAGCGTGAGCAAAAGCTGCACTTGGCTAGGTTGCGGGAGACATGTTTGGCTGCATTCTCTAGTTATCAGGCGGCTTTGGAGAAGTCTTGATGCATACAGAACAGAAAAAGGGATTATAGGATTTCAGCTAACTCTGAGGGATATCTAATCATTGGAAGGAATATCAACCAATGAGGCAAGAATCTCTTCTCTGACCTCTGACAGAATGGATGAAGATGCTCCGGAGAACATGATGGACGGAGGGTTGCAGCTAGCCATAAAACCCTTGTATAACCTCAAGTCAGATATCGTACTACTAAGAGAGCTTCTAACTCGAAAGCTTCTCTGAATGTAACGCAAACAAAGCGGCGAGCATGGTTTGTACTATCAATCGCATTCGAATCGTATATTTCTCGACGTATTCTACGTCGTACAAATAAGAATGTAAGCTCCTCAATTCTTCAACTAACAGAAACACTGAAGTTCTCAATGTCAAGTGAAGCACTTCCAACAAACGGTTCCGTTCCGGTCTGAATGGCTTGCAAGTACTGAAAGGAAGGAACCAGTGTTATATTCCCCGAGAATTTGAACGTAGTCTCGATATATGACGAACCTGTGAACTGCTCACGCCTTGATTTTGAACCAAATATTCTGTTTTCCATGCAAAGTTATTATTATGACAAAAACTTGTGCTGTTGATGAGAATGTTAGACTTACGGAAGAAGGCATTCAAATCCGCGTTGAAGTTTGTAATGTCGCCACTAGCACTGACGAATGATAGAACTTGCCAATTCGCATTCGGTCCTTTCCAAAGGTTCCATGAATGACCAGCGATTTGAACGTTCGACAGAATTTGAGAGCCAACAGGTTGAATACCCCCAAGACCAGAAAGCCATATCATACTAGCATATTATCGGACGAATGAAAACGGTCAACATAATTGGGATATTTTTGATAAATATCTACGTACATTTCGTATGATGAAGCACTCGTTGCAGGGTTCCCACTTTGAGGTACACCGGTCCAGATATCGTATGAAACATCAGCACGAATACCTTGCGATTCGGAGTTATACTTCCAGACCCAGTTTGTAGGTGCAGATTTGATATTTTTGAGCTAAGTTGAACTTAGTCGATAGTAGTTGTAATACTTGACATCGTAGCATAACTTGCCTGTACGCCCTTTGCGGTGTTGTGGATGACATTAGCATCTGCAAGTTGGGTCGCAAATTGTCATGTGAGAGCTCGAAGGTTACAGTGTAAGGACATACTATCTACTTACAGCTCTTGACGTTGTTTGGCCCGTTTGCCCAAGTCCATGCGGTACTCCAAGAGATGTTATTACCACTTGCACTAATCAATGTCGAGTTCTGTGACCCAACTCCTGCAGCTACGAAATGGATAGTAGTACTCGTTTAGTCGAGTTGTAGAACAAGACGTGGTGAAGAACTCAAACTCACAAGCACCCCATTGATTTTGGCACAGAGTATACGCACCCGCGGTCAAGCAATCAAAGGCGCCTGTAAGGGTTTGTGCTGCTGGTGCGGCGGGAGCTGCCCAAACGGCGGAGAAGACTGCTAAGGCGAAGGGGATATAGCCTAAATGCATCGAAAGAATCTGCGAAATTGACGAGGAGATGCTCACTAGTCACTAGTCACTGTCGCTTTTTATATAGTTTTCAACGACCTGAGTTAAATGATGAAATTTGGACCGGATGACCCTCCGAAGCGAGGATTAGCCATGATTAATGCTATACGGACAAAGGTCATTCAGTCAAATTTGCAGACCATCGTCGTTATAAGGTTGAGGATTTTCGAAATGGTACTGTCGAGAAGCAGTGAAGAAGTGTGATGGTCACTGAAAAATCAAAGAATTGTGAGAACTAGATCACGATGACCCGACGAACAGCCGAAACCATCACGATAAAGAGCATGAGATAGAGCTTGATGAAGACAGGTATATGTTTATGTCTTCGGTGAGTATCTTGAAACCACCCGAAATTATAAGGGATGTCATATCGATCTCGCAATAGATGACTTCAACAAGTCGTCGTCCGATATACTGTGAACTATAATACTCAGGTAGATATTGAATTGAGTGAGAGAGGTGGAATCCGACCTTGGTAGAACCTTGGTGCTGCGTCGGAGCGAAGGTGTGATGGCTGAATTGAAGATCTTCGAGTGCAAAAAAACACCATTCAATGTTTCAGGCATCATTCCAAAACGAATTGTCGCCATGGATAGTACAATCAAAACATGGAGTCAAATGGACCATGCAGTGTGACCCCGTATATATCGTTGATACAAATCTACTTCGTTTTGACATCCACACTGAAGCTCTCGATATAAAGCAGAGCACTTCCGACGAATGGTTCGGTGCCAGTCTGAATTGCTTGAAGGTACTGCATAAAAATCAGTCGCTATCATCCTTGCCGAATAAGATATAGAAATGCCCTCATTACTTACTTGAGTATTGTTGACACCTTGATTCTCGATCAAATACTCTGAGAATAAAAAGTTTTGTTAGCAAATGTCAAGTCAAACTCGAGTATGATCATCGTACCAAATATCTTGTTGAGATCAATATCAAAGTCTCTGATTTCACCCTTGGCACTGACGAATGACAAGACCTCCCAATTAGCATTTGGACCTTTCCAAAGGTTCCACTCATGTCCTGCGATTTCAATGTTGGATAGAATCTGAGAACCGACTGGTTGAATTCCACCAAGACCAGAAAGCCATATCATGCTAAGCATAGAAACATCATTTAACATTTGTCCCTGAAAAAACAGTCTGACCAAGAGAAAAACAAATACTCACATTTCATAGGACGAAGCGTTTGTTGCTGGGTCTCCAACTTGAGGAACTCCGGTCCAGATATCATAAGAAACGTCTGCGCGAATTCCTTCAGATTCAGACTTGTACTGCCAGATCCAGTTCGTGGGGGCAGTTTTTATATCTTTGAGCTGACCTCATGGGGTCCATGAAACTTGACGATTTGAAAAGAAAACTGAAAACCAACCATCATGCCTTTTGCAGTGTTATGGATGACATTCGCGTCTGCGATAACATTGTCAGGGAAAGTTCAGTGGAGAAAAGCATGTGTACTCGTACTCACAACTCTTGACATTGTTGGGACCTTCGGCCCAGGTCCAATTTGTAGTCCATGACACTTTGTTACCATTTGTACTCAACAAAGTGGAGTTTTGCGATCCAACACCGGCGACTGATGAGTGAGAGTAAGTATGGGCACTATTTCGGTATTGGAGGTTAAAGAAACGAAAACTCACAAGCCCCCCATTGGTTTTGGCATAGTGTATAAGCTCCTGCAGCCAAGCAGTCAAACGCCCCAGTCAGAGTTTGAGGTGTAGACGGCGCAGCAAGTACCACAGCGGCAGTGGCCATAAAGACGGAGAGGCCGAAGAGATGCATTGTCCAACTTCAGATGGTGCTGGCGGATTTCTGTGGCGTCAAGTAGGTCTAAATAGTTCGTCGAATGTCAGTATCTCCTCCATCTATTTAATACCTGACGGGATGTTCTTCGATTCTTGAAATAGATGGCAGCTTTGGCTCAAATTAGCTGGCATGGTGATCTCGACGAAACCAAGGGCATTCGTGACCGAGCGAGGTTTCGCCATGGCAGTAGCAGCTGTTAGCAAGAAGCATAGATCTCTTCGAGAGATTAAGAAATGCGAGCAGAAGGGTGTCGAATATTGAACGTGATTAACTCCTATAAAAAGCAGGCTGCATAACGATGTCCTAATACCGATGAATGCCCGAAGATTCGTAAAGCTATACCTTTGAAACTGAGGTGTTAGTTCGCTACAGAAGATAGCACTTACGTTCATCTGCTCAGCCAGAATGCCCGGAGAAACCAACCACTGATCAGTGGACAGCAGCTACATAGCTTCGAAAATCATGCAATGTATCTTGAGGAAAACTTGCTGTCATCTCGACACTGTTTAGTTCTTCATGTTCGTGATTTCGTGTTCTTGTTGTACAGCTGTATATTCTCTGAATAAGATACATTCAATTGTTCGATTCAATTGAGTAGTCCTTGATAGCCGTAACTGTATAAGTAGGCAATAGAGAACTTTAAGGCAGGGCAAGGAAAAGAGGTAAGAGTTTCTTAAAGTTTGGTGTACCAACACCTGTAACGATAATTTAGTGTCACAACATACAAAAGAGGCATACTCTTTACATACCTGTCACTGGATCCCATCCTGGAGCACTATAGAGAATGATGTTAGCTTGGTACAGTCATGATATGGCAATCGATGATAGGAGAACGTACGAAGTAAAACCGGGAGTACCTAAATTTAAAAAGTTAGATTGCGAAAAATGCTGTCAATGTTATGGAATGACACATACCACAGCCTTGATTGCCCCCCATAGTAATATCGTTGAATGCATGAGCAAATGCGGATGAATAAATCTAAAACCAATAACGGGTCAACGATTAGATATTTATTACACACTGTATAGTAAACGTACAATGGGGTTGAGGAAGCCTGGAGAACAAGCGAGAACATCAGTGGATGTAAACATTCTAACTTCACTATTCTACGTACCGACTGGTCCCTTTCCTCTGGCAAGTCGAGCATCATTGATCATGGTGATCATGGATCCTACCACTGGAGACGATGCAGAAGTCCCGAAAACGAGATTAAATTCTCCGTTGATACCTGAATGAGCAAAAGTTCAATAACACAGCTCAATGTATACATACGTACACTGACCAATAACATAATTAGCTCTACAGAAAAGGTTAGAGATTTATGTTGAAGTGAGGAGACTGTAGCTTACCCATTGGCTGAAAGATCTGGGAACGCTCTTGCCTAGAACCACCATTAGTTTCTAATCATTCCGACCAATGTAGCCAGAGGCCACTCACGTTACCACTGTTGTTGAACTGCGCAGAGGTGAAGGGAGGTGGGTGGTTCTTCAAGAAGCCAGTAACTGCCTTCGCTTGATACGAAGGCATAGTAAAGATGTTACTGAAACCCCCTCCGCTGAAAATAACTTGTTCACAAGCACCCTCTGGATCATTTACCGTAGATCCAGGATTGACTTGCGTAGCACCTACTGCGGTGAGGAATGCACATGTGACAGGGAAACCGGGACTAAATCGAGTTCCGTTCCTGGACATTTGACCTTTAAAATGTGGTTAGAATAATCCCAAATGGAATGACGAGAGTCCAGACCTTGTGCATTCAAGCATACCCCTCCGTTACCCGCAACACCATCATCACCAGAACTATACAGAACAGTGGTTCCCATAAGTCCCAGTTTACCATATTCTGCACATTGACGTTGGGCATAGGCTGGTGTAACAGTGGCTTCATCTTGTCCGTATGAGACAGAAACAACAAATGGTGGTTTAACGATTCCACATGACTCTGGGCCTGTACCAAAGGATATGACACCTCGAACGAACATGTAAACAAGGGGGGACACACACCAGTGAAACCACCTGGAAGAGGGTCGGGGTAGATTCCATCCTGAGTAGGGTCATCTCCACCTTCGAATGTACAGAACGATTTGTCCACTGCATCAAGCCAGTTATTGAACGATGCGCCTGAGAAAAATGTCTCAGTAATTACCATCTGGTCAAGTAAAATCAAAATTGTACCTTCAACGAGATCGCCAGTTTGTAATAATGTGATTGTTTGAGGGTTCGTCAAAGCCATTCCATATTCCAGATCAAGGTCACTTTCACCATTGAAATCGAAACTCTGGTCCGTTGTTTGCACAACACCTATATGATACAATTAAGAGATATCTTTTAAAATATAAAATCTGACAGAAGCTTACCGCCATCAATTCCAACAAACGTGGGCCTGACGCCAACCAAGCTTGGCGAGAAGTTTCTGTGTTCAAGGTCAAACGATGCTCGAAAAGATCTAAAGGGATAACTAACGCGAAGAACAAGTCAAGGTCCCCAGCCAAAAACGCTTGTGGTGTGAATTCAACTGTCCAAAGATAAGGACCAGCAACCAATACATTCTAGGATTAGGAAACGTACCAATACCGTATGAATTCTTATTCGTAGCAACGGGTTTGTAGTTGAAATCGTATAAAGCTCGAAGGCAGTCAGGAGTAATCATTTGGTCGCATTGTGACAAATCTGGCTTCTTGGATACCCTAACGCCGTTGGTCTTTGGTCCATTGAACACGGAAGGAGTACCTGGTAAGCCAAGGCGACGTCTCTGCAACGATTGTTCTGAATCGAGAGGGGGGGAATGGACAAAGTGCACAGTTGGCTTAATGATGTCAATATGTTCCCGAACATGAGCTGGAACAGAGTAGGAATGACAGCCTGTCAAAATTTCAAACAAATCAATCAAGCATGTGAGTGATAAGTACCAGAATCACTGAATATATTTCTCACTGATTTGTTCGACACCGGAAGGGTGAGTATACACATGATACTCGGCATTGATGAGATCTTCGACTTCAGCTACAGTGGCATTGACTTCGATCCACCCTTTGCTGGGAGTCAAACGAAGACGCTCCTTGTTGATACCGGATTCGACAAGCCAATTGCTGACTGTATCGATGGTCTCGCTGTTAGGTGCGAATGTCTCTACAATCTCTTCGGGTGAGAGATGTTTCCCGTAGTTAGGTGAAGTCGGGTGGGATACCGCCATCAACATTTCCTCCAACTTGTGCAAGTTCTTCTGTGTTAAACCAAAGCGCATTGGGAGGATCTTGTGAGCCTCCAATCTACGCTCTCTGAACCAGTCAATGGGTTCCGCTGCACGTTTCTCGTGTAAAACATGGTTTGAACGAGGAGACGGCGCGCCTCGCACTACCAAGATGGCGGATAAGAGACCCGAGAGGAGAAAGTGAAGGCGCATCACGATGAATCGTGGTGGGTGACGAACACTAGTCCGACGAGGTATCCTCAAGAATTCCGGTTGCTCTTATACATGGAGAGCTCCTCATAAACGCGAGTAATATCCGACTGATTGGATAGAAACGCAGAAGGCATCTCACAGATGGGGCCGAACAAGCCATGAATACCCGTTATCTTCCTAAAAATGAAACAAGAAATGAGAATCGAGTACAGCTGAGAGATGTTGCACATTGCTCACCGAATAGTGCCTGCCTATTTTTCGGATGGTAGTCTCATGGACCAGAAATAGACCGGAAAGGTGACGATACGGCAGACAGCCTTTCAGTCTATCAGAGTTCTTCACATTAACGGACTGTCAGGACGAAATAATACAGATGGTGCGCATCTGCGCAATTCCCAACTATAGCACAGCAGGAAGTCAGAATTAGCGAGAATGAGTGGTTGCATTATCCACGAGAATGTGGACATGAGAAAATAATCACCATTAATCACCGTCTCCGCGTGGGTCAACAGAGTAGAATATAAGTAAGGCTAAAAATATTTCTAAAGGTGCACACGATGCTATTGAAGCAATTTTTGCATCTTTGTGGGAGTGGGGGGAAAGAGAGATGAGTTTGAAAGTCTAAGGTTACTTAAGAAGTTGAAGCAAGCTCACAGCTGAGTGCGTGTGCGCGGAGGAAGGAACCACGTGAGCACGTTTAAGAACAAGCGCTCAAACACGTGTGTACTGAACGGTACCGTTCGATAACAGAGGGGAAAAATGAAGGTACAGCGAAAATAGTGAAAACGAGTACCTTAATTGCTATGATAGCTTTGAATAGAAATGGAGGTAGTAATAAAAGTAAAATTTAAATTGTTGAATACGTTCAGCATACTCATAAGAGATACAAAAGAATATCAAAACATCAATATGGCGACAGGTTACAACTATTACAACTTACAAATAGAGGAAACAGTGACCTTAACCTACCCCACTACCGAACTTTGTACAATTGAACGATAATGTCCGAAACAGCAGTGTCGGATTCATCCTTGACAGAGTAGTGAATTTCAACATCCAATTCTCTGGAGTTACCTTCGCTCTTTTTGCACTTGAAGGTTCCTTGCACAACGGTACCTACACAACACTCAAATATTAGCATTGACCCAATAAAAGACTGGAGAATGCTCACCTTCATGAACTGTGATCGGTTCCCTCAGCAAAAACAATGTTTGTTTCCAATGAGTAGGCACACTCTTCGGTCCCGTACTAAAGCTTGTCACTTTCGGTTCAGGCTTCTCCTTCTCAGGATTAGGATGTTGTTTTGTCTTTAATGGATCACCGGAGCTCATTCTACGCGAGATATGAGGCTTCCCGCCAACTTGCCACACTTCTGCAAGGATGGGGTCGCCTTCCTTTGCAATGTGAACGTTTGTTCCTTCGGGGACTGGCCCACCATTGACGGTGAAGAAAGTATCGAAGTAAAGCACGAATGCGCGTACTTTCGTTCGACGATCGGTTGTACCGATGAGTTTGAAGGGAGTGGAGAAAGAGAGTTGGGACGTCGTGATATCCTTAATATGAAGATCCTATTAATAGCATCCAAGAGTGAGTGACATTTCTTTTTGTTTCTTCTTAAAATAAACACTACCTTGACGACTACAGGTTCACTGGCAAGAGTTTCTGGTCCTACGACGTCCACTATCGCGTCTTCGAACACCTCCGTAGCCATCGCGCTAAGATCAAAGCCTGAAAAGCTGATGAATTACAGCTCAATTACAACGAACAGGAGACCACTCACCGTAGATATCGCTCCAGAAGCCGACACGCTCCTTGAAGATTTCACCAGCTTCGCAAAGGGCAAACATCATCTGACACTGGCTAGGAGCCATTATACCACCCTGAGGCTTCAAGAATCGATCGCGAGCTCTGAGCACAGAGTCAAGCATCGACTCATATAACAGAGCGTAGCCCATCCATTCCGAAACGATGATATCGACGTGTTTTACATCGTCAGGTAATGAGATATCTTCTATTTTGCCTCGAATAACACTACAGAGTGAGAATCTTCAGTATGAGACTTTGTAGGTGAGGAGAAAAAAAAAACGAACGTGATGACATTCTCAAAACCATTAGCTTTCACAATCTTCTCTGCTTTCTCTGCGATATCGCTCGCGTCGACGGCAAATACTCGCTTAGCACCGGCTCTGGCAGCAAACAATGACAAAATTCCAGTTCCACATCCGACATCCAAAACGACCGCATCACGGAATACTTCAGGATTTCGCATGATATAGGCAGCGTATGTTGCCGTCCTGACTTTGTCCTGAATCATGACGGCGTGAATATCTGTACCGATTCATGTCAATTCCAAATGACGTGTCATTAGAATGATTTACTCACCGTTCTCTCCGTAGCTTTGGAAATAATGCGAATCATCATCTCGCAAGGGAGTGGCGATATGGGTGGAAGAAGAAGGCTCATGCAAAGCCTCGGCAAGTCCTGCAAGGTTCAATCGTTTGCTAACAAAGTCGCGGTAGTCTTTCATGTCTTTCCGAGCCTGTTCTAGCTTCTCCTCAAAGTTCTTAATTCTGCGATTCGCAGTGGTCAAATCGATAGGATTTTGATTTGTATTGATACCTTCGTCTTCTTCATCTGACCAGTCGTTCGTCGATGCCTCTGGTTCAAATTTTGAGTATCTTATTCTTCATTGTCGGAAAGATTAAGAAAGAAACTCACGAAGCAGTGGGTCATCTTCTACGACTGGGATCAGGTACTTATCCGATTTGAAGAAATCTTCATTTCCTTGGACAGCATTGGCTTCTGTTGGAGATGGTTTCTGCACAATATGTAGGTTAATGTCTGTCGAGGAGGCGGGGAACGTTGCTAGACCTCTTTTCGAATCCAGTTGATTAATCGAATTCTTTGGTATGGGTCCAAAGCTAAATTTACAGGAGTTAGTAAACTTTCAGAGCGCCTCGCTAAAGATGATACGGACCTAGTCTTGTGGAAACCTCATCCAAGTCAAACCCATGTGTCTTTTTATCATATGCCACTATCTCCTCCACGGAATTGAGCGTAGTTTCGTCGAATAGGGACTTTATTGGTCGTTTTGTCAAAGAGTCGGAAACCCAATCCTCCCAAGTAAGATCAGCCTCATCTTCTGAAGAACTTGAACTTTCTTTATCTCGTTCTTCGTGATGCCCTTCAGCCTCCTCGATGAAATGTGAACTAAGCCGCAAACTCATGTCAAAGTTGCTGTGTTTCGTATTTTCAACTGTCTGCATCGAAAACTCGGAGTCGAGCAACGAAAAACGCACCTTTTGCTATTTAAGCAGACCAAAAAAATTGCGTGGCTCCGTAGATTTTTGGAGGTTAATGTAGATTAAGGAATGTTCAAGAAGCAAAGAAATGAAGAGGAGGTGATCTGCGAAATATTCAAGATAATCTTCATCTATCCGACTATCTGGATGGACAAGTCTTAGATAAGATAAGATGCTTTGATGGTAAATTCCGTAAAAGGGAATTGTTGCTAAGATCACAGAAGTTTCGAGTAAGTTGAAGTTACTCACCGACAATCGCGACTCTGGACCTGGGTCCTGGACTTCGTTCCTGCGAAATCGCAATTTCGAGAAGATTTGAACATCATAATCAACGTCAATTATTCGTCAGACAGACTCAGACAGACTGCTTGCATCACTGCCTAGAACTTTCGTGAAGTACGGACTGGCACTGTATAAAAGGACCGCCATATCAGCCAGGTTGAGGCACAGCACAACAGACTTTCAGACTTGAATCACCTCTTCTCATTAATATTCTTCACACTCAGTCAAAATGTCTCTTTCCCGCTTTGTCTACGATCCATTCTACGACTTTGACCGACTCTTTGATGAAGCGTTCAACGCGAGGACCTCTGGTACCACAAAGAATCAGAGTCAGGTCACACAACGAAGTGAACCAAGATTCTTGAGGCCCAAGTAAGTTTAGAATTATTAATATGACCGTCATCTTCCGTTAAATCTGACCTAACATCTCGAACAGGATGGATGTTCACGAAGACGCGAAATCCAACCTTGTGACGGCTACTTTCGAGCTGCCCGGTCTCAAGAAGGAGGATGTTAACATCGACGTTCAAAACAACCTCCTCACTATATCTGGAGAGTCGAAGATCTCTTCTGACCGCGATGAGAATGGATACGCTGTCCGTGAACGGCGATACGGCAGATTCTCCAGGTCCATTCCGCTTCCTCAAGGTGTGAAGGTAGGAGTTCAGTACGATCCTAAATTTGACAAATCGGCTAATCACTGCAATCCAAAGTCTGAGGAGATTAAAGCCGCTTTGGACAATGGTATTTTGACGGTGACTTTCCCCAAGACTTCGCCTGAGCAAGCACCCAAGAAGATCACTATTTCTTGAAGGCTGAGGATTTTGGAAGGTAGAAGGGAGTTCTTTTGAATATCCAAGAGAGTTATCTTGTGTGTAAATCGGAAAAGCTGCTGTATTTCTATATGTAACAATCTAGTAGTATCCTTGCCAGCCTGAGCACCAAATTTATTATCTGAATCAGCGTAGTAAAGTAAGTCACTCGGAAACAACAATGGTACGACGATGTGACTTCATGGATGACCAAGGCACCTCGAAGGTGGTTACTGTTACGTTACGCGTTACAGACCAATCGTACCATCAGTTTATGATGGAGGGGGAGGAGAAGGAAACGAGCGCTAGTCACGATACCTCTTTCTCGTATACTTTCATGTTCTCAACCGTTGAATCTAACATTGTGAGTCTCTGGACTCTCCGAGTCCACTTCTCTCTTCAGCGCTCAACACTCATTATTTCTCATCTCCAATGTCTATAAGCGTTGACATGGATTTGAAAGACGAGGCACAATTCAAGATGTCCAAGCCCTGAGTTTGTGAGCCGGGCTTTCACTCACCCTATGCCGCCCACCTCCTGTCATCATATTCATAGGATTTCGATACACACGACGATATTACACAATATCTCATGTAACTGAATGTACACAGAGAGGTCATAAACAACTCAGTCACTCAGCGTAGTCCCGCCAGTGAAGGAATGAAATTGGTGGACGGGTGCAGGTCCCCTATGAGTCGACTCGGATGTTCAGTAAGTACTAAGTAAGTTCGCGACGTCATAATTGAGTTAAAACAAGTAACCACTTTTAAACCTTCCACCTACGATGACTCACCCTCCCTCTCGAATATTCGGAGACTGGCCATGGGCAAGGCGGGGATCCGTATAATTTCAAGAAAAAAGTATTATTTTCATTTTCCCTCTTTCACAATTACACTCATACTGTCTCATCTAAAATCATATATGACGAATGCCAGAACACAAGACGTGTAACATTTGTGGAAAACGAGGTCCCGTACCTTGCCAGAAGTGCTTGCTGGAGTGTCTCATCTCCGGAGGGAGTTCGAGTCGCGATACACAAGTTAGTCTAAAATCATTTCTTCGGACGACATGTTTTTCACCTTTTGATACATACCCGAAAGGAGAGTCCTCAGAGAGCAGCCCTTGTCGGGATTGCGGAAGTCCCACATGTCGCTGCGATAAACCATTTCACCAATATCTCTCGCCCGGTGAAAACCATCACTGCCCTCCTCTTTCATGTCGAAGAAGAAACACCCCGGCTCGTCGAACTCCCTTGTAAGACGTCGGGATGTCCGTATGCTTCTAATCAGTGGGTTTACCTCGAACATTGGATGAACACGACCGGAAATCTACGACCACTGATCATAGACCGGAAGAATGGACAAAAGGGTGGTTACCTGGGAAGGACTCTCTATATGATCACCAATAATAGCGTGTTCAACCCAATTAACCGATGCGTTCAAAGGCGAGGAGCTGCACAGACTTGGCATGGTAATATTCTTGTTATGAGGAATAGGGGAAGATACGGGCTGCTGGAAGATGCGACCTTGGCTGATGTAGAGCCAACCGTGAAATATTTGATGGATTATGGGAAACATGCTGATCCTAGGGTTCAAGCTTACCTCCATGCGAGATGGATATATTTCGTTTTCCAGTGCTTGATACAATAGTTTTACAAAAACGCAGGCCAGCTGAGTGTTGATCTCTCGGACATTTGTTTTTATATCTTCTTTCCTTGTGATTCTGACCAACTAGTTCGTTGTACGATTACTGGAAACTTGTAGTTCGGAGTCTGTGTAAAGAATAAAGTTAGCGTTTATTATGTACACGTGATACACTCCTGGCGACATACTTGAAATACTCTGAATTGCACCCTCCTCTACGACAATCCTTGAGCACATCGACCAACATGACTGACCAGCAGCACTGCAGTGTTTGCGGTATACCAACCACCCAGCGATGCTCGCGCTGCAAATCAACGTACTATTGCTCACCCAATCATATAAACCAGGTATCTCCAACAAATGCGCTCCAATGAAAAGGGGTGTCTCTACTTACTTTATATTCCGCTGTTTCATAGGACTGGCCATCTCACAAGAAGATGTGTTGGGTCAACCCAGGATCTGAAACCACTGGCATTCCGACTGTTACTGCAGTCCTATTCCCGGTTAACGAGGAAACCCCACGCCTTGTTCAGGTTGAATACAAGGTAAACGAAGTGGGCGACGAAATCAACCATGATTTGAATCTCAAGCCATGGTTCAATACTCCACATGCTGCTCCTTATCCTCACTGGATCGACCGTACCAATGGTCAGACAGGGAGACCGCTCGGTCGAACCTTGAGCATGATATTCAACGACAACTTCATCATGTCTCGTGACCCTCTGAATCAAAGCATTGAACGTAATGTAAGCGATGGTGCGGAAATGTCCTTGTTTTCAGGGCTAGAGTGCCAATCTGGAAGTACGCTCAGTTCGATAACGCAACAATAGACGATGTGGAACCAACATTGAGATATCTTCGGGATTACGGCCGGATGAGGTACTAGCTAGCAGGCTGTGATGGTAGGTTGCCACTTGGATGTTGGGACAATACCATCTTGAGCTGACAGATGTGGAGGAAACTTTGGGTGTCCAAGTAACTTCTGATTACCTCCCTCGTGTTTCTAATATTCTACCTTGGAGTTTGATTTGCTTTCGAGAGTCCTCTTCGGTATCGTTAGCTAGTGTATCAACCACGTTTTCAGTAATAAAGTTAACGTTTGTTGATACTGTTCGTCAAACCTTGGAGAACCCCGGGTACATAAAAGAAAACAGGGTGCGTGAGATAGAATCCACTGCCTTGCCTGCAATCACATCGATGACCGAGAAACAACCTCTGTGTGCCGTTTGTGGCATACCAACTGTACAACGATGTTCCCGTTGCAAAGCTGCCTATTATTGTTCATCTGACCATATGAAAAAGGTGTCTTTCATTCCTTCGTCATTCAACATTAAAAACATGCCTTTACTCACCGATAATACACCATGTTTTGCAGGACTAGCCGAATCACAAACCTACATGTCGTGAAGCAGGATCTAAAGTGCAAACAGTGACTGCAGTCCTGTTTCCAGTCGATGAAGACAAACCTCGCCTTGTCCAGGTCGAATACACGATTGAGCCGGATGATGAATACGAGGGGACCGATGTTCATGAGTTGAATCTCGAACCATGGTTTAATTCCCTGTTCTGCACCATCCGTCCTTGCCCGATTGAAAAAAACGGATGGGTTCTCGGGACAACTCCTTGATCGAACGCTGCACATGAAATTCAACGACGACTTCATGATTTCTGGCGATCCTCTAAACCGCTGCATTCAGAGGAGTGTTCCAGGAGGGCCGGGTCATGAGTGGTGCGGAAATATCATGGTCTTCCGAGTTAAGGAGCCAACTTCAATGATCTGTCAGTACTATGACGCTACGATTGATGATATTCAACCAACCTTGAATTATCTCCGAGATTATGGAAGAGTTCGGCCATGACGGTGATAACTGGTGGAAAGATGTGGATGATGAATTAGTATTATAGAATGTCAGAACTTGACTCGTGTTGCGTATATCTTTGTTGTACTACTAGTAAGTACTCCGACCTGCGTCGAAGCATTCCGAACTACATGCGGCTGACTGGATTTAATAAAACGAGGTTAGGAAGCTAGCCTGGCGTGTATATCGGCTTCTGCTTGAACCGGAATTCTGCTATAGTGCAGAGGGTGTTAAAAGTAATTTTACCAATCGGAACGAAAGTGAGGTCAAAATGCGGCCGCGCGGATGTGTTTTGCAGTCGCCAACCAATTGACGACATCACCGATACATCCATGGATTCCGAAATTACCAGTGCGGAATGAAGTTGCAGCGCTATAGCAAAACAACAGAGACAGTAGGATCAGGAAACGGATACTTGTACGAGGTATTTAAATCCTCACCTCCCAAAGCTTTCCACTCAGTATCCAAATTTGAAACTCCACTTGAAGAACACTAGTGCCTCCGACCGATCAACCTCAGAAACATCTCCTTCCACATGTCGGATTCTCTCAAATGCAAGGTGTGCGGTGTGGAAACCAACCAGATATGTGCAAGATGCAAATCCGTTCGCTATTGTTCGAAAGAACACATGAGGCAGGTGAGTGTCAAAATCAGCCCCTTAAATTGATTCTTCACGAAAACAGACATTGAGAGCTCACATGTACTTTTGGGACTTAGGACTGGCAATCCCATAAGCGTGGATGCCAAAAACCAAAGGCTCATCCGACCCCGTCAGCTGAACCGTCAATCGTGTTAGCCACAGACCTCCTGTCAGCCCCATTGTTAACGGAATATCCATCTTCCAAGAACGGGAAAGCGGCGGCAAAATTGAAAACGGTTCAAGCTGTTTTATTCCCAGTTGACGAGGATAAACCTCGGCTTTTGGACGTCGAATATACAACTCGTCCATCGCAGTCCAATCCCAATGTCAAAGAGCACCTGTTATATCTTCTTCCATGGTTCAAGGGTCCCCGCGACGATCCAACGCCTTACACTGTCTATCGAGCCAACGGATTCGATGGACCACCCCTTGGAAGAACATTGCAGATGTTCTTCAACGATAATTTCATGGCAACGAAGGATCCTCTCAATCAATGCATTCAAAAGATCGTTCCCGGAGGACCTGGTCATGACTGGTGTGGTCATGTTCTAGTACTCAGAGCCAAAGAACCTGGACCGGTTGGCAACTGTTTACAGTATTACGATGCGACCTTAGAGGATGTGGAACCTATGATCAATTGTTGGAAAGATTATGGCAGGCGTGAAGATAAGGAACAACAAGCTTGGTTGAAGCAGAATGGTTTCACAACCTTTGATATGGATTCGCTAAAGTTTCGAAAGTAGTTTGAAGGCCATACAGGAGGAAGAGGATTATCTTGAGCAATTCGGTGTCCTCTAGTCAGTATTTGTCAGCACATCTTACATATATTTTTGGTTTAATGCGGAGAACATATATCTCTTACTATCTTGTATAATTTCGTTATACCTAGTTTCCTGATCCATATAGTTCTCTCCCTTTCAATGAATTTACCACCTGCGTTTTTGCATCATGTTGAAGGAAGGTAGCACGTTGGTATTGAATCTGTCCAATACGACTAGTCAGCATAAGTCTCTTGTAGAATATGAGAACGTACTTGTCTCTGTAATAACACTCGTCTCGCTAAACAGCATTCTTCAGGTTTCCGCTGCAGCTCCATGATCTTCTTGCGAAGGGCTGATTTCTGACGTTTGTGCATTAGTGAAACGTATTCCAGCTGAACTTCCAAGGCGGGGGCCTCAAAAACCTATACGGTACCTCGTCGTTATCTTTGGTCGAAAAGCGAAATCAATGACATACGTACCAAAGGAGGCATCTGGTGAGACACTTGCGGAGTATCAGACTTCGATTCTAGATGTCGATGGATGGTTGGAAGGAGGTAGCCCAACAGACCTGAAGTTGCAAACGTGAGGAGGCTGACAGTCAAAAGTCGAGCGACCATAGCCGAAGCGTCCTCAGAATGTTGGTGCATGTCGGCCAAGTCGAAGGATGTTGATATTTCTTGTGGGGTTCCGAGTTATGCCTGTGAATATGAATGAGTACGGAACAAGTACGACTGCAGGGGGGTGAGCTGCACTAAATTTGATTTTGGACCGTGTCAGCCTCAGTCAACCTGTCAGTCACTACTTGTTTTTGGAAGACAATTATGCTTCTGACTGTCGAGCGATCTGCGAGTCTTCTGCTAGAGTGTTTTTTGTAGTAAGTGGATGAACGAAATAACATAAGTCGTCGTTATACAACACCGACCGGTGATAAGCAGGGTCATGGTAATCTACAAAAAAGCGAACTTACTAATATACATCAAATACAAACCGAATTTTCATCGTCAATAAAGGATATTACACCTTCTCAGATTCTGAAATGTAAGGTGCCACAAATATAGGACACTGACTCCCCGCAGCGGTGTTTCCGACGAGATAAGGTCTAGTCAACACACTGTAAAGTGGGGTTAATCGAAGTAGAGATTTGATCGATAAAAAAACTTACACGTTTGCCTTTCCGATCTTCTCTCCAGTAGGTTTGAACACGAACTTTGTCAGAAGAATGAAAAGGAAAGTCTTGATCTCAACGATAGAGAATTTATACCCTATGCAAGACTGAACGTGACATGGATGGTCAGATATAAAAATGGACGAACGCAGGAGTTAACGCACTCGAGGACCAGCGGAGAAGGTGAGCAGGTTGGCATACAAGCCAGGCAAGGATGACGCGGCATCCGGTAAATGATCCCACCGATCCGGGCTATAATATGATGAGTATGCGCAGAGAGCTGGGACGTAAAGAAACATACTCAAAACTCCACGCGTCTTCTCCCCACACCTCCTTGTCTAGATGGAAAGCCTCGATGGGAATATGTATGAAAGTGCCTTTTGATATCTTGACATCTTTCTTCTCCTCAAAGACTTCACCCTCTACTTTCCATTTCATAGGACTTGAGGTAGGGATCACATCATCTTGGGTGGCACATCTCATAGAAGAGTGCACTGGAGGGATCAAACGGAGCGTTTCTTTGACGACGTTGTCCAGATACGGTAAAGTCGAGATACCGTTGTCGTATAATGAGATCACCTCCTCGGGCGAGAGAGATTCCAGTGAGGTCGAGGGAGAAATTGAGAGCAGTTCGTTACGTAGCCTTGTTTGTAGCTCCGGATACATTGCGAGTAGGAGAAGCGTCCAGGTGATTGAAAGCGCAGTGGTATCAGAGCCCGCAAACAGGAGAGTGTTGATATTGTTTAGAATGTCTTCATCCGACAGACGTTGGGAGGGCGGAGTGCTCTCTGATTGATTTGACTTCACTGTCAAGATGCTAACATAAGTTTCGCTAAGCGAGAAAATATAGAATTGGCACTCGCATAGTAATGTAAGCAAATCCTCTCTTCCGTGCTCTGTAATTCCTTGTTTCTCGGCCTCGAGAATCTTCCGCTTCTTCTCTTGGATTAGACCGCCAGCTACGCGTTCAATTACTGCGCGACACCTTGCAACTGTACGTGTGCTTTGGTCTGGCTAGAGACCCACATGGGTCAACGTGAGTACTGTGAGAATTGGCTTCCAGGTACTTACGAAGAACTTGTATAACAAAGGCACGTAAACTCCCAGTGTGACGCGGAGATTGTCCTTTTGCTGCGCGATCCCAGCTTCGAACATTTCCTTGTATGCGTGATATAGCTCATCGTCCGAATGTCCGATCGCATTGAAGTCGTAGTCAAAGCCTAAAACCTCATGATATCAGGAGCATGCAAATTCACAAAAACAACGAGACTACCTGTGACGCCAATAACATCGAATGTCGCCCGATAGATCCAATCGCAAACATCAAAGCGCGTCCCCTTAAAATTATCTTGACTTTCTGATTCAGTCTGGTCAGTTTCGATGAGGGACATCCATGATTTCTTTATGCCCAATCCTTTCTGGAATATGGCTACTTTAGAGTCGCGTAGATGCTGTATCGAGAAGGCAGGCGTCGCGACGCGCCGAAACCGTTTGTGGGCTTCCCCTTCAGCTGAAAGCATACCACATCCAATGAGAGATGAAATAAATGCTCTAGATTGCCATGGTTTCTCGTATATTGACGTGTTTTTGAGAATGTAGGAAATTGCAACAGGGTCAACAGATATGAGACGGTCATCCCACTGTCGCGTCAACCAGTTAACGACAGCATTTATTACTTAAGAGTTATGCTTACAGGGAAAGGACCACGGATATGGACGTTTCTGCCATAGTCTTTGAGGAAGCGTGCATGCGTTCTCGGGGACAACGTTGGACTTCCAGGGACGTCAACTGTCGAGCTTCAGAAATCAGAATTAACTGTGCTTACTTGATGGTCATTTCCATATGAGATATGTTATAAAAGCCACTAATTGGAGGACCAGGAATCTCCTTCAAAGGGTTCGTCAATGGAAGAATGAATGCCCAGTAGATGGCGATTCCTCCAAGAAGCAACACCGTTGCAGCAAAAAAGCTGAACAGTATAGTCCAAGTACTGATCATGATGGTTTATGACAAGTTCACTACTTCCTCGCGCTGATGTAAACACCAGTTTTGTTACACACAACTTGTGTATATTCTTTTGTTTGGTTGAACAATAAGACTCGAGCGCCGGTCGGGCCTCGAATCGTCAATGCTGTTTCCATCGTCGAGGATTGTCAGAAAGAGGTGCTGAGTGGTGCAGGATGTTCATAGCATGAAGAATGACAGCGAGACAATGTTTCAAGCAGAACCTGAAGCTTAGAAGTGAAGGAAGCCTAGAGGAGGAGGGGAGTCTACATTAAGCCTGAGAAAATAGTAAAGGCATTGTTCGTCGAATACGGTAATTACGGTCACGTGCAGGAGGTGAAAGCAAATCGGACATCAACTTGCCACTCGGGCCATCTTCATTGTTCTTCAAATTCAACGTTCGACGTTCGACGGTGACAATCTTCAGTGCCAGTCTGCAACACACACTCTAGGAATATGTCGTTGTTGGAAGCAGCTGACAAGGCGGACACTGCCTTCGACCATATCCCCTTCATGTAAGTCAGAACATCCTTATCTTTGGAGCCTGAATAATTAAGAAAGCATATCGCAGTGACTTACAGGAAGTAGACAACCCTGATCCTGCAACGCGAAAAGCTTTAGCAGATGCTGTTCGAAATGCATGTATCAACGTCGGCTTTCTCTACGGTACGATAATTCTGGGCCGTTAGTCGGCTTGATTTCTGACCCAGGGTTTCAAACCCTCGCTACATAGTGAAAAACCATGGGATACCTGAAGATACGATCAACAAGGCCCTTGAAGCTTCCAAGAAATTCTTCTCTCAAACAGAGGACAAGAAGTTGGAAATAGATATCAGGGAGACCCCAAATTTCAAGGGTTATACCGCGCTCATGAGTAGCAACAATGACCCAGAGAATGCGGGTGATATGCATGAAGGATTCGAATTCGGATGGGAGGAATTGATACCCAAGGAGCAAGATGGTAAACGGGCGAACGATGGCGCCATGGCTGGCGCGAATGTCTGGCCTAGTGACCTGCCAAGGTTTAGGGAAGATGTCCTTGGGTATTAGTGCGTCCCTCTCCGACATCAACCGTATTGATTGCGGTTGAACTGACCGTTGGTCTTTCTGAAGTCACGCAGCTGTGAATTTGGGCAGGAAACTATTTCCATTATTCGCCCTTGCTTTGGATCTCGAGGCGAATTTCTTTGATGACAAGGTTTGTAGAATTTTGAGTTATACACCAATAATTTATGCGTCCACTAATCCAAGTATGCAGACCAAGAATGCCGCGGCTATCATGCGCGTACTGCATTATCCTCCTCAGACGGGTATAGTGGATGATCGGGTCATTGGTATCGGAGCACATACCGAGTATGCCTGATCTCCCCTAGTGTCGTTTTGACCCATACTCATTGATTTTATCTCTAGCTTTGAGGTTCGAAATTATCCAAGCATCTCAGATGACAATCTGCTGACAGGTGTCTTTTTCAGTGTTTTACTATACTCTGGCAAGAGCCCGGCATTCAGGCTCTACAAGTCCTCAACACCGAGAAAAAGTGGATCGACGCACCTCCCATTCCGGGTACTCTGGTCGTGAAGTATGCCAGTCTCTCTTTTCGTAAATTCGGTCTTCTCTGATCACCTCTTCAGCTTGGGAGACCAGCTCGCGCGATGGACCAGTACGTGCATGAGGCCCAGATTCTCTTGCTGAATCTATTTCTGAGATATCTCTTAAACCCCCCAGATGATGTCTTCAAATCTACCGTTCATCGAGCCATAAATCGCAGCGGAGTTCGCCGGTACTCTATACCATTATTTTTTGGCACAGACTATGACGTTCGATTGGAGGTAGGTTATCTCCATCCCTGAAGCGTGTATATGTCAGTAACCTGAATTGTTTGTTCATTCATAGCCCATCCCAAGCTGTGTTTCTGCCGACAGGCCAGCAAAATATGAAGTCGTGACGGCAGGGGATTATGTCAAAGAAAGACTGAAGGCAACTTATGGGCATTGAATGAATCCTGTAGATTTTTGTTAGAAAACGGCAAGGATAATGTACGAGTACATGTATGTTGCAATATTAATTAATTTGCTCCCCTAGTCTGCGCTAAACAATAATTGATTGAGCGCTTTTTAAAGCTCATACTTGCGATTTGCATTTGAAAATGTGGTATCATCGGAGTCTCCAGGTCGGACCTAACTTCCAACTTTGTCTCAATATCTATGTAGCGATGAAACATTGGCACCACATGAACATTGTGAGAGACCTGCGAAATTCACTAAATACAGTACTAACCTTACTACCGTCCTAGTTCTGCACAGTTCTTGCGGTCTGACTCAGAGCACTGCGCCTCGGACGTTCATAATCGTGTACCATGTGGACACATCAGCTAACGAGTCATTTGAACCACCTCCCATAGGCTCACACAGATCATTTATCCCGAGGTTCTCGGAGTAGACAGCTGTGGGATCGAGGCACACAAACCACAAAACACAGTCAAGAGCAAGGCGCCCTAAATCCACCAACCTCGAATTCCAGAATTAGGGTATTTGCGCTGGACTGAGCGCGACCAATTTCTTCTTCGCAGCAGGGGTGTACATGGCCTATGGTTGTGATACTATGATTTTGCCGCCTCGCGCAGTCAACGATACCAAATTTTGCAGTATGTATGTTTGTTTCGCGCAATCGCAAGTCAATACACCACTGAATCACAGCTGTTTAGGGTCAATTATTACCAGGAAATCTTGTCGTTGGTGTTCATTTCGTCGGCAATCCGCCATTTTACGGTTCCGAGTGGTTGATCGTAGGGTAAAGGGGACCTTGTAGCCCCAACAAGACTCAGATTTGACGCCCTCGTCACAGCAAGAGGATGGTTGGTTTAAAAGATCTCCTGAGGACTCATCTTGAGTCTCCAATAAACTTATCAACAACCCAGTCTCACTGCGTTCTATTCACTCAATAAACCTTATCCTCTCTCCCACTCCAAGCTCAAATACCATGTCAAATTATCCGTCGAAACAAAACTCCACTCCTGCCTCTTCCCAATTGACTTTGGCATCTACCACGTCAAACTCTTCAACCGCTACTTTGATCCCTAAGGTAGGTGACCGATACATGATAACTCTCTGAGCAATGGTGGTCTGATTATCTTGATTGTTAACAGCCTCCTGCGACTACACAGTCGTCGAATGCGTCAGCGAGCATTGCTCCGAAAGACTATGAGGCATCCTTTGGAATGCTTTCAAGCAACCTTGGATTCGGAGGTGTCGCACCTACGAAAGTCAAAGCCAGAGAGTCGAAGAAGGATTCTAAAAAGAAATCCAACTCCTCCTCCTCGTCTAACAAGACCACCAATAAGTAAGAAGTAATGAGGCCACTTTTGTGCTGAATTGCTTTGAGTGGGTATTTCAATTTTTTCTGTGTCACGCATACTTACATCTCTCTTTAATAGACATTCTGTTTCGTTACTTCTGTTTAATCACTTCGATACCAGTGGAGGTTGCGGGAGTCAGAGATAGTGCTTACACTACGATTCATGCATTGTTTTATTTTTAATTTGTATATTATCTGTATTTTTCTCTTTTTTCTTCTCCATCCATAAATATGAATCAACTTTCCAACTATAGCGCGCCGTGGACACCTGACTCGCACAGCGCATCTAATCCAATACTTTCGATAGAAACGTGCAAAATGATATCCAGAATACCTGTCAATCTGGCCGCTTTTACAGCCAGAAAATTTGGCAGAATTTTTTCATACACACACTAGGTTGCTAGTCTATGCAGAGGAAGCAAGGTGGGAAAAACAATGGTTGAATGCGGCGCGTTAGTCACGGGATGGGAAATTTATCAGACGCTTATATTGCTATTACTCACCGCCCAAGGCTGAAGGTCATTCTTCCTGCCTGTATGACTATTTTGTCAAGGGCCTTCATCGACAAACTCTTGACCACATTTCATTGCGTTTATCTACGGGTGTAACCTTCGAGTCTGGCCTAGTTAGAACGAGGGAACTGGTCAAGCAATTACGAGTACTAAGAACATGGCAGTATCTTCTTCGACAAAACGCGCAATTGTAGATGGTATGTCTATTCATAATTTGATCTTCTTCTCTGATGAAAAATTATTGTATGCAATAGTCGCGCTCTTTATTGCCTCGCAAGTTTGTATCTATTCTTTCAATACTCAAACGTAACGCTTATCATGCATGCAAGGCAGCGTTGTATTATACAGTACGAGTATGTCTTCCTCCCTGACTTGTACGCATTGTCTTGTGCTAATCTTCTGAGTGCAGTGGGTATTAATGCCCAACGAAAAGAAGGATGTGAAGGCTAAAAGTTTGAAAGCATTGGAGAAACTTGGTCATAAAGATTTGATGTTGGACGAGTATGAAAGTTCGTCTTCCCATTCGTGCTCACCGATTTTCCATGCTCATTCGTGCTCCCTGCAATTCAGGACAGATAGCATCAGAAATCATTCATCCTGACGATATAGACGTTGGATTCTCCGGTGAGCATGGTTTCCCAACTTCTCTCTGATACGCTGCTAAACTAGTTGCTCTGTTTCAAGATATCGGTGGTCTTGACCCCATCATCTCATCCCTCCGCGAATCCGTCATCTACCCACTTCTTTATCCTCACCTTTTCTCGTCTTCTACCCTTCTTGGCGCTCCCAAAGGTGTCCTCTTATTTGGTCCTCCTGGCTGCGGCAAGACAATGCTTGCAAAAGCGCTGGCGAAGGAGTCCGGTGCTACTTTCATCAACATCGCAGCCTCTGTATTAACCAACAAGTGGTATGGCGAGTCAAACAAACTTGTTGCTGGTTTATTCTCATTAGCGAGGAAGACCCAACCATGCATCGTGTTTATTGACGAGATTGATTCATTTTTGAGGGAAAGAACGAAGGGAGATCATGAAGTGACAGGGATGATGAAGGCAGAGTTTATGACGTGAGTGATTGAGTTGTATCCATGATGTTCTCAACTCAGGTGTCGTATGGTTTGTTTCAGCTTGTGGGATGGGTTACTCTCCAGTTCAGACAGAATATTGGTCCTGGGTGCGACCAATCGACCCAATGATATCGATTCAGCAATATTGCGACGAATGCCAAAGAGGTTCTCTGTCGGTCTACCGGGAGAGGAACAAAGATATAAGATCCTACAGCTGGTACGTGCCTTGCTGAGCTCCTACCGTCTAGTTCTCTATAACATTCTTCTCCAGATGCTCTTTGATACGAAACTGGAACCCCACTTCCCTTTGCAAACATTAGCGGAGAAGACGGAAGGATATTCAGGTTCCGACTTGAAAGAGTTATGTCGAAATGCTGCTATGATCCCTATGCGCGAATTCATGCGTGAAGCTGGTGAGCATCCGGAGGTGATGGCCAAAGCAGAAGAAACGGTAAGCATTTAATATTGCTTGGTCTCTTCACTGTTTTAACTTCATGTTTCAATTCACAGGGCTTCAACCTGAGAGCGCTAACTATGAACGATTTCTTCCAAGCCGACGGGACCAGTGCTCTACCGCCAGCAGACGATGAATTCCTCATCTCACGATTACGAATGTAGGAAAGAGAAGTTGCTCCTCCAATGATAGTAGATGCACCCTTGTTTAGTTAGTCTTGTCATGTGTATATTATAGCTGATTAATGATTTCAGAATTTTTCTACTCTTCTTGTCAGTTATATATGACTGGGGACTTCCTCGAAGGACTACTTGCATCATTCTCAAGTCTTAGAAGCTATGCATGCGTTATTCTGCTTCTTCACAACGAGCTGGATTCTGAGTCCGACAGTACCATTCACAGGGAATCGAATACAATTCCCCACTGACATCTGTCTCCTCCACGTCGCCGACGAATCCGGTCTTTACTGGTATGAACTATAATGGAACAAAATGTCGCCCGACGATTCTTGGCACACGTGCATGATCATAGGAGATCTTCTTGAAATCGCTTGGTTACTGAAAACACAGGTGCTTTCTTGACCCGTCGGGTTCCAGAATCAAGCGATGGAACTTGCAATACTCACTTCAAATGATTCGACGTAGTGGGACTCATTGAAATGTTGGAATCTAGGGTTCCGTCGACTGTCGACGCCGTTATCCCAACTTCTTCTATAGGGAGCTTTCCACCGATCGACTCTGGCCACGTTTGTAGACGAAGGGGTGAAGTTATTATCGCGCAAGAAGCGGCATTTGATCGAAATGCTCTGGCCGCCGGGGATGTTGAGTACAAAGTTCACAACTAGGCGTGCTACGGTTTATCAGCGGAAGCATCAGAAGCAGGGTACTTCTACTTTGAATGGTTCCGTCCTTTGTCGTTATTGCGTGCTTTCTGTTTCCGCCTTTGATCGCCTTTCCTCGATCGATACTTCCGTCGGGTGAGTGTGCCATCGAGGAAGCAAAACACAAGATAACCTTTCTGTTGTTCTTCAGAAATGCCTCCTAGGCTCTCTCTCTCCTCTAATATCGGACATCTTGGCCGCTCATTACTGTGCTTGGCAAGCTGGATTTTTATTGTCGAATACTACAATACCTTCCATTGAAGATAAAATTAGAATTAGCAGGGGTTCCGAAGAGGATCAGGGTACAGACGAAACTGGCGGGTAATGCCAAACAGCTCTGATTGTGGTTCCCGCGTACATCCTTCCTCGATGTTGTGCTCAATCTCTTGCCTCAAATTGGATCCATATCGATTTCGCATTCAGCTTTGTACGTCTCAGAGTATAAGAACCTGCAAGTAAAACGTTCTCATAAACTGCCATCCTCTTCCCTACTCTCTGAATGTTATGAGTGGCCACAAATTTCGCCGGTGATTGACTGTGACGACTCTTTCTGATTCTTTCGATCCCCCTCAGATGTATTTTTATACACACCTGTTTCTTTTGGGGTGCTTGAACCTGGTAGAAGCAATATTTTTCAATCAATTTCGTAATATATTTAGTTGGATTAACTTCCTCGGTGCAAAACACCCATTTGTCTCCATGATGGGCCTCGAGTGAAAGATTGGGCAAACTTGAACAAATCTGTCACATCTTCCTTATATGGATGTGCATAACCTGAGTGTCACACGAACAGTTGGAATAGCGGCGCAAGCGCTTCAAGTTGGTGGCTTTCAACCACCAACATGAACCGCTCTACTACCTCTGGAATTTCAGTCTTCGCTACTTCGCTACTTCACTAGCATTCAGCGACGTTGAAAATGGGTTGTCAGAGAAGTAGGTATTCAGAAATACCAAAATATCGAAGTTCTTCCGGCAAAATCTACACGGTGAGCATGCTGCATTCTGAAAGGAGGTTTGACGTCAGCTGAACACCTTTGTGACAGCTCATATAGTTATTTCAATGGTTTAATGGTCCTAAAACCGTACAATATCGTACATTTATTCAAGCAAATATATTGTACCTATTCAATCTCACGATCAACGAGGACACCAACTTCCCAATGATCTCAGGAGTACTTGAAACACTCAACACCAATGTTCGAGACTTTTGCTCAAAGGAACCGATCTTCGATTGCTCTAGGTATCTATGGCCCTATATGGTGAGTATTCTGAAATGGTGCTTTGCGCTCTCTTCGCATCGACTATTCAACGAAATTTTCGTGAAGAAACTGACGGTTTGTTTAGCTCTAAATTTTACATGGAAGTTTCGCGACTTCTTTGACTTTTGCCATCGTTTATCTAGGAATTTTCTCTGGGTGAGTTGCTTGAACTACATTTTCTGAATTATCGTCAGTACTGAACCTTCGGCTCGGTTTCTCAAGGCATAACGATCGCCCGTTTCACGAGCTTCCAGACCTCCTCAATACTCGATCTGATCGACGATCAGGAACTTCAAGCCGACGGCGTGTACGCTGTTCACGTTTTCAAGTCAGCAAATCCGGCCACTTGTTACGGTTATACAGGTACGAATTCGTGTACTGTTGCGATGCAAAATCCAGAGCCTTATTCACCAAGCCATCCTTCTACAGAGAATCTTTCAATGCGATCGGGTACGCTTCGTGCAGGCGCAGCGTTCCGGATTTGGAATCACTATTGAAGGCCGAGGTACTTGCGCGTCGAGAGACCTTGCCCATCGCATAGCTGCACCGCGTTCTCAACATTGACAGTACTCCGCGTTTCAGGCTTTCTTTCGCATATCTTCTCGAAGATGAAGGTACGAGTGTTCGTTCGTGAACATTCACCGCAAAGTTGGTCTCATTGATTTGATTATAGTTACCTACCTAATAATTTACATCTGCGGCTCTGAGAACATTGAGGATGGAACCCCTCCTCCTTTCATGAGCTCGGATTAGGGTCGATCTGTTTCTCGACAACCCTTCTGGAAATTCTCGGCATCCGAGACACTCGTCCTGAAGTTCTTCCTCACCGAAAACACTTCTCTTACCGAGGTCGAAAACGTATAAAAGACCGTCAGGTTTTGGCCTTGAAGTCCTCAGCGAAGTCACCCACTTCACTTCAGTTCCAAGTCGCTTCCAATCCATCTCACACAGCACCACTCGAACCGCTGATCTCTCGATCCTTTCACATCCTTACAAGCACCTCGTTCACAACCCTATCATCTATCCTCGTTCATCATGAAGTTCGGTGCTGCTGTCGTGTTAGCGGTTACGCTTTCCAACGTTGTTGGTGGTATCCCTACCCCATTGCCTCAGGGCCGTGGTGGTGGTAACGACGTCGCCGTCAGCGGCGGCGGCGGTGGAGGTGGACCTGCCGCCGACGCAGGTCCTAAGCCGCAGCCTCAACCTCAACCTCAGCCTGAGCCAAAACCCCAACCTCAGCCTGAGCCAAAACCCCAACCTCAGCCTGAGCCGAAGCCACAGCCTCAACCTGAGCCAAAGCCCCAGCCTCAGCCTGAGCCCAAACCAGAGCCTCAGCCTCAACCTCAGCCTGAGCCCAAGCCGGAGCCTCAACCTGAGCCAAAGCCCCAACCTCAGCCTGAGCCAAAGCCGGAGCCCCTGCCACAACCTCAGCCTCATCCCGAACCTCAGCCTCAGCCTGAGCCAAAGCCCCAACCTCAGCCTGAGCCAAAGCCGGAGCCCCAGCCACAACCGCAGCCTGAGCCCAAACCCGAGCCAAAGCCTGAACCTGAGCCAAAGCCGGAGCCTCAGCCACAACCTCAGCCAGAGCCGCAACCAAAGCCGGAGCCGCAACCGAAGCCTCAGCCAGAACCACAACCAAAGCCCCAACCAGAACCAAAGCCGCCCCAACCACAGCCTGAGCCGAAGCCTGAGCCCAAACCCCAGCCTCAGCCAGAACCCAAGCCCCAACCACAACCTGAGCCGAAGCCGCAGCCTGAGCCCAAACCCCAGCCTCAGCCAGAACCAAAGCCCCAGCCTCAGCCTGAGCCAAAGCCGCAGCCTCAACCTGAACCGAAGCCACAACCTCAGCCTCAGCCTAAGCCAGAGCCCAAACCCCAACCTCAGCCTCATCCCGAACCTAAGCCTGAGCCTGAGCCTGAGCCCAAACCCGAGCCCAAGCCTCAGCCTCAGCCTAAGCCAGAGCCAAAACCTCAACCCCAGCCTCAGCCTAAGCCAGAGCCCAAACCACAACCTCAGCCTCATCCCGAACCTCAGCCTCATCCCGAGCCTAAGCCTCAACCTCAGCCCCATCCCGAGCCTCAGCCTCAGCCTCATCCTGAGCCTAAGCCAGAGCCAAAACCTCAACCCCAGCCTCAGCCTAAGCCAGAGCCCAAACCACAACCTCAGCCTCATCCCGAACCTCAGCCTCAACCTCAGCCCCATCCCGAACCTAAGCCAGAGCCAAAGCCTCAACCCCATCCAGAGCCCAAGCCTCAACCTCATCCTCAACCTCATCCCGAGCCTAAGCCAGAGCCTAAACCTCAGCCCCAACCACATCCCGAGCCTAAGCCTCATCCCGAGCCTAAGCCTCATCCCGAACCTAAGCCTCATCCTGAGCCTAAGCCAGAGCCAAAGCCTCAACCCCATCCAGAGCCCAAGCCTCATCCTCAACCTCATCCTCAACCCCATCCCGAGCCTAAGCCTCAGCCCCAACCTCAACCTCAGCCTAAGCCCCCTCACGGTAACTATCCACCATACCCACCGTACCCGGGGTATCCGCCGTTCCCTGGTTTCCCTCAACCGAAGCCACAGCCTAAGCCGGAGCCCAAGCCTCAGCCCAAACCTGAGCCTAAGCCAGAGCCCAAACCAGAACCCAAACCTCAGCCTCAACCCCAGCCTCAACCTCAGCCTCAGCCCAAGCCTGAGCCTAAGCCAGAGCCGAAGCCTGAGCCCCATCCTCAGCCCCATCCCCGACCATACCCGAAGCCCCATCCTCGTCCTTATCCTAACCCTCGTCCTCGTCCTTACCCGATTCCTAGACCTTACCCCAAGCCACACCCGAAGCCACAGCCAAAGCCATGGCCGCAACCAAAACCGCAACCAAAGCCATGGCCGCAGCCAAAGCCTAAGCCGCAACCAAAGCCTCACCCAGGTCCTCAGCCTCACCCAGGACACGGTCCCGGCGGTGGTAAAGGACCTTATGGCGGGCCAGTCGGCGGTGGAGGGAAGGGCGGAGGGAAAGGACCTCGCCGCTAGATTCGCTGTGATCTCGTTTAGACTGTACTAGTAAGTATCTCGCCTTGCGACTCGATATCTTGGACAATATCTAACTTGTCTTCTTCTCGCAGAAAATGAACATTGGTTTTGTCTCTGTCTTTTTGTTTGCCTTCGATCTCTTTCCGTTGTTTTGTATTTGTATCTTGTTTTCTCGTTTTCTCTTCGATCCTTCCTCTCTCGGTTGACTTGTACAAACATGTTCACTTTCCGCTCTTCCTCGCTCCTCTCACCCGATATCTTCCCCTTTTTTTCATTTCTTTCGTTTCCTCTGCGATCTCTGGATTGTATTTGTATCCTTTCGTGTTCGCTTCTTGTGTACGATTTTCTCTTTTTATAGCCGATGATGCAACCGTCCAATACATTCGACTTGTCTTCATCACATTTACTCTCGTGTGACTAAGATTTTCATGTGCTTAATTTTCCCGCCGACTTTGAGATTCAGTCTAAATTCTTTAAGCTCAAGTTATCTTCTTTATCTCGTCAATGTTTCTCTCGGGTTTACCCTTCTTTGTTTTTTTTCTACTTAAGTACGTTTCTCATGACGCTCGACCTCTACGCTCGTTTATTACCTACTACTAGCTACTCTGATCCGAACGCGAATGTGCTACGATTTACCTCACTGCAGCTTCTTCGAGTCTCCGAGACTTCGTTCCGCCCATCTGTTGTACACTATGTACCTTATGTATATCATTGTGTGTCTATGTGGACATGATCGACTATAAGGCTATGCAGCCTATGCTGTTCTCGGAATTTGAATATTCGAACACCCGCTGCTTCTCTGCCAAGAGTAGATAGTGAGTAGATCGATACCCATGATCGTTCAGAGTCAGCCACCTGAAGGTCAAACCTATGGAAGGCATCAAGAATGGGATCGGAATATGCAGACATGGAGTCTTTGTAAACTTATCCGCCGTGAACGGGTGAACCTTTGCTCGTTAGATTCGGACTAGTGACAGTTGAAAAAAGGTCAAGTATCAACGGAACTGACATTGACACTCGACGTTAAAAACGTGTGTTGTTCATAATATAGAGGATAAGGAAACTTTTCGCTGTGAAACCCCGATGCGAGATATGGAGAGATTCAAAGATAGCGAGAGGAAACGAACGTTGAAGAGAATCAGCAAAAAATTACCTGCATTTTTTGCCACTTGTGGGAGTCGAACTCCACCGTTCGAGACTAAGGACCGCTACACCAAATAGCCGTACGAATGTTCTTTTAGGTTTGAACTATATTACGCAGTTTAGGCGCCCGCGAAGATGTGAATTCTGAAGACAGCCTGCTTTCTCCTCCCCCATATCGAACCAACGCAAAGACTTATGACTATACCCATCGTTCGCCGTCAATGTTCTTCACTCAAAATATCACACTAACTAACAAATGGTGCTCACCCTACTCAATCCAGACAATTCTATGCTCGCCATCATTTCGCTAATTGGATGGTCCGTGCACATCTCGACAGGCAATAAAAGGCGTCGTCTCGCAAAATTGATTCCTTACCACTCTGGCCTTTTGGCTTAGATCAAGTGTAGTATCTGTTCTTAATAGTTTAACCACTATTATGAGGGCACCGCCCTCATTTCTGGTTATCTAATTTTTGCCGCCCTCGTTCTTCGTGCACTGCTTGCAACGCGAAGTTCAGATGACCTTGCTATTGCAGTATCGGCTTGTGTTGTCAAGGGATCTTCGCTCTTTCTTTTTGCTGTTTTTTCAAGCACTTGTCACTTGACGAGCTGTTGGAACATGGCAAATGGCTTGAGCTATAAATCCTCTTGTTTTTGGTGGTGATCTATGGGGTTTACAGATTATTTGTGTTATATGTCAGATGTGACAGTTACTGTTGTTGTGTTTAATTGCTTTGGGTATGAGATACTGTATATAACAAGAATATGAACCAAGTTCTGACTGTGTGTACTAAACAGTCTGCAAATTCAATGCCGTGATTTGAAAGTTGTACATTGGATGGAATCGGAGGAGTGAATTGCACCCTTAAACCACTTTCTCTTTGTCAATCCAGTATGTACATTGCTTGCGAATTCCGTAGCAGAATTTTGTGAGAGACTATAGCTCCCCCATATTTCCCCCATTGAGCTGAAAAAGATGAGTGCATGTGTGATCATACATAACCCACGAACGATAGACTGCGCATTTGCCCAGAAATGAACTTGATCTACATGAAGGTATGATGAAAAGGAACTATACGAAACTCTCGACTGTGCATCGAATCTTACTTGAACTGCGCAGTTATGAGGTTCAAGTGTTTATGTGGGCGCACATTTCTCTGCAGGGTCTGAGGACATCAGATCATAGACGAATGCTACGGGCAGGAACTAGTAAGTTGCGCGCAGCATTTAGTTCGTATTCTAGAGAGTCATGAACCATATGGTGCGCGTTTGTGCAAGAACGGAGAGACACTGACTTTGAGAGAGAATCGGAGAGGTAGGTCCTAGGGTTATGCGACACTTGAAAACGAATATAAAGGGGGTAGGATATCAGCGAACGGCAAGTCGGTAAATACCCACCGTTCAAACCACAGTTTCATTCAGCCAAGCAAGTCATGTCTGACAACGCCTCTCTCGCATCTACCTCTACCACCTCCACCACCAACTCCTTCACGAAACTCTTGAAGAAGAGTTCGAATAAGACAGTTGATGGTAGCGCTAGCAATAAGGGTAAGTAATGTGGTGGCTCGACGCATAGTAGCCGTAAGACTGACCTGGTGCTGTCGATAGCTACTTCCAAGGCGAAGACTGACGAGTCTGCAACCTCACAGGCAACTTCAATGAGCGACTCAGCATCGGACTTTGCGAAGAAAGCCAAGAATAATGGCTGGAGTGCTCCAACCGCTACGATGCCGAGCTTGGGAGCCTAAGTGAGTATCACCGATGTCCAACACAACCCTCAACCCTCGATCTGACTTTGATTCCAAAAGTTGAAACACAATCATCCGATGCATTCTAGTGGGGGGCCTGGGATGAGAACGGAGCTTTATTCCTGTCATTATTTCATATCTTATCCACGTTTTGTCTTGTGATTTGTTTCGATGCGAAGGTCGTTCTAAACCAAATCTATATCGCCAATGAAGCACTGAAAATGATGATGATTGCAGAAGCAAGACATTGTATGGACAACGACATCGATAGCTTACTCCTACATGAAATCCTCCTCCATTTCTCTCACAGATTTCCTTGGTACATCTTCGTCTTCTTCTTCCTCTGCTCCGTTGAATAATGAATCGTACGAACGGGCAGCCTTCTCCGCCTCTCTTTGACGAGCTAATTCAGCATCCGCCTTTTTCTGTGAGGGATACCGTTCAGCAAGCGAGGATCACCTACATTGCGGAGAGGGACAGTACCTTAGCAGCGGCAGCAGCTCGACGAACAGCACCCTCTTGCTTGACGCGTTCAATTCGCTCTGCTTCGTGATCAACTTGACGCTCTTGCTTCGTCTTGTTCAGTCGGTTTACAATAGGATTTTCTCGTTTGGGTACGTGCACTGGAATAGATTAGCGAAACTTGAAGTGGGATGACGGATATAGCGTGGCGCAGGTCTCTCACCTCGCTTCACCTGTCGTTATCAAATCAACAAAATGTATCACATAAGGTGACGAGAGAAACGCACTCGTTTATCATTATGGAATGATACTTGTCCAATAGCCATATCTCCAGTTTTCTGCGATGGAAATGGCGAGCGATGAGTGGCCAATCTCTACGAAGCATATTCGAGGGATTATCTACCAGCGAACCTTCAAGTTGTCCCCAGGAGTGTAAATGATACTGATATTATCCTTTTTATTCCCTGAACTCTTCCCACTGTCAAACAGACATCGGTTTCAATACGAAGACTTAATGCTCACCTTCGATAGAATTCGCCTTTACCAGCTGCGAACAATCCACTAACAGCGGTTCAGGAATAGCATCCCATGTCATTCCTTCAGGCATTCGAAGGTAAACATGGGCAGAGGAAAGTTTGTCGACATGGAACCAGACATCTTGAGGCCATGCGAATTTGATAAGGTCTTCATCTGATTCAAAGAGCTGCGGTTATGCATTCATGATGGCATGCGAGAAAGATGGAGTTGCGAGACGTACTCTCGAACTTGTCTTTACCCATGTAGATGGTCACCGGTGGGTTGTGCGCTGAAGACATACATCGGTACACAAAAAGCTCGAGTCAATGATCAAACATACCGTTGGATGTAAAGAACAGAACCATTTTAAGAAGGGGGAGTGTGGTGTAAGACCGCTATGAAGTTGCTAATAAATTCATAGAACAGCTGCAAAATTCCACCGCGATCGTACCTGCTTTCAACCAATGTTTGGAGCCATGGAAGATGTTAGAGGGTAAAAGCAATCATTAACTATCTTAGCTTACCTGTTTATAGCTCTCTCGTCGAGTTTTACGAAGGTGCTAGCAGTGGGAGCAGGATTGGTCGAAAGATTGAAAGGAAACCTCGAGTAGATTGGAGTTGTCCAGTGAGCGTGATCATAATAGCAATATATTACGTCAGCAATTCTGACACGGTTTCTTTGCTAAAGTGTTCTTTGACTCTCAGTCCCTTCTCCTCTTACATTACATCTCCTCCTTTACTCATTCTGTTCATCACTTCAAGGACATTATCTTTTAAGTTTTTTTTTGCATCGAACTGGTTACAAAATTCGACTTCCCGCCTCAACGTCAAGTTTGCAAGATGCAGCCAAATCGGTTAGGACTTGGTCTGCGTCCACCTATGCCGTCGTATGGTCAGGGTCCCTCAATCTCAGCTCTCGCACAACAGCAGCAAATGCACTCGCAGCAATTTGTGCCGCCTACGCCTAAAGCAACCACTTTATTTATTGGCTCTATCTCTGGTGGAATTTCAGACGCCTTCTTGAACCAAATTCTCTCAGTGAGCACCGTTATTGTTCATACTTATAGATATGATTGGGCTAACGTAGTGGCGTTAGGCATGTGGACCAATATCATCTTTCAAACGTCTTATAACGCCAGCCAACAAGCCTCAAGGGTTTGGCTTTGCCGAATTCCAAGATCCAGATGGTGCAATGCGTGCCATTCAACTTTTGAATGGCGTTGAACTTCCAGCTTTAGAAGATGGTTGTGTAAACAAGAAACTGCTGGTGCGTCCCGTCCTTGTATGAATACTCATTTCCCGCCTACGTCGATCGTCTTCATTAGGTCAAAGCGGATGAGAAGACGAAAATGTTTATGGATGCTTATCAAGCCCAAAAAATGAAGACTGATGTACGCATATACGGTGTTCATTCTCTATGCTGTACTGATTTCTCTTCATAGGCGGATGAAGAAGCTCATAAGGTTGCTCAGGCAAGAGTGGCGGAGCTCCTAGCAGACATCAATAAAAGATCACAAGATGCGACTAGTAATGGGCTAATTGACAAAGAGAAATATGTGATACCTCCTCATCTTCACGATTTGCAAGAAGCCGATCTTCCTGAAACTCAGCGTGGTCTCGTGATGACTGAGATTGCACAGTTCCGAGAACGAGCCGCAAAAAGGGAACGTGAAAAGATGCGAGATGTTCGTGAAGCTGTCCCTAATATTCTTGGAGCTCCGAGTGGTCCTAAACAACGTGAATGGGGAAAACCACAAACGCCAGCTGGAGGTACACCGGGTAAGGCTCAGGGTTTTGGAAAAGGTGCGCAAGGTTATAGCAAGCCTGTCGGTTTTGTCAAGGCTGGTGAGAGTGAGGATGCTCTGGAGGAGAAGGCTAGGCAGAAGAGTGATGAGGAGCTCGAGGCTGAGAGAAAGGAAGCGAGAAGAAAAGACGAAGAGAATTCTTTCCGTGACGTGAGCGTGGATATTCATCTTACTTTTCAATATGCTGACCATCTTCGATAGCGAGAGAGACGTTATGAACCGAGAGAAAGAGCTCGGATACAGGCTTTGGAACGCGCTTTAGCACGTGAACGAGCAATGAAAGAGGCTGAAGAACGTGATCGTATAGAGATGCGGTCGCGTTTGGATGTCTGGGACGATGACGAAAGTGACGAATTGTTTTACACTGACAGGTATGTCCTTGTTGCACAAGTCAGTCGGCTATGAGTGTTGCTAATTTGCCGAAAGATCGCGCTGGAGAGCCATGCGTGCTCGCCGCCTAGCTGCTGAAGAGACCGCAGATGCGGAATCGCGAGCTTATGAAGAACGTGAGGCAGATAATTTGCGACGCGAGTCAGAAGCATTCCTCGCTAGACAGATGGACGAGATGCAAGCACTACAAGATGAGCAGCGTAAGGCTGGCATGCTTTTGGATGATGGTGCTCCGGTGAAGCTGAATGTCTCGATTGCTCCGGTCGGACCAAAATTGGACAGTGGGAAGGATAAGTCAGCTGCTGTATTCGGTCAAGACGAAGAGGAGGAGGAGAATACGAGGAAGAGGAAGGTGCCGCTGCCTGCTCTAGATCTAGCTGACAGTGGAGAGAAGGTGAAAGAGAGACTGGAAAAGATCAAGGCTTCCGTACCCAAGGACAAGGAAACATTGTTCAAAGCTAAGGTCAGATGGGATGGTGTGACAGATGTGAGTTTCTTTGAGCTGGGATGAATGTCATTTGCTCACTTTTGCGCTTCTTTTAGATGATGGTTGATAGGAAACTCGAACCTCTGGTGAAACGTCTAATGGTGAAGTACTTGGGCGAGCTTGAGGATGATGACTTGGTTCTGTTTGTCTCAGAACATTTGAAAGATCACAAAGGCCCACATAAGCTTGTCGAGGGACTGGAACCGGTGCGTGGTCCTTACGCGTTGACTTCTCAACAAATTGTCGTATCATCGTGTCTTACCATCTCATCATGTACTAGGTCCTTGAAGAAGAAGCTGTTGAGCTCACCATCGCTGTCTGGCGGCAAGTCATCTTCGAGAGTCTGGCATACGGAGAAGGCCTTCATACAGAGCGCATGATGGTCGATTCGTAAAGACCGGCATGCACGATGACGAGATGACGGGTGTATTTCAGACCTCTGTGAGAGTGGTACGTTCGTGTAGTATCGACTATTATTTCTGCTAAGTGTATAAAGATTCTTCCTTTTCCTCATTTTTGGCTCTACTCCTTTTTCGGGAACCATACCCAATAGTTCCTCTCTCCCCTCCCATGACTAGGATGGATGACCGCTACCAAGAAGCTCCAGGTCCTACTGTACTGTTTGCATGATGATGATGAGGCTTTTCCATGGTAGGAGGGACAGACAGTTGTCGTGAGTTCAATACTTGAATCACTGGTTTCTTGCACGACGAGAATGATATTACCTCTTTTCTTTTCCCGATATTTGTCTTGATGCACTTTTACAAGTTCTTGTTTATTACGAAGACGAAAAAAGGCCAAAATTGATATCGATGAGTATTCAACTTTGCTCGTCTTTCAAGAGTACATTGATATTCCATTAAGGCTGCATGTGTGATGAATAAGGATGGATTTTGTTCTGCGTTTACGAAGGTGAGCACCGTACTTGAGAATATCGGTGTCAACGTGTGTGTGGGTATCTTGTCTGTTCACAGGCATCATATCCATACAATGCGGCAGTATTTCAATTTGGTGGTTTTTATTATTCAACGTTCATGCTGGTGGTCGTTTTGGACCGTTTGACATGCTTTGTTGTGGCCCTGGTGTCGGATAGCTGAGTAAATCCTTCGTAAATCATTGCTGAGATGTTGGATATATCGTTCTACTGAATTTATCTTACCAGAACCAATGCAGCATCTTCCCATGTACTACTTGTCATGGGATGTAGGTCGTGCATTCGTCATGAACGTACCTGGACCGTACGTATAGGTGTGTTCGTCGCCATCATTCCCTGCACACCTGACAGGATTCAGACCTGACCTCGATTCGCAGATGGTTCCTTTTGCTATGTTAGATCTCACACGAATAGGAACGGACACACCTCTCCGTTCTATTATCAGAAGAATACCTTCGATGACTTCCCCGTTCCCGCGATATGGTAGGAAGCTTATTCTTAGACTTCTCTTGACTGACTTCTCCACTTTCCGTGCCACCTCAGGGTCGGAGACCGGGAGTGGAGAAGTACTCCTCGTCTACATTGTTACTTATACATAGGTTGGAATCTATCTCGGGCAACATTGTCCTTCATTTTACGACTTTCTCGGTGTTGCTTACGGTTTCGTGCAGATCGGATATCGTTCTTCGATGTTCATGATCAGCGTTGGAAGATTTGAGGTTCTGAGAGTAAACAAAGGGTTGATGTTGGTACTGCGGGGAGTCAGCTGGTCAAGGGTACCACCTACGTCAAGCCATGCCATCACGCTCCTCTTGAGAGCCGAAATCAAACTATTCTCACAATTTGATGCATCCATCATCGACCCCGCATCTAACTCGACTTTGCCCAACTCTTCAAGTTCGCATATGGAGTTGAATGATTCAAGTCAAAATTCATCACAACATGACCCGGAATCCTTCTGATTATCCGCAAATGCGGATATTCGTATGCAGTTTGTTCAGCGTAGCGCGCATAGCTTCTCGGGTCTTCTTGCATTCTCGCGTATATAAAACGCTGCTGGAACACGCGATGGCTTATTCTCGTCCCCGTCGACTTTTTGAGGAACGCGATCTCTCTTTCAGTTATCTTTTCTAACGTGTATCTTTGCTAGGGGACGATGTTGACGAAGTTGGTGGTGGCGTTGGGGGCTCTGCTAGGGGCTAGGGCAGCCCCTCAGGGAGCGGTAAGCACTGGAGTGCCTTCTATAACTCTTTCCACAGTTATTGCCAGTCCAACAGCACCTCTTACCAACCCACTTCCTACACAAGTTTCCCTACCACCGGTGCAACCATGGTGTCCAAGTCAAATATTCTGTGCCGGCTCGGTGCGTAAATACCTACAGATTATCCATTAGTCAACTTACATTGTTCGTTTAGTTACTTCAAACTGTCAATATAGCAGGTCTTTATGTAGATCCCAAAACATTTGTTGATAAGCCAACAGTGAAGAGCTCGCAACAGGTTTTGACAGATTTCCAGTCTGTCGCAGGGAATGGGTCTGAAACAGAGGGTTCTATCGAAAACTTCGTCAACACTGATTTCAAGGGAGAAGGTCTCGAATTAGAAGCTGTCGCTCTTCCTAGCTTCAATACAAATCCAGCATTCTTGAATAATATCTCTGATCCTCTTCTCAAGGCTTGGTCTCAGACTGTTCACGGATTTTGGACTCAACTGATTCGCTCAACAAACGACTCCACGCTCTGTGGTCAAGGTGGAAACGACTGCGAGAGTTCGTTGATTCCGCTCAATCACAGTTTCGTTGTTCCTGGTGGTCGCTTCAGGGAGCAATGTATGTTTTCTCCCTCCAATTCTAAAATATTGACACGTGACGTCATAATCCTGCAGACTATTGGGACTCGTACTGGATTGTTCAAGGATTGTTAAAGTCTGAGCTCTTCAGCATCGTGAATGACACACTTCAGAATTTCATGGACGAGCTCGAACACATTGGGTTCATCCCCAATGGTGGCCGAATTTACTGTGAGTATATTTCGCTCTAACTCCTCATTTCCGGCGTAGAACATATGAATAACATGGGAACCTCGTCTAGATCTCAATCGCTCGCAACCGCCTTTGTTCATCCATGTGAGTTATTCTTCGACTAGCATATTATTGAAATTAGACTGACGCAGTGTGAATTACATGTCAGATGCTTCAAGCGTATGTTGAAGCCAGTGGAGATGCATCAATCCTTACTCGGGCGCTTCCTTTAGCAGAGGTAAGGATCTCAGTTTCACGACATTCGAAGATCTCACAATTGAGGCGTTTGAAAAATAGAAAGAGTTAACTTGGTGGTCAACAAACAGGACTATTAGTGTCACTAGCCCGTACTCCGGCAAAACGTACTCTCTTTTCCGCTACGCTGTAAATAACACTGCTCCTCGTCCGGAATCTTACTTGACTGGTAAGACTCACTCCGTCTTATTCCCCTAGAGAATCAATATGAATCATTATATGCAGATTATCTGACTGCCAATGATCCTACTCTGACCACACCACTTTCTGATGACGAGCGTGCAGAACTCTACTCAGAACTTGCATCTGGTGCCGAGACCGGTTGGGATTACTGCTCGCGGTTCATCCGCGAACCTCTCGCTGGTGGCTCAAACAATACCAACCCAGCTTTACGAACTTTGAACGTCAAAGGTCATGTCCCTATTGACCTTAATAGTATTCTCTGTACGTGACTGCTTTCCTCTTCTAATGCACTGTTGTCAATTGCTGAACCAATCTCTAATCCTCATCCCCAGATCGTTCCCACCTTATTCTGGCCGGTTTTTATAACAATCAAAGCCACTCTGCAGCTGCGGCTAATCATACCACGATCGCCAACGACATCAAAGCTGGTATCCTCGACCTCATGTGGGATGCTAACAAATTAGCATTCTACGATTTCAACCTCACAGCAAATGCCCGTAATAGCATCTTTACTGTTGCGACTTTCTACCCTCTCTGGAATGGAATAGTTCCAACTGAAGTGGCTAGTTCAACTCAAAATGCCTTCGGATTCTTTTCAAGTTTGAACATGGTTTTGAACAAATACAACGGAACTTTCCCCGTCACGTTTATCGAAACCGGATTACAATGGGATGCACCAAATTCGTGGCCACCTCATCAATTCGTCGTTCTCGAAGCTCTGAGAAACTTGCCTTCCAATGTGACCAGTGGAACGTTACCTACTCCTTCGTTGAATCAATCCACTTTTGATCTAATCCCTCAAGGTCAAATTAATTTATTCGAAAATCAACTTCCTGGGCAACCACTTAACGGATTCGATAATGCTACTAAAACTGGACCTGGTGCTGATATCAATAAACTGAATGGAACTGTTTTCAATGGTGGTAATGCTAGCAGTAATGAGGGATGGGCTTTCACTCTCCAGAGAGAATTGGCCAATAGGTATTTCGCTAGTGCGTTATGCAGTTGGTATGTAGATTTCGATCTATTTTCCATAATACGGATTTAGTTGATTTCTTTCTCTTTTTCTTCAAGGCATGCTACTGGAGGTTCAATACCTAATCTCCTTCCCCGATTATCCGACCAAGAACTTAACGTTACCCAAAGTATATCTAACACTGGAAACGTCAGTTCTCTCCTCCTCCTCCCTCTCCATCATCCCTCTAATTCACATTGCCGTCTCGACTTTATAGATGTTCGAAAAATTCTCCATTTCCGATATCGATTCTGCAGGTCGAGGAGGTGAATATACAGTTCAAGCAGGATTCGGTTGGACAAATGGTGTCGTTCTTTGGATAGCCTCGGTTTATGGAAACGTTCTTGTTGCTCCTACTTGTCCTAATATTACCGTTCTTGCTGACGGTAGTAATGGCGCTGTTAATGGCGGTGGGTCCAGTTCGTCTGGAGCAGCGTCGGTAGTACTGGGATCTGGATTGGTGATGAGTTTGGGGTCGGTATTGGTTGTGAGTAAGGTTTTGTTGGATTTGGTTCTGTGATTGGGGATGGATAAGCGGAATCAGACATAGCCCGAAGTCAATGGTTGCAGTGACCTTTACTTTGGGTTAAGGCTGTAAGTTCAGACCATTTGGTTTCTCCATTCTTAATCGATATATCGATTTCGAAAATGACAATCGACGACTGTGTACAAGTTCAATATATGTATTACTGTCTTTTGTGTACCCGTACTTGACGTTTTTCTTGTTTATCATTCAATGAAGTTTATTTCATTTATATAATTTGCAGGCTTTGTCTGTTTGTGATTCGAAGTATAACAAATGCAAGTATCGTCCAGTGAGTACGTCACGGTATGGCCCACATTGACCTTGGTCCCCGTTACACTAGGCACAGTTACAACGTATCGTTCCTACTATTAGTGACTACTCATCTACTAATATATTATCACCAGCTGATACCACAACTGACTTGTTGATATGGGCAATGAGATACATCAACCTTCTGTAAAGATATAAGGGAACATATTTCGCGCCTTCAGCTCTCTTGTCTCCTTGCTACCAGGGAAAATAGGCACAGATAAACGAATCGGATCCCACTCGTCAGGTTCCGCAAAATGTTTCCAAATGAGATCAGGTTTCAATCCCGCTTTTTTGTCAAATACCACACGAATCATTTCCATGTAATTAATAGTCCAGTTAGGGACAATGGAAGACCATGTTTGATTCGTTATTGCAAAGTCGATGAGAACACAATGATCAACCTTGGTCGAGGGATTGGTGTGAATCAGGATTTGACCAGGGTGCCAGTCAAACTGGGTGATGTCGGCCATGTCGAGAACTCGAGTTGCGTGACGACAACTTTCAATCTTAAAGCGCCAAGGGTCAGTGGGCTGCATCAACAGGGTACTTGACAGGACGTACCACTTTATCTTGCCTCTCGTCGCTGAGGTTCTTCGCATTATTCGAGCTGAGAGCCCAACCATCGATGTACTCCATCAGGATACCGTAAAGCACAAGTCCATTAGGAAGGGTGAACTGTAGAAGAACACGTGAACGAAATCTCGGGTGTAGAAACAGTAGATATATATCATACCTTGTGCAACCCATAGAACCAAGGAACTATAGACCCTTGCACTGGACGTAGCTTGTCATAGGCGAGAGCTTCCGTGAGAGCATTCGACTCCGCAATGATAACATCAGATGATAGGACTAGAAAAGGTTCCAAGTCCTCCATGTCTTGCTCATCTTCTGGCGTCTCCAAATACTGAAATCTGTCGTCGAATAGTTTGAGACAAAGGTTCACAGGAGACGAGATTGGCTTTCCATCAATTTCTGTTATTTGGCATACATAAACGGTACAAAAACCGTGTTTAGAACCTTCGTAAAGGACATCTCCAATTTGGAGTTTGAACGATTTGCTTTGTTGGAGTAGTTTGTCTGTTCCATCAACGGAGAGTGGGGATATTCGTTCAATTGAAGTCAGGTGTTTGACTGTTTCGGGGGGAAGTTGAGACAATTCGAAAGGATACACCGGATGTAAACAACCGTGCAATGGTATCGAGCTGGTATCGTCCGTGGCGGCCAGGAGAACATCACCCGGATGAGCGACGACTTTCGAGTATTGAGATGCCACATGCTTGCGCCAACGAAATAATTGAAGCGCTCTCTCACGATCCCGAGACAGTGTGACTTGGTCGAAGTCTGAATTCCGATGACAATTGGCAAATATCTCTTCGTCAGGCTGTAACGGTTGGTGAGGATCTTGAGGCGGGCCTTGAGGAAGAATCAATGCTCTATCCCGCGTAGGTCCATACCAGTCGTCAACAACGTGAATAAAAGCGCTGTTGTATGGAAGGAACTGGTACATGTAGGCCCCGGTGACGACTTGCAGAGCTTGAATGGGTCGACTTGATACAACTTTCTCATAGGAAAACTCCGTTCTCTTTGAGTTTTCAGGGAAGAAGATAACCGTATCTTTGAAATTTGAGACAATGACTCCAGGAAGCTTAAGGTAATATTCTAGAGCCTTGGAAACCGCATACTTCGCCTCGCACGTTAGTGTTCCATTTGATTCGAATAGGTTGTCGGGCTAGCAACACACAGCACAGTTAGCAAAGCAGGAAGCTAAATAAATTTTCAACCTACTATGAACACGATAAGGGGAGGATGAAAGGTGGCCTTCCATCTTGTGAAGTCGTCTGCTGTGAACGTCACGCCAACAACATCTAGGAACGGCTCATTGAAAAAACTGTGCCCGAAAGAGAAAATGCAACTCTTACCGTTGCCTAAGTCAACTGAGACACATTTCATCGGGGTTTTCAAGACATAAACAGTATGTAGTTGGTTGAATATGTCTGCAATAGGTTGCAATAATGTTCTCAAATATTCCGAAGGCGAGCTTGAGGTCCTGAAAACATCAATATCCCGACAGTCAGTCAGTCTACTCATGCCGGTGACAGTTTATCGGAAGTTTTGTACATACTCTAGATCAAATGCTGTTGCATCCGGCCAATATATTCGTCGTATGTGAGCGCTGCGCAAGTTGTTTTGAAACTCCTGCAGCGCTGCGGCAAGTCTCTTCTGATTTCCCGTTCGCTCCGTGAAATGCAATAGGAATGACTCTTGGGCATTCATTATCAGTTGTGGCGACAGATATTTGGCACAAAGAAGTGAAGGGGGCGGTGGGGAGTTCGAGAGCGAGAAGAGTTCATGAGGGTGTTGTAAAGACGTTCGTGACTGTGTACTTGACATTCGATATCTCGGTTGACGGCCTAATGGGACTCTGAAGATAATTTGGCATGTGCAGCGAGAGGGAACTCGAGTTGGGAGTTTGAGTGAGAGCATGGTCACAGTGAGCGAGCAAAGTACGATCTTCCAAACACGGTTAGCAACATATGTATGTTTGTATGTGCTTGTGTGTTCGAACGTGGGATACCGGTTGGTACAAACAATCAAGAAGGAATTCTCACACGGAATAGCGCTTCAAAGAGGAGGCGTTGTGCTACGCTGGGAGAATCAATGAATATTTGAATTCAAAGCACGATCTATACAATAGGTATATGGTGACTACGACTCAGACTTCTCTACAAAACATAATACAGAAAGATATATTCGCTTTCCTTCAAACTCTTAGTCGGACTGAAGGAATTTCTTGAGGTAAACCTGCGTTCATTGATGAGCGATCTTGGCACAAGAAAGAACATCTGTATGTACTCACACGATGGGCTCCTTTGCGAGGCCCCTGAAAGGGATTTACGATGAAATCTTCGGAAACATGTATGCAGCCGAATGGTATATCTTTATCACTGCCCACCGGATCTTTCACGTAGGCATCAATAGTGTAATGGGGATTAGGATTAGGATCACCAGGAGACTGGTGCAAGCCCTCCCTGTAAAAGTATGAGTATGAGTCCGAAAGCTGCCGCAAACACACAGTTACTACATGATCTTACAAAAGGATATAGTAGTACTTTCTTTCAGTACTTCAACTTAGGTAGTACTTCAAAGGCATGAACCCCGCTACGGTCTAATAGGAAACAACGTGTAGTCCTCACCTTTGGATACTAGTACTATGTTTCTGTCGCACAAGGACCTCTTGGACACATCAGCCAAAATCTAGGAAAAACAAACCAAGTATACACGCATCTCCATATACGTGTATATGGCCCCCATTCCATCTTTTTTCAAGTAGTTTGAATACAAGAATAAACAAGCACAGGTCACTACATCTGCTGGTATATAAACCCCGTCTCTCCAACGATCTTCACCAACAATCCCCGAACTCATTCCACCTCTGCTCATCAAACCCCTCTGCTTATTGAATCTAACCTCTGCCTATCAAGCTCTCCTCTGCTAATTCCACTCGCCCTGCTCATCGAACCCCCCACTCTGCGCATTCAACCTCATCATGAGCTTAGTCACTTTCGAGCGTGTTATCCTCGGCAAATATCTTCTGCTCTTCAAATCTACGAATGTGACTCGCGAACATGGTGCCAGAATAATGGACCAGCTTTCTGATGCTCTTCAGAATAATCTAGGCGAGATTCGTACTAAGCTCAAATACACCCCTGATGACTATATCCTTTTGTAAGATCATGTAGTAACTGTGTGTTTGCGGCAGCTTTCGGACTCATACTCATACTTTTACAGGGAGGGCTTGCACCAGTCTCCTGGTGATCCTAATCCTAATCCCCATTACACTATTGATGCCTACGTGAAAGATCCGGTGGGCAGTGATAAAGATATACCATTCGGCTGCATACATGTTTCCGAAGATTTCATCGTAAATCCCTTTCAGGGGCCTCGCAAAGGAGCCCATCGTGTGAGTACATACAGATGTTCTTTCTTGTGCCAAGATCGCTCATCAATGAACGCAGGTTTACCTCAAGAAATTCCTTCAGTCCGACTAAGAGTTTGAAGGAAAGCGAATATATCTTTCTGTATTATGTTTTGTAGAGAAGTCTGAGTCGTAGTCACCATATACCTATTGTATAGATCGTGCTTTGAATTCAAATATTCATTGATTCTCCCAGCGTAGCACAACGCCTCCTCTTTGAAGCGCTATTCCGTGTGAGAATTCCTTCTTGATTGTTTGTACCAACCGGTATCCCACGTTCGAACACACAAGCACATACAAACATACATATGTTGCTAACCGTGTTTGGAAGATCGTACTTTGCTCGCTCACTGTGACCATGCTCTCACTCAAACTCCCAACTCGAGTTCCCTCTCGCTGCACATGCCAAATTATCTTCAGAGTCCCATTAGGCCGTCAACCGAGATATCGAATGTCAAGTACACAGTCACGAACGTCTTTACAACACCCTCATGAACTCTTCTCGCTCTCGAACTCCCCACCGCCCCCTTCACTTCTTTGTGCCAAATATCTGTCGCCACAACTGATAATGAATGCCCAAGAGTCATTCCTATTGCATTTCACGGAGCGAACGGGAAATCAGAAGAGACTTGCCGCAGCGCTGCAGGAGTTTCAAAACAACTTGCGCAGCGCTCACATACGACGAATATATTGGCCGGATGCAACAGCATTTGATCTAGAGTATGTACAAAACTTCCGATAAACTGTCACCGGCATGAGTAGACTGACTGACTGTCGGGATATTGATGTTTTCAGGACCTCAAGCTCGCCTTCGGAATATTTGAGAACATTATTGCAACCTATTGCAGACATATTCAACCAACTACATACTGTTTATGTCTTGAAAACCCCGATGAAATGTGTCTCAGTTGACTTAGGCAACGGTAAGAGTTGCATTTTCTCTTTCGGGCACAGTTTTTTCAATGAGCCGTTCCTAGATGTTGTTGGCGTGACGTTCACAGCAGACGACTTCACAAGATGGAAGGCCACCTTTCATCCTCCCCTTATCGTGTTCATAGTAGGTTGAAAATTTATTTAGCTTCCTGCTTTGCTAACTGTGCTGTGTGTTGCTAGCCCGACAACCTATTCGAATCAAATGGAACACTAACGTGCGAGGCGAAGTATGCGGTTTCCAAGGCTCTAGAATATTACCTTAAGCTTCCTGGAGTCATTGTCTCAAATTTCAAAGATACGGTTATCTTCTTCCCTGAAAACTCAAAGAGAACGGAGTTTTCCTATGAGAAAGTTGTATCAAGTCGACCCATTCAAGCTCTGCAAGTCGTCACCGGGGCCTACATGTACCAGTTCCTTCCATACAACAGCGCTTTTATTCACGTTGTTGACGACTGGTATGGACCTACGCGGGATAGAGCATTGATTCTTCCTCAAGGCCCGCCTCAAGATCCTCACCAACCGTTACAGCCTGACGAAGAGATATTTGCCAATTGTCATCGGAATTCAGACTTCGACCAAGTCACACTGTCTCGGGATCGTGAGAGAGCGCTTCAATTATTTCGTTGGCGCAAGCATGTGGCATCTCAATACTCGAAAGTCGTCGCTCATCCGGGTGATGTTCTCCTGGCCGCCACGGACGATACCAGCTCGATACCATTGCACGGTTGTTTACATCCGGTGTATCCTTTCGAATTGTCTCAACTTCCCCCCGAAACAGTCAAACACCTGACTTCAATTGAACGAATATCCCCACTCTCCGTTGATGGAACAGACAAACTACTCCAACAAAGCAAATCGTTCAAACTCCAAATTGGAGATGTCCTTTACGAAGGTTCTAAACACGGTTTTTGTACCGTTTATGTATGCCAAATAACAGAAATTGATGGAAAGCCAATCTCGTCTCCTGTGAACCTTTGTCTCAAACTATTCGACGACAGATTTCAGTATTTGGAGACGCCAGAAGATGAGCAAGACATGGAGGACTTGGAACCTTTTCTAGTCCTATCATCTGATGTTATCATTGCGGAGTCGAATGCTCTCACGGAAGCTCTCGCCTATGACAAGCTACGTCCAGTGCAAGGGTCTATAGTTCCTTGGTTCTATGGGTTGCACAAGGTATGATATATATCTACTGTTTCTACACCCGAGATTTCGTTCACGTGTTCTTCTACAGTTCACCCTTCCTAATGGACTTGTGCTTTACGGTATCCTGATGGAATACGTCGATGGTTGGGCTCTCAGCTCGAATAACGCAAAGAACCTCAGTGACGAGAGGCAAGATAAAGTGGTCAGTCCTGTCAAGTACTCTAACTTAAACTGTTGATGCAGCCCACTGAACCTTAGTTTTCTTAAGATTGAAAGTTGTCGCCACGCAACTCGAGTTCTCGACATGGCCGACATCACACAGTTTGACTGGCACACTGGTCAAATCCTAATTCACACCAATCCCTCGACCAAGGTCGATCATTGTGTTCTCATCGACTTTGCGATAACAAATCAAACATGGTCTTCTATCGTTCCTAACTGGACCATTAATTACATGGAAATGATTCGTGTTGTTTTTGACGAAACAGCGGGTTTGAAACCTGATCTCATTTGGAAGCATTTTGCGGAACCTGACGAGTGGGATCCTATTCGTTTACCTGTGCCCATTTTCCCTGGTAGCAAGGAGACTAGATTCCTCAAGGCGCGCAACATGTTCCCATATATCTTTACAGAAGGTTGACATATCTCATCGCCCATTTCAACAAGTTTATGATACCAGCTAGTCATAATAGAAAGTGGATGAGTAGTTCCTACTAGGAATGATACGTTGTAACTGTGCCTAGTATAACGGCTACCAAGGATAATTTGGCCCACACCTCACTGGACAATACCGGCGCAATTTAAATGAAATTAACTTCATTGAATAAATAAGAAAACGTCAAGTACAGGTACACAAAAGACAGTAATACATATATATTGAACTCGTACAAATTCGTCAATTGTCATTTTCGATATCGGTGGAGAATGGGAAAGAAACCAAATGGTCTGAGCTTACAGCCTTAACACAAAGTAAAGGCCATGCAACCATTGACTTCAAGCAATGTCTGAGTCCATCCATCCGTCCATCCATCCCCAATCACAGAACCAAATCCAACAAAACCTTACTCACAACCAATACCGACCCCAAACTCATCACCAATCCAGATCCCAGTACTACCGACGCTGCTCCAGACGAACTGGACCCACCGCCATTAACAGCGCCATTACTACCGTCAGCAAGAACGGTAATATTAGGACAAGTAGGAGCAACAAGAACGTTTCCATAAACCGAGGCTATCCAAAGAACGACACCATTTGTCCAACCGAATCCTGCTTGAACTGTATATTCACCTCCTCGACCTGCAGAATCGATATCGGAAATGGAGAATTTTTCGAACATCTATAAAGTCGAGACGGCAATGTGAATTAGAGGGATGATGGAGAGGGAGGAGGAGGAGAGAACTGACGTTTCCAGTGTTAGATATACTTTGGGTAACGTTAAGTTCTTGGTCGGATAATCGGGGAAGGAGATTAGGTATTGAACCTCCAGTAGCATGCCTTGAAGAAAAAGAGAAAGAAATCAACTAAATCCGTATTATGGAAAATAGATCGAAATCTACATACCAACTGCATAACGCGCGGATAATCAGAAGGATTTCGGGTGATGTTGTGATGAATCTTCACTTGAATCATTCAACTCTGAACTTACAGAGTTGGGTGCTGGACCGATGCGGATCTGGTATGGACAGGACAGTCGCTTTCTGTAGATCAGTTTATCATGCAGCGAACATAAATACTCCCATACAATACTTCAGTATTTGGCATTACCCCCAAAATACGGTGGGTGTGAGTCTATCACTCTGGATTCGTGAAAAAAACAACAACGATAGAATAGTGGATACATTGGTGTCACATAATCTATCTCCGAAGAAGAAGATAATGAAATGGGTGGAAGGGAGAGAGGCCCCGGAGAGTGGGCCACAAAACCAAGGTACAGACTACTTACAACAGCTTACAGCTTAAGCCTTAAAGGCGCGCTCAACTTTGAGCGGAGATTCGGGGAATGCCGTAGTGCCCATCACTGCAGTTTGTTCAGGTTCACCGCTACACCAACAGCGTTGACGACATCCCCCACACCGTCCAAAACAACCACACCTTTCCCTTACTCCTTACCTCCTAGTTGCTATACAATATGTCTGATTTATGCCCCGTTTACGCGCCTTTCTTTGGTGCCATGGTGAGCGAGATATTTGTAACGTCTGTCGGGTCTGCAGCTGTTGACGTATAGACTCCAGGGTTGCACTAGTGCCATTGTTTTCACTTGTAAGTTGTCGATGTATTGTTGTTGAATTGAATCTTATTGTTGTCTCTTCGGCTATAAGGCATAGGAGCTAGGTGAGTGATTGGACTCGAGCTTTTCTGCGCAGCGAATCCAAGCTTATCCTCAATTCATTAGCTATGGTACTGCCAAGTCAGGAGTCGGTATTTCCGCCATGTCAGTGCTCAGACCCGACCTGATGATGAAGTGTGTTGTCCCCGTTATCATGGCTGGTATCATTGCAGTACGTCCCTTCACCAGGTCACCCTAACACAGACTCTTAAATGAGTCAAATAGATCTACGGTCTCGTCGTGTCGGTTCTTATCTCTGGTGGATGTAAGTAAGGTATTGAGTTCACGAGAGCAGAAACTCAAGATGTTACTTCACACAGTGGCTATGCAAATGACCCTCTTCCAAGGATTCGTCCAACTGGGCGCCGGTCTCTCTGTCGGTTTGGCTGGTCTTGCTGCGGGCTTTGCTATCGGTATTGTCGGTGACGCTGGTGTACGAGGAACTGCGCAACAACCCAGACTTTTCGTCGGAATGGTGAGCACTTTATTCAGCATTCCTCGATATCGCCTTAACCCTCCGTTTTAGATTTTGATTCTCATTTTCGCCGAAGTCTTGGGTCTGTACGGTCTTATTGTTGCTCTTATCATGAACTCGAAGGCAGCCAACTTGACCGGTGTGGTACGTGCTGCTCTCTTCCAAGATGTCAACGATTTGCTGATGAAGTCTTTTTGGATTCCAGTGCGCATAACTTAGCATGATGGAAGGATCCCCCCACAAAACCCTGAACCTATGGAATGCTTCGTATACACCTGGAGCTCTTAATGGACTTGGTTACACTGTTGTTGTCTAATCATGTTGTGACGCCTTTGGAAATTTCATTAGCGTTGTTGTCTCTTACTCAGTGCTGGCTGCGTTACACTGTCTGCCCTGCCTGGAACTTTATTATACCGCTTTTTACTGTTCATTCACGTCCGTATAATTTATTTCTGTCCCAACCTCTAAGGTCTCCGAACGTGGTGTGTGACGTGGCTGGCTGGGCGGAGCATAATTAATTGAGCGGTGTGGAGAAATATCTGATAAGATGCAACTTTACCTCTTACCGTCACCTCTCGCCTAACCCTCTGTCGTCGAAGGCAACGAGCATAGTCTTTTCAAGCCAAGCAAGACTTCGGAGCTTTTGGACGACTACGCTCATGTTTTCTTTCTCTGCCTTCCCTGTTCCTCTTCTCGCACTTCTACTTTCAACACCTGTCTTTTCCGCTTCGAGTCCTACAACTCCCAATGACCCATTTCACGACATAGCGATTCATATTCCAAAACAACCGGAGCCTCCAATATGCTGTCTACAGCCTCTACCATCTCAGGAACCATCCGAAGAGGATGTCTTGGTTAGCTTCGAAGAATGGAAAGCAAAGAAACTGGCCGAGGTGCACAAAGACCTGCCTCCGGTAGACCACAGGACGAAATCTACAGATGTCACTGTAGAACTACCCGTCACCTCTTCGAACCATCCTGTAACGAGTATTGTGGAACAGTCGGAACCTATCCCTCCCACTTCTCCTCATTTTCGAATACCTATTCTCGACAGATTCAACTATGCCTCCATGGATTGTTCAGCTCGGGTCCACGATGCTCACCGGTCCGCCAAGTCTGCGTCTTCCATTCTATCATCGAAGAAGGATAGATACATGCTTAGTCCATGCGCCGAAAAGAACCAATATGTTGTGGTCGAGCTTTGTGATGACATACGGATAGATACCGTGCAATTGGCCAACTACGAGTTTTTTAGTGGTGTCTTCAAGGATTTCACAGTTCGAGTCGCTAAGACTTATCCTACGGACCTTGAAGGATGGACCGTTGCTGGATCGTACAGGGCAAAAAATGTTCGAGGTGTACAGGTGAGATGTCCGTCCCATTATCTTGGTTTCTCCTTCAACAAATGGTGTATTTCTTTCATACAAACCGCAATATATTCTCGTTTTCTCTTCACGTTGTTGGAGTCATCTTCAGTGCTTTCAAGGAACTGACTATCAAATCAACCATAGTCCTTTCACACTCCAAACTCGCTGGGAGACTTCTATCGTTTCATCCGAGTAGACTTCAACTCTCACTACGGAAATGAGTACTACTGTCCGCTCTCGTTACTCAGGGTATATGGTTTGACACATCTGGAGCAATGGAAATGGGACGAATGGGAAGCGGAGAGTCGAAGGAGAAAAGCAGCCGCTGAAGGTGCTGTTTCTGCTCCTGCAGAAGTCGTTGTGGAACCTCCGAAACCAGTCCACGCTTCCGATGCAGATCCGGAAAAGAGTAATGCGACTGTGACTCCCGAGACAGTTATTTCTGCTGTTGAACGGACATCCATTGCTTCAGACGAGCATGTCAAGACCAACCCGTCGTCGCCCATGTCCTATTTGCCACAGACCTTACCCTCTCCAGAGGCAGTAAGGTCTCGTGATTTCTCGTCGCATCCATCTGCCTCCTCTCAGCATCCTGCACCCTCGCAGGTTGATGCCGATCAAGCTGCCCATAGTCACTCAGAGCTTCCCCAAGCACCAGCACCGCCTCATCCATCTGGCATTAGCCAAAATCTCTCAACTTCAAACGACGACATTAATGACCCGACACGAAATTCTTCACAAGATCCTGTGTACAAAGATTCATCTTCATCTTCGGCAACCTCATCACCCACTATGGCCAGCCCACAAACAAGCTTATCGGAATCAGCACCCTCATCTGAACATTCTGGCGGCTCTATCTCTTCCCCCACCTCCAGTACCGGCGCATCCCCGTCGAACAATTCGTCTACCACGAATCATACTTCATCCGTCCATATCGCACGCTCAGCATCCCATATACATTCCCCTTCTGCTTCCATACACTCACCGCATTCGTTGACCACCGTGATACCTATTCCGCTGCCTCCGCCTGCCCCTACAGGAGGAGAGTCCATCTATCGAACGATCATGAACCGACTTACCGCTCTCGAAGCCAATACTACCCTCTATGCTCGTTACGTCGAAGAACAGACGACGGGTGTTCGCGAGGTTCTGCGGCGCCTTAGCGAGGACGTCGGTAGACTTGAAGGCATTGTAAGTTTCACGGATTTCTTTCTTTGAATATACTCAAATTGACCGTTCTAATTCATAGGGAAAAGCTCAGGCTCAAATTTATCACCGTTCCGTGGCTGAATTAGAGCGTCAGCGTAAACAAATGGAAAGAGAGCAACGAGAACTTCTCAGAACAGTCAGCCATCTGACAGAAGAGGTAAATGTGCATGTTTAATGATTTTTTTGGAGAAAGATTTAACTTTTTTTAATCTCAATCAAATTGTCAGGTCATTTTGGAAAAACGTCTCGGGATCGCACAATTGTGTTTGCTTCTTGCTGTTCTGATGTTCATGGCGTTAACCCGAGGAAGTCGTGGAGAAGTTGTTACGGCTAATACCCGAACTCGTTCCCGGACGTCGTCTATGAGGGAATGGGGTCGTAGGACGTTCAGTCTAAGTGGGGATTGGGTGAGCCGGTTTAGGAGTTCGAGCCATAGTCCTGATTCACCACGACCCACGCATGAACCTAATCAAAACCAACCACAAACACCCGTGTCAGGTTCGTTCGTGATTGTTTTTAATTCATGTATCCTCACAACTTTGAACTGATGGTCATTTTATATTTATATCTTCTTATACAGATAAGGTCGAATTTCCTTCTCATGAAACTCAAAAGAGTGTTGGATTTCCCCGTAGTACTCGCGCTCATCCTATAACAGGAGGTGGCCGTAATAAACACGGGTTGAACAGCCCTCGTCAAGCTCACACGCCTACCTTCCGATCTTCAGTCCCACGACATGCCAACTCTCATAACCTTCTATTAACACCAAACAATGGTCCAGCCTCATCTCGACCTCAAATCCAACGTACAAGTTCTGGTGGGGCTGTAATAACAAGTTATAGTCTTGGTTCAATAGGACCCGTTCCTAAATCAGCTAAACGTTGGGCACGTACTGCTCATCTACATGAAGTTAAATCATCTCGTTTACCCAGTAGAACAATTGATGGTACCGTTCATTGGAAAGATTCTGGAATTGGACATGGACACGGTCATGCTCGGTCGCAGAGCGGTTCAGATATTCCGATTTCGAACGGTAGTGACGTCTTCAATATCGGACTTCAAGGCGCACTAACGCAACACCAAAATCAACACCAACACCGTGACCTACATCAATTTTCTCAAAGTTTACCTACTTCCTCTACCGCTTCTACCTCCACTTCCGCCGCCGATATAAATATAAGCCTTGCACCGAAATCGAACGGACAGTCATTATTGTCTTCTCCGAAGAAGAAGCAACAGATGGCTATGAATATACATGTAGTTCAGGCTGGTGATCATCATCTACCTTTAGGATGTGTCTGTGGATCGGCCATCGATGATCCAGAAGGTGATGCAGATGCTTGGGTCGATACAGATGCTGATGGGTCCGATTCCGAGGGAGAAGAAGGGTCAACATTGTACTTGGGTGTCAATGGTGTTCGTAGCCCTTGAATGCCAGGCAACAGTACCTGTCACTTGTTTATCGGATTGTGGCTGTACTTGTCATCCTCGAGGATTTTTTTCTCTGGGTATTCGGTTCTGCGCTTTCTGTTTTTTTTCCTCTACCGTCTGTCTGTCTGTCTGTCTGTCTGTCTGTCTGTCTGTTTCATACATTCGTTTCTCGCACATACACACACAAAGTACTCTCAACTCATGATCATACGCATAGGGTCTGGATTTTTATGTTTTGTTTCCCTTTACATTGGATCTTCCATGTTACATATTTTTGTTATATATTATTTAAGGATCTGGATATCTGAGAGGAGGATCACCAACCTACTTACCTTGACAATGACACTCTTAACATACTCTGTCCGATCGAGTGAATCATTGGAAATATTGACATGTTGACATTGACAAATTCTTCCATTCATGTTACTCGTACAAATACTTCGAGTTATTTCATATTCGAGGTTTATAACTTGAAGGAGTCGCACATACATATCTATCTAGTGTGAGAAAATATAAAGCCATACCAATTCATGATGATGCATGATGCATGTGTAGGAAGGACTTGAGCGTTGAACGTTGAACGTTGAACGTTGAACCTTCAATGAAGGTAGATCACCGCTCATCTAAGACGGGTCGTAACTCCGTCTCCTGGAGTCTCTGAATACGAGTATGTGAAGCCCAGGAAAATGGATGGATTAACGACGAAGTTCGCAGCGCCATGAGTAGACTCATTACGATCAACGATTCACCATGGCCAGTTGCCAGTGATACAGTTCGGTTGAACCATGATAATTTGAACCTTTTGAACCCTCCTTCAATTCAATTTCTATTGATCGTCATTGTCACCGTCCACGAAGCTAGGTATAGTTAGATATGGAACTCGGTTACACCGTGACCGAGTGGAGGAAGACTGAGGCATGAATCTTGAGGTTTGAGGCTCGACTCGGAGGTTGGACCATTGAACACTTGTAACAGTATGCCTGTCAAATATGGATATATTGCAATAATGATAGCTGGGAGTTTTCTATGTCTTGGTGTGAGATGTTGGAGTCAAGTCATGATAGTAGTATTGGTACAATAGGACTTGTGACTAGCATAGCGTTCTTGAAGAAGCATCATCTTGCATCGTGGCGGTTGAAGGTGGAAGATTATCCCAGTTTTTCAGCGTCAGATAGATAACCTCGCAATGTAAATAGCATGAATCACGATCAGAGCATGAATTCGATGTTTCTAGAAAAAACATCATCACCATACTAGTACTATCATGGTACGACAGGAGGAAGGTTATTCGGGTTGGTATAGTGCACATGTGGTCATTTGGTCCATCTGAATGCACTCCCAACTAAGAAACCTAAAAAGTAAAAAGTAAAAGTAAAAGTAAAATACATTGTCGGTCAATCAATCATCGGTGTACAGCGGGGACACAAAAAACTTACAGATTCCTACCCCAGCCATGATTCGTTTACCAATGATTGATCCCGGTGCATGAGCTCTGGATTGATTTAAAGCGTATACACCGGTGCCAGCAAGCGCAGCAGTTCCTATTATTCGGCAAGTTAGACAGTCTTTTGGACCAGATTGAACATCTGAAGAAGAATTTGAGTTCTGAGTTGGTACTGTTGTCGTCGTGGTTTGAATATTTGAAGACATAATTTTGACGACGAAACTCTACAAAAACCTGTATCATACATATTATTCAGTGTGTTTTAGTTTTCATGATTTGGTATTGTCAATAGTGAGATTTACTGACCCAAATGCCAGAACCTAGAAATAATTGAGATGTTGTGACTGAGCGTTGTCGCCAACGTTAGCTCGAATTTCAGTTTCACCCAAAATCCGAGTCCTAGTCCCAGGCTTGTGTGTCATCCCGGCCAATTGCTGACTCAGCCGGTAAATGGTGGCCCGATCAGAATCTAGGTAAGATAGGCGATCAAATTGATCACAATGCTTGTTCAAAAATGTAACTCAACGTCTTTGATGTGAACTTGAATCGTCCTGCATCCTAGCGAAAAGGAAAAACTCTCGTACTATCCAATCACCAAAGTTACTCATTCTTTATTATCGACAATCGTAGAAGAGGGACTAAAAATTTAGCATGGCATGTTCGAGTTATGGAAGGTGGGTAGCGGGGGAAAAGCTGCTTGATGTTTTTATGTCATGACAGCCACTCACTGTCTGATAGTGGGAAAGGGGGTCAATGCTTGGGAGTTCGGAAGGAAACATGGTCCCAGTAGGGGCACGAGTTTCCACACGAAAAAATGAGCGAAGGTAGTGCGGGAAGCGGACATGGTAATCCCTTGGACATCCTTGAGCCAGAAATAATTGCAGACTGAAAGTTTCCGTTGAAATAGGATACCGCACAGCTGAAAATATTGGCACGTCGTGCTGTTTGCTGCATTTGAGGGACATTCGGGTGTTTGCGCCATTTTACTGTTCAAGTAGTACTATGACGGTACATGATCAGCGGTTTCGCACCATCAATTGATAATAATATAGTAACCACGAATGCGACTTGGAGAAAACACGAGTTGTTCGCCCTGCTCTGTCGGGTGAACTCAGAGCCAGGTTCCTTGAAACCCGTGAAGCATTTAGGACACTTCATTTCTGATACTACGCGGGTCTTCGCAGGTTAGGCTTCAATCCCAGAAACTTCAACGCTGTGTGAAGCACATATCGGACGCAATAAATTGAGAGAAGTGGTAGATGGTCGGGCCCGCGTGGGCTTGCAGTTGAAACTCCGGAGATGGGCAAAGCAGATCGCAAAGAGGCACGGTGAATTCGAGAGCTGTCCCTGGTTGGGTGCAGTTTGCAGCATGCCGGGTGTTATGATCACCGGCTGTGGTCTCCGCGCGTGCTATCAATACTTTACGCATACCGAGATTGAATGCGACTAAGCCCAAAGAGTGATCAGGGGACTCAGCTGCTCGCTCTTTCCCCGGGTCCATCCAACCCTCTCGTCTGTTCCAAGCAATCTACCAATTCCCATCATGTCCTGTCTCACTCACAACCTACTCAGAATATAGCGTGACTTGCAGAAGGCCACCCCCTTAGCGCTGCGAGGTGGCCCATAAAAGGTTCAGTTGGAGTGCTCATTATCCTGTCAAAGCTCGAATCTTGTTCCTCTTTCTCTCCGCGGAATCTCCATTCCCAAATTACCATGCCCTCCACCATCTCCTCCTCCTCGAACGGTTCAATCATCGGCAACGCCATGTCTGGTGGCGTTGACAACACCATCTACAAGCCATGGTCTCAGTATGCTCAAGATCGTCTCTTAAGTCAGACCCCACCTGTCCTTGGCTCCTTCATCGCTTCCGAGATAGAGGAAGCAGCGAAACAACACTTGAAGGAATACCCAGGTAATCATCTCATCTTCTCCTTCAGAATCACACCTCTAACTAGTGCGTATCATTTCAGATGCTTTCTTGTATGTCTTCGCTAGTGCGGGTACAAACTCGACCGACAAAGCGAATAGAGACGTATTCTCCAAGTGGGCTATCGTCCCACGAATGCTTCGTGATGTATCTACTCGAACTCTCGAGGTACGTCGTCCGTTTCTACATTTGCGTTTAATTAGTATTAACCCCCCGATGTCGATGAATATTTCATTTTGAAATTTCGTTACCCAACAGACGACTATCTTTGGAGTTAAAATGAAGTCTCCGTTATTCCTTTCGCCTATTTCATCTCAGACGATTACTCATCCTGATGGTGAATGTGCATCTGCGGCCGCGGCTGGTAAATTGGGTGTTACATATATCATGAGTGGTGCTGCAAGTAGAACTATTGAAGATGTCGCAAGTGCAAATGGTCCTGGTGGTCATAGGTGGTATCAATTCTACTGGTGCGTCCAGTTTGTTTCGTTTGTTTTTGCGCGAAAGTTCTCCTTCTCTTGAGTGCGGGATGTCCTATGCTCGCAGCATGATCGTTTCAAGTTATCATCTTGACAATCATGACACAAAGAATAGCTACTTTATCTAATGATAAGACTATCTCATCATACTTTCGCCACCATTTCCCACTTCAATCTGACAGCTCATTTTGAGCTAGACTCTTCTAACTGATTTCATAAACTTTCGCTGACCTCGCCTATCTTTTTCCTTTCATTTCTCACAGGCCAAGGTCAACTGACATAGCTATAAGTATCCTAACAAGAGCTAAAGAAAACGGATTCACAGCTCTTGTCGTCACGGTTGATACTATGGTTATAGGATGGAGACCCCATGACTTGGCAACAGGTTACCTTCCATTCCGTCACGGTATGGGAACTCAAACCGCATTCGCCGATCCAGTATTCATGTCAAGATTCGGAGAAGAACCTATTTTGGATTTACCTAAATTCCCATACGATCCTAAAGCCCTTGATGAACTTTATAGAAATGGAGATGAACGAACGAGAAAGATTATGTATATTGGAGCTGAATGGGTTAAAGAGACTGCTACTCATTTTTGGACTTGGGAAGATTTGAAGTTTGTTAGAGAGCATTGGGATGGTCCGATTGTTTTGAAAGGGATTCAACATCCTAAGGTATGTTTATCATTCATCATCAATCATTGTTTACGAATTTTGGCTCATTCATTCATTCGATTCTACCGGGTTATTCGTCCCATTTCACGTCGTCTGCCTTTCACCGTCACCGTAGGATGCCGAAATCGCCATCGACCATGGAATGGATGGAATAATCGTATCAAATCACGGTGAGTCTTCAATATTATCGACACCCCTTCTTTCTCTTAGACTTTCTCTTGATCCCAACCACTCACTACAAATCAACACTTCAGGTGGGAGACAAATAGACGGTGCACTTCCTTCATTACTAGCATTACAAAAAATCTGTTCTTCGTCAAAAGTCAAACAGGCCCAATCATCAGGAAAATTAACCATTCTTTACGATTCTGGTCTTCGAACCGGAAGTGATGCGTTCAAAGCCATCGCGTTGGGAGCACAAGGTGTTTGTTGTACGTACCCAACCCTCCCAACCTCTTACTTTCCCTTCATAAATCCTAATATTAATATCTGATATCTGATATTTGGGTTTTGTCTTCTGTCTCTCCCTTTCAAATCTAAATTCCTCCTTATTTTTAGTGGGACGACCGTACATCTATGGTCTAACTCTAGCCGGAGAAATCGGAGTCGATCAAGTCATACGTGGACTGCTTGCTGAATTGGAACTTACACTTGGATTAGCTGGGTTTACTTCTATTCAGGATATTCATGGAAAGGCTGAGGAGATTATGGAATGGATGTAGAAAGGTACTGTATATGTGTGAATAGGAATCGTTTGGAGGGGTGGTTTTTTTTTTTTAGTTATACTATTTTATTTGCTTTTTTTTTTTGGTTTGATCTGCTTTCTCCTCTCTACTTAGTTCCGAGTTCGTTTTCAGTTGCTTTTTTTCAGTCCTTCATCTTTTCAATCTTTCCGCTTTTCTACGTTGCTTTTAATGTTCCCCCCCCCCCCCCCCAACGCCTCATCTCACCTTGGATAATGACCCAGCCTCTAGTACTACTACGAATCGATATCGTTTCTTTCGACTCTGAATCCAATCATATCAATGCTACTACTCTAGTAACCAGTCTATGCTACCAATGTACCAATGTATGCAGTATGAATCTTAGTATGGATTAGATATACATTTTTAGTACGCGTAGTTTATTTTACCAAATTGAACAGTATAAATATCAATTAATGTGTTTGCCAATAAATTGGTACGCTCGGCATATCAGAATATGAATATCGGGCTGAAAGTAAAGTGTCTGAGTGTAAAGTAACCTTGATCGCCATGAAAGACTAGCGTAGATCATTCTGCACCATCCGGTGTATTTACATGTAATGGTCTCGGGACTCGGACTCGTCGGTTATGAGATTCAGATTTCTATTGTTCGAAAAGTTCACCGATTAGATATCGACGATGAGATGAGATATAAGATAGCTTGAGATGATAAGATAAGATAAAGACGTCGTCTCCAAAAACGATCTATATCTGCAAAGCGTACACCAGAATACAAATGCATTATTGTTTCTATAGATCTAAATAGTTTGAGTTCAAAAAAATGCAAAGAAACAAAAAAAGAGTAAAACAAACAGACAGGCAAGCAAAAGGAGGGGTAGGGGAGGAGAGAGGAGAGACAATGAATGCGCAGGTATAAATACGGTTCGTGACCAGACCATGATCGACGAAGAGAAGACGATGAATTGTTTGTTCAAACAACCACTTATTCTTCAACACCTTCCTCTTCCTCAGCAATCAATCTCTCAGCTTCCAAAGCAGCCATACAACCACTTCCAGCACTAGTGATAGCTTGTCTGTAACGTTTATCTTGAACATCACCAGCAGCGAAAACACCTTTAACACTAGTTTGAGTTGTACCAGGAACAGTGACGATGTAACCTTCAGGATCGGTTTGTAATTGGCCTCTAACGAGGGCAGTGGCAGGTTCATGACCGATAGCGTAGAAAAGACCATTAACGGGGAGGTCTTTTTCTTCACCGGTGAGAACGTTCTTGATACGAAGATTGTTGAGAAGGTCACCGTCACCTTGACATTCAACAGCGACGGTGTTCCAGAGAATGGTGACTTTAGGGTGGTTCATGAGACGTTTTGCCATAATCTTGGACGCCCGAAGTTCTCCACGACGAACGAGGACGTAAAGGTGTGAACCATACTTTGTAAGGTATGTAGCTTCTTCGGCAGCTGAATCACCACCACCAATAACAGCAAGTGGCTTGTTCCTTTTTGGATTTAAAGTTCGAAGGAGAGGGAAGGGGGGACGTTGGTTAGTATAATCGTGAGGTAAAAGGTAACAAATCATGAATATATCAAAAAAGCTTACCTGAAGATTGGAACGGCACCATCGCAGACTGCGCATGCAGAGATACCTGATTGCCAGTATGTCTCTTCACCCTTCAAACCGAGACGTTTCGCACTGGCACCAGTAGCGATAATGATAGTATCTGCGGTCTCTGGCTCCTGGTCTTCTGTAAACTCTCTCCAGTATCTAAATGGACGAGCGGAGAGGTCGACTTTTGAGATAGTCTCAGTGATAATCTTGGTACCGAATCGTAATGATTGTGCGCGGAACTTCTCCATGAGTTCAGGACCGAGTATTCCGGAAGGGAAGCCAGGGAAGTTCTCAACTATAGATTACTGATCAGTATACTGTACGATGGTGTAGGGGATGTGAAGGGATAGACGTACTGTCTGTGGTTGTAGTAAGCTGACCGCCAGCAGCGAATCCGTTAGCCATGAAACCCTCGAAGAGAACGGGGTTCAAGTTGGCACGAGCAAGGTAGATAGCCGCAGTGTGTCCTGCAGGGCCTGAGCCAATGATGACCTGTATACGCGGTCAGAATCCTGAAGACCAACGACACGTCGAGGATGAAGCAACATACCACTTTAGAGTGCATCTTTGTGCTCTTGGGGACAGTTCCGTTAGTTACAGGTGCCATGTTCTTCGTCTGTATCAAGTCGTTTTTAGAGGCAAAAGACTTTGTGGAATAGGACGCTGTTGCAGCAAGGGGTATAGCTCTAAAGAGCGAATTGAAAGATGGTAATCGCAGCGTGGCGGACAGTTTGAGAGACTTTTATACCTTGGCGGATTGGAAGAGAAAAGATCACGACTGCCTTAGTCAAGCCTTTCTAAGTAGTCTCACGTGACCACTTTTATAATTTCCATTGGCATTGCGGAGTGTGTGTTTCTAAAATCTCTGTCTTCTGCAATCACATCACCACCCCGTCCTCCTCGCTGCAAAAGCACTTGAACGCGATTGGGGTGCCTTTCATACTGACTTTATTCTCAGCAGTTTAGAGTACTCAAAGGCGAATAGACATGCTGGAATTTTTGTCAAGAAAACACCGAGGTAGAGAAAAACAACTCCTGCTTTTCTCATTGGATGTCCACACGTTTGTCCCGCCAAAAATCCGCGACCACTACCAATATATATCAAGGTAATAAGCTGTGTTGGGGCTTACAAAACCAATAATGCTTTGAACGCATGAACGTCTCTCGTCCCGTGAGGCGGTATCAATCGAACCGTTGCATTTCTGTCACTTTCTTATTATCGTGTGGGTACGTGCAATATATTAATTTCCACGTCTTCAATGCACATGATGTTTGCTGACATACCCATCTACCCAACTGGTAAGTTCATCGTAAAGCCATAATTCGTGCTTAGAGAACACCGCCGCTGTGATACACGATGCACGATGTGTGCTTCCTATTATACAAGATGGCCCTGTACAGTTCTGAATATGATCCTTGTAGACGGCTGTAGTTCGACGACCCTGCCATGAGATCCCAACCTTGGTAAGTAGGCAATCGGTATACATATCACGGTTAAACTAATCATCCCTCAAACCCTCCATGACAGATTACGATTAAGCACCCTGCGGGATAGGATATTGTATACAGGTTCATGTTCCGCGGATCAAGTGTTCGACAGATACGATTGCGATCAAACAAAACGAGGAATTAAAGACACCATTGATAAATACGATAGAGTTACAGCGCAAGCTTACCGCCAAATACATGAATCAAGAAACACAGTATGGACATATCATAACCATCCTTCCATAAAAGGTCTCCTCTCCTCTCTGTCCTCCCTCAAAATAGAACCAGACGACAGAACCGACATCTGCGGAAGAACGACGACACCCGGGTAGTTGGCGGTGGAAGGACGAAACTTCATACTATGGTCACTATCCTCCTGAGTCCGATCTCTGCTCCTCAACATCGGGGGCCCAAACAACTTCTCCGCATTAGCTCTGACATCAGCCACAGTCAACCTATACTGCTTCGGCATAATTCCCTTCCCAAAGGTCCTTGTAACATGATTCACACAAAGCAAAGCAACGAAAATATTAGCGATATGTAAAGGAACAATCGCAAAAGCAATAGTCCAAATCGTTCCAAGGTTTTGTCTTTCCAAAGCGTATAATTTTGATTTACACCCTGGAAGTAATGTTCGAACGTAACAATGTTTACTTGGTGTTACTTCATGTAAAGGACTATAAAATCCACAGCAATGTAATGAATCTTGAATTGTGAGTCGTCCTGTTGGGGTATACCATTGACTCCATGCTAAATTGAGTTTTCGATCTAATGCGAATGTGTAACGTTTGTAGGATGTGTATCCGATGGCGAGGATTGAGATGAGACAAGGCCAGAGAAGTAGTGCGTAGACGGCGAGGATAGGACGGGAGTTGAGAATAGTCCCTGTTATTCCGACTAGGAATGTAAGGAGTAGTAGAGATGATGACATGGTGATGAGTACGAGAACATCGTAATCTGCCACATACATCACATCTGCATACTCCCAAGCTAAACACACATCCACACACAAATCAATAATATCATCAATATTTAACTTTATGAAAGAAGATATTGGGAAATGACTTACTTCTAAACCACGTCAAAATAGCACAAACTAATCCTCCAAGTCCACAAATGAATATTGTCCAAATCGAAATGAACAAAAACCATTTATGACCTGTCCATTTGCCCACTTTCAAATCAACACCTAAACCTTGACTTTCATTCAAAAGTCCTCCAAGCGCTCCGTGTTCGACCCGATTCCTTCCACTTCCATTTCCACCCCCACCACCCCGCGATAGACTTTTGACGGATCTATGAATAGGGAATTTATGTGTCAACTTAATGGTAGTGGCACTTGAGTCAACTTGTTCTTGGTTGCTGTTAGGGTTTGATCTTCGTTGGATATGTTTGGAAAGAAGTGTTGGTAATACTGTATATGTGGACGTAGACGTAGACGGAGGAGAATGAAATGCAAAAGACAATTCGGAATTCAAAGAAGAAGCTGTGGAACGGAGATGTTGAACGGATGTGGTATAGTGGTGGCTTGTCATTGAGTTTCTTGGTTGAGTATCTGGACCAACGTTACGATTGCTGGAGTATTCTTCAACTTGAAAGTGTGGAATAGATTTGAGTGACATCTGACTTGTGTCAGCTGTCATCGTTGTGGTTGTTGTTGTCCTAGTAGGATCAGAACCATTGAAATTCCGTGTATCTGAAACCGAATCGTCATCATCATTATGTCCACGGCCACCCAGACTATTAGCATAATCTAAACCATCTTGGAACCTTTCTCCTTCTTTGTGCCGTTTAGATTTGAATTTGATTGAAGGTAGATAATGTGGTAGGGTACCGGGAGAAGCTGCACTGCTCTTCAAAATGTGCGTACCGGAATCGGCGGTGGTATTGGTGTTGGTGTTGAATTTCGGCAAAGGAGGAAGAAGGTAATTTCGTAATGTAGAAATTCTTCTCAGAACACCAGTATGCCAGGCGGATCGAGGTGGAGATTCCAAAATCGTAACATATTCCAAAGGATAGTCCGTGTCTAAGCGATCACGCTCAGCCTCAAATGTCCCGGTCGTAATCGTATCTGACCCTGTCCTTCTTGTTCTAGTACGAGGAATCCATACTGTCGTGTCCTGGACCCTTTGCGCTTGCTGAGAATACGTAGAGTTGGTGGTTTGAACAAAAGATCCAGAAAGGTTTCTGTCCATAGAACCGGACTTGGGCTCGGATGTAAAAGGGACGGATGGTGATAACGGTATAGGACTGAATGGGACGATCACAGGTCTATCCTCGTCTTCTCTTTCGTCATGCAACCCTCCTGTTTCAGATGTAGCATTCCTAATATCCGTATCTTCATTGACAGGTGCCTGTGAGGAAGAAGGAGATCTGCCAAAACCAGAAAAAACAGGTGAAGAATCTAAACCTTTGAACACATTAGAGTAATCGAATGACGACAAGTTGGGTGTTTCAGACTCTGAATAGATCGGAGGAAGTTCTTTCGATTGTTTGACAAGTAAGACCGTAGGTCTATTGATATCTTTAACGTAACCTGTTGCTGTATTGCTGGGTCCAGTGGCGGAAAGATGGGGAGACCTTGATTTCAAAGTGCCGGAGGCTGACTGTCTTGTCCTTTCCAGTGTAGTAGAATGTCCACAGTCTTCCGAATCACCAGTCTTGGGACTACAATCGTTAGAATATCGATTGGTCAGGAATTGTGACATTGACAGGCTGGAGGAGCAGTTTGACACCTCAGGATGGTGGTTTGGAATGGATTAACGGAAGGTAACGGGAAGTAGGACGACCGGTCCTGATAGACTTGGCGGAGGATCTTCGGTCCAGATTTGTAGGAGGCGGGGTTGCTGACGCTGTCAAAGAATTCAAGAATTCATGTCAGCCGCAAAATTCTCGAGCAACCTACATCTTTTGAAACCCTATTACGGCGCGGTATAGAAAATGAAAGAAAGGCGGTGTAAACTGCCCTCTAAATTGTTCAGCAAGCAACATACATGACAGATCAGAGGGATGAAAGAATCCACGAACCGGAACTGTCATACAATGACAAAAGACGGAGAGCTGACTGGACGACACAGAGTAAGGAAGTGCATGGAGTTATAGGATGGGATATATATCACATGAATAAAATGTCAGATTACGTCCATGAAGTCCGCTAATGAGTACTTAAAATGATGAAAGTCCAACGTGCAGAAAGAAATAAGAAGATAAAGAAGAAAGCAACAACCAGAGCGAATAAAGAGAGTGAAATGTATGGTGTACGACAAGAACTCCAGTGCAAGCATAGAAATCGACCAACACAAATCAGGGAGCAGTCATAGGGAGTTCTATGGGGCATGGTGCATTAGTCACCTGGGTACCGTCATTGTGTTTACCGGGCAATCCAACAATATCCATAGATATAAGGAGTCTGAATTGAAGAGCTATTTCCAGAAAAACAGTCAGGAAATGTGTGAGAATTTTTACAGTTCACTCACGAGGTCGTCCGTCAGTATCAAGCGCCTTGTTTATGCAAGCACTGTGCCAGTTAGCCCCTGCAGTTTGAAAGCTCAGCACAAGTAGAGTAAACAGAGATGTGGAAAACTTACACGTCTGATCGGTATCATTCGTGGCCACATAAGTGAAGTTTAAAGGCAAATTGACGATTGGGAATGACTTCGCAGGTAGAGTCAATGCACCGGAATCGCCAGAACCAACTTGACGGCCTGTTGTTAAGTCAAAGACTTGTGCATTGATGTTGTGGAATTTTAATGGAAGGAAATTACTCCCTGTATCAACTTTCAGATCCGCATAAGCTGGGAAACTGAAATTGGCCGGTGTACGGGAGAATTGTGTGGGAATAGACGCATTAAATGTCCCATTCGCAGATATCAACGGTGTATCTGAGTTAAATTGGAATCCTGGTACTCTGGGAATTGTGAACGCCAGGATAATCCCAATACTGGATACGACGTGTATTAGGACTTGACGTAGACCATTTGGGAAAGGAGAGACTTACGCGACGCATAGACCGAACAAGAACCACGCAGTGAACTTCCTGGTGAAGTATCTCCCACACATTCCTCTCTCGCCCCGTTTCCATTCTTTCCATTTTTGCGCCCGTCTTTCCCGACCTGCCTCCCCACGACCTTTGCGTGTCATCTGACGCATTTCGTCTTTATTCCATTCGGGACCTAATGCAGGGACAGTGACCATTTCTACAGGTCCAGTCGGACTAGATATATCTTCATGTTTTTGGAATGTAGGTGAAGGAACTTGTCGATATCTAATAGCGAAAGTATCGGAAAGCGGTCAAGGAGATTACGACATTAAGAAGTACTCACCCATCGTTATTAGCAGTAAATGCATTCGATGTAAAAGCGGTAGAATACCTGGGTCCAGAATTGTTAAAGTCGGCGTAGATATCGAAAGGTTCATCTTTAAATGGAGCCGTCTCATCTTGTTCTGCATCATAAACACCTTTCACGGGTTCCTGTCTACCTTGTTCGAAGTAAGACATTCTATTATATCCTGCACCAGGAGGAGGTTGGTGCCCAAGCATTTCTGCGCTTGCTCTTGAAGGACCATTTGGGTTGTAGAACGATGAAGCTGAGTCCTGTCGAGCGCGTGGTTGAGTACCGTACTGAGATGTTGATGGATCATTATTGAGCATGTCGGCAGAAGGTCGTCGACCACCATAGAACGAAGAGACTCCAGACTTGCGGTCGTATTCCATACCGACAAATTTGAGGTTAAAGCGAGAGAAAAGACAGTGCGTGAACCAGCGTCGACAACGAAGGCGACGATGATGGTGACCTAGAACCGAAGTGGCTGAAACTTGGCCATTTAAAGCGGCGACTTTGGGTACCAAATTCTGATTGGGTACTTTGAAGCGGAGCTTTTGAATGCTACGAAACTCCCAACTTTTCAACGTTGTTTTCCTCTATGCCGTCTAGATTCTGTCTGTCAGCTCTTCTCCGCTCTCCGGGTTAATAAGGCCATCATCTCGATTCAATCTATTCCTCCACCGCAAACCTATCTATGGATGGATCTGAAGAGGCAGTTCTGTAGGTTCAGATGCGCCGAGCTCCTCAGCCTTGCATTATTTCGTTTGTCAGCTTGCTATCTGGCTAGAGTTCTCGGCCTTTAATATAGACTGGCTCGATCTTTCACTCCGTAAAAACAGCACGGATGAGGTGCTTCGCGACATATACACCGCTTTCTTTGCTCTGGCATCCCAAGATGGTCTCCTTTGGTTTTCTTCAGCTCTTCAACAGGCCACGTTTTACTCGTCTGTGCGTTTCATATACGACCAAAACCCAAGGAAGGCTTGACGGTGTGGTCTTTTGGATTTTTTTCCTCGTTCCTCCGAAGACATTGTTTTTAGATCTCTTCATTGTGCCTGGCCAGGCAGCTCAAATCTGGGGTACATGCGTTTCGCTTCAAGGTTTACCGTTTCCCGTGGTGGAAGAAATATGGGTGGTCATTTAATTGTACTGTTCAGAGAAGACAACCAAGTTCCAACCGTCGTCACCCGTACCGATTTCTATACAAGGCTACTGTATCTTGCTGCCTTCTACTGTGACTCGACTCTTCTTGGCAACCCCTCCTGACATAACAACACCTTGACTTGCTGGCTTTCGACTTTAAGTTTGAAAGTTGCTGCTGCGCTACTTCTCCTCGAGTTCCTTTCTAATGTTCGGAGATGGTTCTATTTGTTTGATTGAGCCAGTTCTGAGATGTCCCCGTGCTTTGGAGGCATCAGCTTCTTTAGCTTGAACTGTGGTTTCCCATGCATTAATCAACCGTCCTCGAGAAAGGTGGTGATTTCTTTTCTGTTCCGATGATGCGATGATTCTACATCCAAGTTCTGGACCTGAATAGGTTAGATGACGATCCGGGCCACTGTCTCAGTTTACACATCCTCCAAGATGTGGAATCTTAATATATATCAGGTATGTCTGTCTGGTGGGTCCTTGTGTCCTTATTTGAAACCTTACTGACCGCGTTTTTATGAAGCATTGTCGAAGCGCTTCTCATAGTATAATAGGCGCTAAACTGATCCATATATAACGAACTTACCTTCGGGTTATACTGCAAGATACTATCTCCTTTCCTCACTGTCCGCAAGCCTGAGTCGTACATTGGTTTCCCTTTGTACCTCTCATCCAACTGTGGGTTGCTGGCTATCCTGTCTTCGTCAACTCTCAGCGCAGTTCGGGTCGCAGCTGCTGCGACTGCCCTTCGAATCTAGGAACTCATGGACACTGACCATCATGGGGAGGTCACAAAGGAGACAATTATCGCTATGGTACTATTCCTAGGTGAGTCGCTCCTCACTCCTTTCCCCACCTTTGCATGACCTTACCACTCTGTCGCCAGTGCTGTTCATCGGGGCACTCTTCGCTATGTTCTTCTTTGGGTGCAAGAGTCATGACCCTGCGGTCATACTACCCACACATACGGTTCGTCCCACTGCGAACCGCACTGCCAGCATCTATTCCTTCCAAAGCTGGAAGATATCATGTCCACTTGGGTTCCAGAAGAAGCGCAATACACCTCCGCCTATTCTTCCTGACCCAACATTCGCGGACAGTGATGCCACCCTTGTGGAGGCGCGTCCCGGTCAGGCCTTCATACCTCTTCGAATTCTTCCAAGGGTTCCACCTCCTGTTCTCTTCCGTCCACTTCGGCGAACAGGATCAAGGGACTCTCATTCCACCTTCGACTTGGATCAAGCTGGGCGTAATCCTGCTTGGACAGACGCCCACTCTGTCCACCGGATATTCGGCAGTTCCTGATAACCTTTAACAGAGGTCATCTATATTATCTCTAATAATCTGCCTTGGCCCCGGCTTCCCCTTGCGCTGCCTTCAGGGTTTATTGTTCCCTTCTACCGTTGCTTCATACCTTTTGGATACTGTCCTTGGATCCCTCACCTTTCGACTCTTTGATTCCCGGACTCCTGGCTACTCCAATTTATTCTTGCTATCCCCTTCGTCTTTACCGATCCCACCCTACCCCCATTCCACCTTATCTGTTGTCCGAGATTCTTGGATGCTTGCTCATACGCTCCACATCCTACCGTCTGCTTTCTCTTTGCTTTCATCTCCTGTCATGGTCCTTATCTTCCTTTGCTTCATCACCATCGCTTTGCTCTTGACCTTGCAATGTTTCAAGGTTTCCCATATCATGCTTTCGTCTTGCCTTTCAGTCTATCTATCTGTCGGGGTGTTTTCGGAAGTTCAATATGCATTACACAGACCGTTTGTAAAGTAGAGAAGTGTATTGTGTAACTTGCTTAGTGTATTATACCATAGTTGTATAATATCGTATACCCCGCTTTAGCTAATAGAATACAACAAAATGTTCGTTCTCGTATTTGGAATCATACTTGATATTCGGGATCGTCAACGTCACGGTGGTACATGACTAACTGTACCATGTGCTAATATCTTTCGAGAAGGCTGTCGACTGAGCCGTCGTATTGGAAGGCAATGCGATGAAAATTATTGCCTGATAAATATTGTGTGTTTATCTTTGCTTTGTGATACCACTATTAAAGCGGTGCGTGACTCTACAGTGTGACATGTGGCCTGAGTTGAACCATTCGGGTAATTTAAAATCGGGTCACTAAGTGTAAATTTTGAGTAGACTACTGAGTCCCGTCCTTTCGGGCTCGACACTCACCACGAGTGTCTTCTGGATACCAGTTAACTATAACACTTACTCACGGAGGCAACTTTGATTTTACTAGTTTCCTAGTACACGTGTATATATGTCAACGATCTATCAGTTCCGTGTCGGAACAAGGGGTATGTCAAGTTTTGTCAACTCCGAGTACTGCATAGTTCAAACATAACCATACTTGATCATACTTCTTCATACGTTGATTTTGTTTGCTTTGGTTTTTAATTGAACAACACGAGGATAATAGGATTGAAGACTCTTTTGTTGCCTGATCATGATGAAACTTCTGATTTACCTCTGGCGACGCCGCATGTCAATATACTGTACTCGTGCGATCGCCACAATATTATCAAGATACCATGGGCTATGACCGGTACCGGTATGACCATTTACCTGAGTTATCGAATGTCGTGTGCGCAGTCAATGATGCATGTATTTGAACCACCCTCATGCAATCTTTACAACATTGCAAACTTCGCCTACTTACTTGACTTCCTTGGACGAAAACGCACAAGTTACGATAATAGCTTGGAATTAATTATATCTCAGGCTCGGGCATTGTTCCTATCGGCGGCAACCATTGCGAAGAGACTTACACACCATTTAGCCTTCTGTCTAGCTAGCTGAGAACCATGTTTTGTGTTGCTAGCCCGACAATTGCAACTTGTTCAAACCAGATGGAAAGCCGACATCCGAAGTGCAGTTTGCGCTTCCAAGGTTAGGTCTCTGACATCAAAAACTGATCAATGTTGAACACCACACTGCATCCTACCGCGAGAACAAGAGAACCGTGTTGTATCTATCACAATAACCACTTTCTCCAACCACTCTCATTCCAACCTTTTTCAAACTCTTCTTCTGAGAACCTTTGAACAGCCCATATCCTAGCGCGCTCTCGTAGCGCCAATTCCTCATCAGGACGCAAAGAGAGGACTGTGTGGAAAGCGTCGGCAAAAGATGCAGGATCAGTAGCATGATAACCTGTAATCACTCTTGAGCCTCAAACCCAAATTTACAATCAAATTTTTATAACACACCAGTGGGTAGTCCATTATACGGGACAACGATATCGTTGAGAGGACCTCCGGAGGCATGAGTGACAGGTATAGCGCCAGCAGCCTAGAATATAATATAATGAGCGAATCGCAAATGAATCAATAATCATTGTCAAACTTACCATGAATTCAACAACATTGATGCCAAAGTGTTCGTCCACCATTGTACTCAATCCGATGCTAGCCTTAGAGAGCCATTGGAGTACTTCAGCAAATGACGCATTTACGATGAAGGTTACATGTTCCTAAATCGAAACACCGTCAATAACCACTCTTCTTAATCAACGGTGGTGCTTTCCTCACCTCAATACCGAGCTCTTTAGCCAGGACACGTAGACTATCCACGCGATCTGAGTCTTCCTTGTTACGACTTCCTCCGATGAGCACTAGTCTAACTGGGTCCACAGTCGACTTTGTATACTCCGGATATAATTTGAGAAGCTCAGCGAAGGAATAGAGCTGTGAGGCATGATCTTTCTCGGGCCTACACAAGTGCATTAATGAACTAACGTGCATACGACGAGTATCAAGAAAAAATACCTGAACTGAGCAACACTCAGAATAATCCGTTCTCGTCCCTCGAGAGGGAACTTGACCAGTTCTCTTGTGTCGCATGGAGGGTAGACTATGGATGCAGAGCGAGGAGGGATATGGCCTTGTCTCAATAAACCGGGGATTTTGAACAAAATGAGAGGCGTCGAAAGATGAAGAAAATCTAAAAGAGGGTCGGAGTAATTCAAGATTGAATCAACGTGATTTTTTGTCCAGGACGAGTTGACCATGAGGAAGGATGCCTGTCGAAGGGAGTATGCATAGTAGTACATGAAAACACGGTAATACCTAGTGGGTCAAGTCAATGCCGGTTCGGTAACTGCAGAACTAGGAGTGAACATACAAGAGTTTTCCTTTGCTCAGGACAGAAGAAGACGAGATTGCGTCTGAATTCGTGTGCCATGCTTTTCGAGACTGCACTCGAGAAATCATGTCTGTGCTGATAGTAGGGTAATGAACGTACGCTCCGACAGGGATACTTCCCATCCACAAGACAATATGGAAGGTAAATGCGTATCCCATAGTGTCTGGTAGATACGTGTAAGTCTAGAAAAGATTCCAGGATGCAAAAGGACGCACCAATGTATAGATCTGGGATCAACTTCGACATAGCTTCCCATGCAAGATACATAGAACCCAAGCTTTGTCCTAACAACGTAAAACGTGGCCAAGTAGAATCTTCGACCATATATCTCGATTGCAAGAATACAAAATGTAGCGTATTTGGTGACAACTCAATGTCAAAGCGTGCCTATATGCGACCAAGGTCATTTCTTGTTCTATATCATGCAACCGAGAACAACTTACTTTGACCTTGGCAATTATATCTTCCTTCGAAGCATCGATATCTCCACTATAAACTGCACAAACTATGTCTGGTTCCGTTCGTTGTATTTGAGCAATAGCGGTCCATAACACTCGTTCTCCTCCACCTCCTGCATTACTTTCAGACTATGTGAGATTAGATTCATTATGCAATGACCCATCCAGTAGGATACTTACCAGTAAGGATGGAAGAATCCTACAACTCGGGTTTTGTCGGTGACATTTACACCTAATTCCTTCAGAACAGCGTTTCTCCTAGCCTCGTTTGCCGTTCGTGATTTATCATTCTGAGTTTTGAGAAACAAGTAAAGAAGAATTCCGCATGCGATTGACAAGAAAAACATAAGACGTTTCTCCTATTCTGAAGGTGATAATCCGCTATATGAGAAACTACGTCAAAGTGGTAAGGAGGTGGTATAAGGTAAAGAACTAAATCAAAGTAGCGCCCAGTTACATAAACTCAACTTTGAATTCCAAACCTATTTGAACTTGTTCAGTGAACACCGACAGTCTCCTCTCAAAATCTCAACTTTGTCTTAACTTCTCATTAGCATGGATCTATAGATATGTTGAAACTACTAGTCTAAGTCAAATACAAAAAAATCGAAAACGGATAAGCTGATACTGGAACAGGTTCGCATCAATGGTGTTTCCGAGTCCGGACTTGCTGCGCCAAATTTCACATACTTGCAGTATCTGCTCTTTGAACCGAACTTTCACGATCTTCTTCAGCACATAGAAGAGGAACTAGAGAAGGCGTAAGGGCTGAAATATCTAGACAAAATTGTAGACCTCGGTGAGATATCTATTAATCTCACATATATTTTCCGTCCTATGTGGCTGAAGCTCACGGTGCTTTCCAGGAATCCTTATCATTTTTTTTCTGTCGGTGTATACATAGATCGCAGAATACAACTGAAATATTGTGAATATAATGGATATTGAACAGTAAGAACCAAACCGAACTGATCCTTTCCATAGGTCTTACTTTGATCTTAACTGTTTAGGTTCAGGAAAGCGGGCTATCAAGCCATTGACAGGATCTGCGATTATTTCTATTCTCTCGAAAAGAGACCGGTTGCTTCTCAAGTACAACCAGGATACCTCCGAGAAGCACTTCCAGGTAAATAACATCGACCCATCTACCGCAGTGACTTGACATGACTAAGGAAACCAGATAGCGCTCCAGAGCAAGGAGAGGAATGGGATACCATTGCTGATGACTATCAGAAATTGATCCTCCCAGGTAGAAGTGTTCATTCTATGCATAAAAAATGTTGATTCTACCACTATTGTTAGGGATCACTCATTGGCAACATCCCTCATTCTTTGCCTATTTTCCAACGGCTTCTACGTTTGAAGGTCTTCTAGGAGATTTATACGCCAGTAGCACTTCGAACCCTGGATTCAACGTGCGCAAAAATATGATCTGAATGCTTGAATTTCTGACACTCATAGTCCTCCTATCATCTCAGTGGAATAGTAGTCCAGCATGCACTGAACTTGAAGCGGTTGTTATGGACTGGTCCGCAAAATTGTTTGGCTTAGGAGACCACTTCTTGAACAGTTCTGAGATAGGCGGTGGTGTTATTCAGGTCTGTGATTCTCGATTATTGTCAAGAATATCGGGATTCTGCTCACTCTTGAGTCAACGCAAAAAATATACTTCTCACAGACTACGGCATCCGATTCTGCCTTGGTTGCAATCGTAGCGGCTCGTTCTGCGTATACCAAGAAACATCCTGGTGTGAAACACGAAGATCTTATCATCTACACCACGACTCAAACACATTCTCTCGGGACCAAGGCAGCACTAGTTTTAGGCCTTCAGTGTCGTGCTCTCCAAGTCAAAGCAGAAGACGAATTTGGTCTTCGGGGCGATACTTTGAAGCAGGCCATCGAGGAAGATACCAAACAAGGCAAACACCCATTTGTAATCAGTACGATTCTCCATTATTATCGGACTATCTTCACGTTCGACCGTAATTCACTGACTGTCATCTTTGACGTAAAATATCTTTTTTGTAGTTGCGACTATTGGAACCACCAGCTCCGGTGCGATTGATCGATTGAATGAGATCGGTGAAGTTGGTGAGTGAATCTGACGTCTCTCGAAACAGAATCATGCAGGTCCCTGAACAATCTTGTAGTCAAAGGATCATCCTTGTGGGTCCACGTTGATGCGGCATGGGCGGGTGTGACACTTTCTTGCCCCGAATTCCGAGATATCGCTCAATTGGATTATATCAATAAATACGGTGATTCCTTATGTGTTAACTTCCACAAGGTAATGCTCGCTGTCATATACATATATCCTCCGCTAATTGATTTCTGCCGACCACGATAGTGGGGTCTTGTCAACTTCGACGCATCCGCATTTTGGGTTAGGGATCGGAAATTACTTACGGATGCATTAGACATAACACCAGAATACTTGAGAACCAAACATGGCGATGCAGGTTCGTACTAATACCACCGACCTTCTTGAGATTGTGTCTAATCCGGCTTTATAACATGATTCTAGGAACTGTAATTGACTATCGTAATTGGCATCTCGCACTTGGCCGTAGATTCCGATCATTGAAAATATGGTTCGTATTGAGAAGTTTCGGTCAAGAGGGGTTCAGGAATTATATCCGCAAGGTACTTTCAAGGCTCATATATCCTGGTATTCTGAGGACTGACCATAGTTGATTATCCCATCTTCCTAGTCTGTGGCACTCAACAATTATTTCGTCTCCTTGGTCAAGCAGAGCCCTTCTTTCTCATTCGTCACCAAACCTTCCTTCGCACTCACTGTCTTCCGTCTTACGCCCCAATTACACGAAGGGTCCAAGATCAGTCCTACACAGGAATCTTTGAATGATCTTAATCGCGAATTCCACAATAGAACGTTAACCCGTCCTGAAATATTGTTGACTCAGACTGTGATTGATGGAGTATTCTGTATACGTTTCGCAGTTGGGGCGGAAAGGACGACCAAAGAACATATCGATAAGGCGTGGGCATTAATCCAGGAAGAAGCAGAGGTGGCATTGGGTATTTGGGCAAAAAAGGCCGTTTCCGTCCCTAATTGAAAACACTTACTATTATAATGTCTTGTGGAGATGTAGTATATAAATGATGAGACCTACAATAATTGCTTCGAATAGTGAACTCGCCATACAATGAGGATAAATATCGCTCAGCTGATGATATGCACATCCTGGAAATGGGGATGTGTCATCGAAATGACATTCCCGACGTTCTCGGATGACTGAACTCAATCATTTCTGAACGTATTTGGATGATACAATCTTTGTGGCAAAGATTGGCAGTGTTTGTTACGTACATATTTTCACCAACGAGGAGCTGGTTATTTGTATAGTTGAAACTTGCCGTTCAGAACATGGCCAATGTCGACGGGTAACTATTTTCAAACGGGAATATACCGTGTGATTGTAACCGTCTACGCTTTCTGGTCGATTCGTTACAATCTGGACAGAATACAACCAATACGTGGTGGCTCATCATTACCATTAGCATTGCTCTAACGTAGAAGTATAATGCACTACTAATGTAAACATCCGACCCACGCGGGACTTTGCCTGTGAATACTTCCATTCCACCTGAGCTCACAAGTTGGGTCCTCTAGCATGATCCACAAAGTGCGACATTGCCGACATTGCCACGGCCAGAGCTTACAGCTCTTCAATGACATTACGCGCCGCTATGGTATAGGCAGGAGGAGGCACCTGAGGGCCGGGGTAAATGGGTAACGGTTGACAGGTGCACTCGGAATCGCCGCAAATCGTGTGCGAATCCCAATGAGAATTGGATGGGGACATCTCTATGTCATCAACAACTCTTCTACCACGACGAGCACGACTGCGAGCTGAAGATGATGTAGGTAATTAGCCTTCTACGACTCAGGAAACGGTGATGAGGCCACACTCACAAGATCCTTGACTGTCATGAACATTGTCCGTTAATTTGCCTCGTATACATTTTCCAATGTAAAAGAGCAAGACAATCAATGAAAGGAAAACAACTATGAAGACCCGAATGGATCAGAATGAAAAAATTGTTGTGCATCATCATATTAAATGACTTTACCAACGCCGACGACTATCAAGATGATTGTTCTGATAGCTACAAATCCATCCTCCGGTACCTCACTGCTCGCAGTGAGGGTCTTGAGGATGGGGGTGGCGTTGACCGATGCGAGTTGGGTAAGTCTGGCCAGGGTTAGAGAATAGTGATGACGAGCTAGGGTTTTTCCACTACCCGCGGAAACGACTTAGCAAGCCTGTGTGTCCTCTTCATTCTTCATGAATACTTATAAATACTCAAAAAGCGAAAGGCTATGGTGTATGTGACAGTGCACAGCGGCGTAGGTAAGCCCAGCGCTCAGCACATACTACTTACAGTAAGATAGAGTCGAGATCAGATGTTACATATGTACGTATACGTATCTGGAAAGCTTATCTCGACCTTCCGCATGGGGCTACTAGTACCAGAGCGATGGTAGGCGAATTATGGAGGAGAAGAGTTTATTTTATCGCAGTAACACGAGGCTACTCTACTCTGATTGTGACAACTACATGTTTGGAAGTGTATTGCCTCAAGAAATACAAACAAATACAAGGAGATCAGCGGCATCATACACGTTGTCAACATCATTGTTATAACGTTCAGGGCCTTCAGGGTATGATGTAAGGTTTGACATAGATACACACAACAATTGAACAAAGAACGCTTCAAGTGTTGCAATGTGGGGGGAGGAAGGTGGCCACGACGTGGAGATAATTGTGCAACGATCACGGCGCGAGAAAAATACGACTGGAACAAACCAAATACAAGAGTATACCGACAAATTGAAGTATCCATTGGTCAATCAAAGCAAACTAATACACAATGAAAGCTGTGAAAACATTACGCTACTAGGAGAAGCTCGGACTATGTTAACCCTGGTCCGGAAATGTTACTATACAAACTATCACTATCGCTATCCCAGTCTTCATCATTGGATATAACAAAATCACCCTCCTTTCGACCTTTCCTAGCCAATCCTTTTACATCTAAGCAACCTCCTAATGCAATCATAGTATCCATGTCGACTATGGGTTCTTCGATAAATGGATCAGACTGCCTGAAAGGATCATGCACTCGAGCGTCGAGCGGATATTGTATTTCGCGACCTATGATAGTAACACCTCTATTTCGAAGCGGGGTCTCGGGAAGATATGCCTGTACAGGTGGAGTTATAGGTTCTTCCTGACCTCGAGCAAAAAGTTGTACCTCTGAGAAATCAGAGTACATATCGGGATATTGATCTTCGGCAGGAGACCAAGGAGAGAGAAGAGCGGTTGATGGTGTTAGAGGGGTGAGTTGATCTGGGTCGTCGAAACCATTATCATGAATTTGAGAATAGAATTTACGTTTTGGAGTTCTCGGGGATGATAAGGTATTTCGAAGTCTCGCCGGTACATTCGGTACACGAATATTGAGACGAAGTGTGGTGGAAAATTTTTCCTTGATTTGTTCTCGATTCGGGGTTGCATGGATGTGGTTTGGGCTAGAAGGGAGATGAAGGGAACGAAGAATTCTGTGTTTCGTTCGAGGCTTCTCTCCCACCTCGGTGGGTTTACAAGGTTTACGTTCCCGAGAATTGAAAATGAGTGTGAAGATCTTAGAGATCTGAGAGAGTGTGTGTTGAAGGAGTGTGGGTTTTGGCTGTACCAGGAATTCGGGCGGCGCCAGTTTCGCGTGAGTAGACTTTGGTTTCCTATTGCCGATCCTTGGTATGAGGAACTGGTATGAGACAACCATGACAAAAAGGCACACTGTAACAGACATAATGAAGGTCACGAAGATGATATGATAATCAAAGAAGAACGTAAAGGATGTGAGGACTCACTGACACCAAGAACCATCCCAATAGCTGTACTCACCGCAACCGGAGGTCGAGTGGTAGACAGGGCCGTGTCATCAGTAGATCCAGAATCAGCTCTACTGATTACAACCATATTTCCCGAGGATTTCTAAGGGAGAGCCTGCCAGTTTCCTCACATAGAGACAAAGAAAGCGATGGGGGATAGAAAGTTGAATCGTCTCTACAATCCATCATGTTTGCTCTCTTATGCGGATTTAGAGAGGTCGTTAAAATATCCGATATCACGCTTGCAGAATTCTGTTCACCTTCTTATTCGGTTACCGAGAGATTCTAGCAAGGAGTGAATACTAGTGAATGCTGTGGAGCACATACATTTTGATCGCGTGTAAGGCGGACGTTTTTTGTGCGTGAGACCGATTTGTTGAGATACATGAGGCTACGGCGCTCCGCTGATATGTTAGTATTGAATTCAAGAGAAAAAAATCACAAAGTGCACTGACAAAATTTCACAGGTCTGTGAAGATGCAGACGGCGGTATTAACTTGTGTATACGTGGGTGCGGGGGTCATGTACGTCGGTGGCACGAATTTCATCTTCCATCAGATTCAGATACACACTGCATTAATTCTCAGAGTCAAATCTGTAATCTTAGATTTGTAGTCCGAGAGACCGACATTTAAACGGAGATTTCTACTAATTTGTCATGGTATGAGGTGGCAGCTTCGAAGAAACAAGTCAACTGGTGAACATCTCGGAGACTTACTGGATTAGAGAGATTTCGTTGTGAAAAAATCGGTTGACAGGTCATAATCAAAATGAATCTTTATTGACCCTTTGCAAAGATTGCTACACAGGTCGATGTGACAGCAGGGCCGCCAGCCACTGGGTGAGTGGCCTAGAGAACGTTGACACTCCGCGCTCGCATTTCATATCTCTTTCAATCTTTCTTGTGTGGAGATATGTAGATCAAGTATTTGGAAAACGAGATTAATGGACTTTATATACAGGTATATATGAAATGCCAGCATCGCCGCGGCCCGCGACTTCTTGAATGATATCGAAATTGAAGGTCCGAAAATGAATAATATTTGACAACCGTGAAATGATGAGGGTGGTTCAGAGATGTATCCTCGGTGGCTTTGTCTGCCTCGCGGCACGAAGTTGGTTTCAGTACTAGTGGAGGGCGTTAAGAAAGGAGATCAGTCTCCGAGGTACAACCAGGAGACTGAGAAGACATCGTTGTTTCGCACCAGTGCCCTTCTGTATCGCACCGAACGATCATCTTTGAACGGCACAGTAAAGTGCCGCACAGGTTGCATGAACGAGACCATACGATTCATGATCAACCGGTGGTCGTCGCGTCTAGATAAATTCGAGAAACCGTGAGTAGTTCTTCGTTTCGATTTCAACTGGCAAATGCTATATAAGATGAAGGTATCATAACCTTGCCACTATTGTATCGAGTCGTTGACCGGAAATATATCAATAATTATTCAAGGCGTGATGAAACAAATATTCAATTGGAGCTGTGGCAAGTAATCAAACGGAATTAAAACCGGCTTGTCTTTTGTAACGTTAGACGATCTACACAGCTATATGTCATTCTCGGTGATCGAGGGATGGAGCTAGGCTGTGATAATTGAATATAGAGGTCAATCTAGGAATTTCTATCTCATGGGAACTGAATAGAACAAGAATCGTGGCCTGAGAGTGAATTAAGAACAAGGTAAAAGGCGTTGAATTGGAAATGCAGAATCAGTCATGGTGTGAAACAACGAGAGACAAATACACATGTTCGAAGAACGAACATTGCGGAACTCAAAGTGAGTGGGTATGTGGCCTGTGTATATGTATTGAGGAACTATGTCTCCAGCGATGAGTTGGGCACTCCTTGTAGGGGCCGAAGTGGGCGACGAACAGAAAACGGTCAGCCGCAACGGGGCCTAGAAGATTCAGCGGTAGTCACTGATATTATCTCATTAGCATTTGCGTAGCATTCGCAGTCATGAAGCAGTAATCATCCCTCACCGTAATCATTGTGTTCACAATGGCAATTGACCGTGGCTTGAATGCCTCCTGCTGCGTGAGCATCATCGTGTGTGAGAGGAAGAGTTGGAATGTCGGTGTTAGACGATGGATACCAACCTCTATGGCTGGGGAGGTGCGTGCTGGGAAAGGTCCATCGATACAATACAGAAGATGGCATGCGACGACTACGAGGAGTTCCGAATGTTGGTGGCAGGTCTCGTCCCATGGTGCGGGAGAATGGTGTGTAATACCACGACGCTAGAACAAGGAGCGAGAGTAGTACTAAAGAATGTGTTAGATGTCGACGAAGAGTAACAGTGCGGGGACGGTCGTACCACCAAATAGGATAGACGCAACGATGATAAAGGAGTTCGGCACATGCTTCAGCTCAGAATTATAGTTCATCATGTTGTGAACGGTTTAGAAGAGAGATTACAATTGCGCAGAGAGTAACAGAACTTCCAGCAGAACCCACTGGCGGAGATGGGGGTACGATTCCAGTTGACTGAGAATACTACAAGTAAATCATTGGTGTGTTTATACCTTCCAGAGATCATACTTCGCATCTTACCGGGGATACATGGGATAGTGGGCATCATCTCCTTGTTTGACGTCGTGGACCTTCGAATAAGTGGGTTGTCAACCAGTAGGTTCAAAAATAAGGTTGTGGAACGTTGGGTTGGCTCTCTATGAGGATTGAGACAGATGAGAGTATATAATCCCAAAGCCAACCAAAGAAATCATGCCTCGTTCAACCTGTTATTTGACTCGGATTAGCCTGAAGTTCTGCAATGTGGAAACGAAATGGTGCATGGTGAGTGGATGCAGCCTTCACTGCAACAACAGACAGTGTCCTGTAAGGTCAATATTCCTCTAATCAATTTTTTTTTAGCTTTCGTGCGTTGAGATATTGTACACCATGCCGATGGTCTATGATCAGACACAGTCGGAGATTAACTTCAAGTCGAAGTTTGGTCTCCCAACACCGGGTCTTCAGTGGACTAGTGGCATACGCCGAGTGCTTTCCCATGTTCCATTGCTTAAGTAATACTCCCCATAGTGCGCCTTAGCGCTCCCGACTTGAAGTGATCCTCGAACCTTGCTCAAACCACAATTGCGCTTTTCATGAATTCCGCTCATTCATTCTGAAGATGGCGCCGATTGTAGCTCTCACTCTACCCTCTGCTAGGTCAGAGGACCCATGTACAACACTAGAAAGAAGTTTTTCCGAAACAAATCCATCTTGCATGATATCGTGGTCGTTGGATTCCGAAAGCAAGGACAGTACGTACGGTCTATCTCAAACTCCACAAGGTGTAGCTCTCGGTTGTGAAGATGGAACAATTTACATGTTTCGTGCTCCAAAGTATAATGGAAAGGGCAATCCGTCTATATCAACAACCCTCATACCCGAATTAATCGACATTTCCCGGCCATCCAGTCCTCTGCGTTACTCAAGTCTTGGTGTACGCTCTCCCCGGTCTTTATCTCCTTCATCAACTATATCTAGCTTCTCACCTATTCAGCTCACAAAATCGCGTGTCGTATCCGGGGTATCTACAGAACCGGTTGAAGCACCCAAGAATTATGTTGATTTTGACGAGGAGCCAGAGCGATTGAAAGATATGCTGAGAGGAAAGGGCGTAAAGGACAAAACGGTAATGGATTCCCTTTTATCCGGGGTCGAGAAAAATCTCTCGGTTGAAAGACCTAACAACACAGGTCGTTCAACGCCTGCCAAAGCCGGGACGAAGAAGAGAGACGACCTTCTATCCACTACCACACATTCTACTGCTCCGTCCGTAACATCATTATCCTCCCCGCCATCTCCGGCTCTGTTACCACAGTTCCAGTTCTCGGACAAAGAGGGAGGTGATTCATGGACATTCTGCCACATCTTTCCACCGCAGAACCAACCTGTCACTGAGATGGCGAACCTTGATGGCGGGAAATACCTGGTTTGTATACAAGAGAAAGGGTACGCATCCTAACTCATCTCTTAATCCCTTGTTGAAATTGAAAACGGCGTAATGTACTAGCAACCTTTATGTCTATGCGAAAGTAGATGGGTCCTGCGTTGCGGCATCTGCATCTGATGATGATTCACCATCCATTCAAGACAAAGGACTGAAAGTCCGTACAACCCTACCAACTGTTTGGACATGGAAGCATCTCCGAGTAATTTCTGTTGGAGAGGTGCGCCGGGAAAATTTATTTTATATTGGACGTCACCTGAAGTTTATATCTGCATGTATCTACTTTCTTAGTCTCAATTTATCTTTGCAATGGCATCTTCCGAGTTGACCGAATCGAATACACTTGATTATGCAAATGGTGATAGTGAGCTGCAAACGCGGATTGTTGGATATGAGTTCATTCAAGGCCATGATGGTGATCCGGACAGCACATATCTAGATCGGGTCTGCGATTGGACTTTTGACGGACCCGTGAAAGGAGTCGATCTCCACTTGACTGATTCTGGTGAGTCTCGTGTGTATTCAATCTGTCCGAGAGTTGACATGTGCGGCCTTACATGGTCTTCGTAAGGTCAAATGGAAATCTTTCATGTCACGTCTTTTGGTCATTTCATCAAACAACAAGTCACTTTAGTGGAAAAGGCGGTAACTCCAGAGAACAACGCGCAGAATTCTGGATCTTCAGTTCATTTACCACTGCCTAACTACTTGAAGGGACTAACATCTCGTTCCACCGATCACATACCGGATGAGGAGAAAGCCGAAAGTCGGGACAACGAAAAACTCCGCCTGTCGGAAGAAATTGACATAGGAGGGCTTGCATTGAGTGGTCCCGTTCTATCCATCAGAACCATGTCCTCGTTGGACTGTCTTCGAGGTGTCTTGTGGTCCAACAAGGAACTCTGTGTATGTTGTTGCAAACAAGAGCAAACTGGGTTAGTACTGATTTGACTTGCAGGGTTTCGAGTACCGTCAAAACTCCCTGAGAAATCTCTTCTCGTCCCCTTTGAGTGGAATATGTGAGATAAAATGGAGTACGGCGACATCGTTTACGGTTCTGTTCAAGGTATGCCCTGAGTTCTGATTACAAATGGTTTCTTCTATTCACCTGACAAAATAGGATCATGCCGAAATTTACCATCTGGTAGATGTCGATGACAATAACGACGTCCTCACCCCAAAAGTTGGACACCAAAGTTCTCACAATACTCGGTCAGTAATCTATGAGTATACTGTCTATCATTGGCACTTGACATTTCCTCAGACCGAAGTTGGTTCATTCCGCATCGCTTCTTCCTTCTGACGAGCGTTCCATAACAACGGAGGGACATATTCTTACTACGCGAGTAAAACGAGGTCAACGGAGAATAGAGTTTACAACCATCAACTCTTCTTTGGCTGATACCGTCTCAAACACTCTGTGGAGGCCCAAACCAATCGAGAAAAATGATTCGCCACCCCCTCGAATCACCGCTATTCTCCCGCTCGAATTGCTAACAGTCATCCTGGGCTACGGTGCGCACTTTCTTTCTCGCTCAATATGCCTTAAACTAAAGACTCCGCATCACTTTTGTTTAGGAGACGGCTATCTCCGAAAGACAACATTGAACAAACTGTCAAATACACTGACTGGAGGGCAGTCACCAGATGTTGCGTCCAACGTTCCTCTGAACGGCAACATCGTCACCCTACATCTTGTTCAAGATACCAGAACTTGGGAACGTCTTATTGTTGGAGGTGCCGATGACGGATCCATCGCGATTTGGAATCAAGAGTAAGCATCTGACATGAGGGTATTCGTCTACTGACACTTACCACAATAGTTCTTTGAAATTACTAGCGAGATGGGTCGTATTCACCGTCCCGCTTACGCAGGTCATTTATTTGAACGACGGCCGTTTGCGTGGATGCATATTTTGCATAGCTGAGGATGGCGCCACTGCTGTCATCGCTCTAGATGGCTATCAGTTGTAAGTGATTTGCAAAGGTTCTAATGTCATCAACTTACCGCATTACAGCCTCTTTCTCATACCTGCAGCGGTTGCGCCTCTGAAGAAACTTTGTCTGGGAGAAGATAACCTGTTATTGTATTACTCAGATCACCGAGTGAGATTATGGGATGTAAAGACAAGAGAATTCTGGCGCTCAATGTCGACGGAGAAAGCCCAGGATCTTCTGAATGGAGGTGGCTGGACTGAATGGTACTTTCCGTTACCGAGATTCATTATTGCTATACAGCAAATCTGAGGTTTGGCGTCTATAGGTCCATGGAGAAGAAACCTTCTACCGTACCGAAATCATTTTCAACACTCCGTACTTCATACAGAGCAGTAGACGGCTGTGTGTATTTGAGTTATGTACTCTTCATGATGAATCTCGGCTAACGTTCATTTGTATCCGCAGCAGCGACGTTGCTTTTCGACGTGGAGGCATTCCTTGTTCAACTCGGACTTCACGCACCCTCCTTTTCACCAGGTGAAACAAGTCTGAACGGACAAATATCGTCAAAATTAGAACAAGTCAAAGCGGCACTTTCGCTTTTAGTCACCACTGGAATTAATAATGACATTGACCGACTGTGCAAAGACAAGATGGGAATGTCTCCTTCGAACATTGGAACAGGCTGTGTAAGGTTGGTACTCTCATCGGCGATTGGGTTTAGCTCCTGCTGACCATATGGTTTTTCGACAGCCGACACGGCGTGACGATATTGTATGCCAGCCCGAATGCTCGAACCTCATGGAGCCTCTCAAGGGCCCTTTCCGCGGCCAAAGCTTCAGCCATTGTGGCTTTGTTAGATACGTTGTTACTGTGGGATGGTATGCAACTCGGATTTTACCAAAGCTCCCTTTCTCACCCACAAATCCAAATTACAGCTAGTATACCAGATGCGGAAACAGTCACCGCCTTTTATACTACTGCTTTGGGCTCAGCGATTGGGGAACCTTATCGACCCCCAGATCTCTCGATATTGGCCAAACAATGGCTGGACGCTACCAGTAAGTAACGCATGATACATGATCTTTCGCGGCTAATTTTTGGGATAGTTAACGCCCTTCGACATTCATCGCGGTTACTGACGGATGCTGGAATTGCTCGTTTGTCTGATGAAGAAACAATCAGACTCGCCGATATATGGCAAACCGACCGTAAGTGCATAGATGTCGATACAGGGACCGTAAATTCACGACAGTTTGACTAGTACCCATATCGCAACCCGATGTTGCAAAAACTGCCGTAAGGGCTGCATTGTCGCTCTTCATATGTGGTTCAATTGCGATTCAACGATATACGTTACTACCCTCAAAGTAAGGCTCGGCGCTCTGTTCGTATGTTTGCAAAAGCTAATTCTGACACCTACAAGCGTCCTAACTGACATCGCTAAGTCCATATCCTTGTACCTGAATGACGAGGCATCACCGTATCGAGGACTGGCAATTGACCTATGTTCTCGGGGCTTCCCGATATGGCAGCAGCATGTTGATGCCGTTCAAATGCTCCGCGCTTTATTCATCCTGGCTACTACAGCTAAAAAGGAATCCATATCGGTTCTCAATGTTGGATTGCAAGCTCGTACAGCTATCTTACATATCGCATCTAACAATACCCCACTTTTTATGACCACGTTGTCGATGGATATTTTGCACCCTCAGAGTTTACAGCACCGGAAATCTGTCATGCAGTTGGTCGTTTTCCTGATCCGAAAGGTGAGCAGATCCATACGCCAATGATATTTATGTTATATAAATGTACAAAACTATAGAAACCACTTATACTTTACAGCAATCTGCCGCGTCTAGTTGAAGCTGTGGTCAAATCACTTGATCCCAACTCGACAGCAAGCCGTGAAGCAGTGATGGATTCTGCGACTGAGATTCTGGGTCACATTGTCCGATGGTAAGAAATGACTGCACCGCAACGACAGCCAAGCTGACATTCTATGTGAAGCTTCCCTACAGTCGATTTCCACATGGCCACTCAGAGGCTGGCGGTCGGCACAAGTGAGGGAGCAGTTGTCATGTATGATTTGAAGACAGCCACTCGATTGTACGTTCTGGAGGGACACAAGAAGAGGACCACGGCGTGTAGCTTCTCCCCGGACGGACGTCGTCTTGTTACCGTTTCTCTTGACGAATGCGCTGTACTCGTTTGGAAAGTTGGCTCGAGCTTCTCTAGCTTCTTCAACCCTGGTGCACCACCTCGTCAAGGACACGGTGGCTCTGAACCATTCAAGACTCTTAACTTCAACGTTGGAGATGCAGGTACGCATTCGAAGTCGTTTCTACCGCTATTTTTACGTCTAACCTTTTTCCTGATATGATAGCGAACATGCCTTTAGCCACTACTTTGGAAGCGGTGAAATTTGAGTGGACGGCAGAGCGAAGTGTGAAGTTGAAGATTAAAGATAGTGTTTTGACCTTCAGTACATAGATATTGACCCGTAAATTATTCAATTTATACCCACTTTCGGGCGGCAGCCTACCTACAATTACCGTATAGCGACTTTGCAAAAAGCGAAGATGTGGACACACTGGGAATTGAACCCAGCACCCCCTGCAGGATTGTAGCTTGATTTGCTAAGCAGATGTGATAACCAACTACACCATGTGCCCTCAATCAGCGGTCTTTGGCTGCATCCTCCATCTCAATGCCATTTTACAAGGCTCAACTTGAAGAATCCGAAGAAATTCGGAAAGTATTCAGGCCGCTTGGCCACGTAAGTAGGCATCAAGACCGTGTGGAAATCGCCACTACGTTGTTCTCGGGAAATGCCGAGCACGTGAACATTGGAAAGGCGCTCAACTGTGGAAGCAATCATCCGAACCATCATGGCAGCTACTGGTATTGGTAGTACTAGCACAAGCACAGAATCTCTGTCTTATCAACGTCCACTCTTGTTGGCTGACTTCAGAACAGAGAGTACCTTTGAACAAATCCCGATTATGTGGGTATCATTTTCAGTCGAAGATTCAACTAATTGTAACTCTTTGAAGACAGAGATTTGGAGTGTGTCTCGAATGGTGGCAACGACTTCACTGCTCGTTGTGCATTAGCGGATAATATCCGCGATGCTTGTATCAATGTTGGATTTTTCTATGGTAAGCTTTCCTTGCATTTATCGACAAATTTTTACGTATCAATTGCAACCAATCCCTATCAACAGTAAAGAACCACTCGATACCACAAGAGGTTATCACGGATGCAGTAAACGCAGCTAAAGATTTCTTCTCTCTCCCGCTTGAAAGCAAGAAGTCTATAGATATACACAAGAGCTCTAACTTCAAAGGATATACTGCCTTGTTAGATGAAAATACGAATCCCGAGAATCGGGGCGATCTTCACGAAGGGTTTGATATCGGTTGGGAAGAATTACACTCTGGTGCATCTCGGGAAGACGATGGAGCTATGACTGGCGATAATGTTTGGCCGGATTCGAAGACTCTACCTGACTTCAGAGGTAAAGTTTTGAGATATTAGTGAGTCGCAGTATGATATCAATAATCCTAGTATCCTCTGATTCTGAGTCTTGATTCGGTTCCAATGTTAACCCCCAAGTCATGCGGCCGTGAAGCTTGGTCAATCTCTCTTTCCTGTGTTTGCTCTAGCCCTTGACTTACCTGAAGACTTCTTCGATGATAAGGTATGTATTTATTTCACTGTCAACAATTCTCTAAAGTCTACTACTGTGGCGACAGACAACGAAGCCAGCTGCTATCATGCGTCTTCTATACTATCCTCCTCAGACTGGACCAGTCGACGATAGAGTGGTAGGAATCGGAGCTCATACTGAGTGCGTCAATTGAACTTTGTTGCAATAAAAAATCTAGTCTAACCATGACATTTCGTTGTATATGTGATTCATACCACTAGCTATGAGGTGATTACATCAGAATCCCGCCTAAGTCTTCTCAGTTCTTTCTAATCTCTTCTTTCAATCACTGACAGTGTTTCACGATCTTATGGCAAGATGAAGTCCAAGCTTTACAAGTTCTAAACAACGATGGGAAATGGATAGATGCGGTCCCAATTCCTGGAACGTTCGTCGTCAAGTGAGCAATCTTTCTACCAAAGTTCATCGCGCAACATTTACTGAACGGAACTTTTGATCTTGACTTTCATGTTTACTCGTTGTTTTACAGCTTAGGTGACCAATTCGCTCGGTGGACAAGTACGTGTCTTTTCTATACTCATATATTCATGAGCTATAGCTTATAAGTAATATTCCCTTGATTCATTCTCTTCTGTTCAGACGATATTTTCAAATCCACAGTCCACCGTGCCATCAATCGTTCCGGGATAGAACGATTCTCTATCCCATTGTTTTTCGGAACAGACTATGATGTTAAATTAGAGGTATGTATCGTGATTCAATTCAATTAAACCCCTCCTTCACCTGTTGAATCGCTGCATCTAGCCGTTGCCAAGTTGCATTTCGGAAGATGATCCTCCTATATATGAAGTTGTTACTGCTGGGGAATATGTAAAGTCAAGATTGGAAGCAACGTATGCTCATTCGAAGTAACCCGACCATCTTCGTAATACCAAGAGCCTCCTTCAATGTATTTTATCGATGTATAGATAGATACAACCTTGTAAGATACATCGGACTGATCTGAGATCGATATGCTTAGCCACAAATATAGTCTACTCGGGCGGGACTAGTACTAGTTCTGAGTTCACGATCGAGGTTCGGTAACTATGAGAGATTTAGACGATTCAAGTTCGACCTCAAAGCTGTGTGGATTTAGCTGTCATTTTGGTACCATGACGATGATATGATATTAATGAACTGCGAAAGACTGATGGTAATATTTCGATACACATTTATCCACTTGGACCTACAAATTCTCATTTTCTTCCGGATCAACGCGTACAGTACTTACTTCAAGGGAAACGATCAGCGCAAGACAGCTGTCAGATGAACGATGAATTTGATACAACAAACGGACAATTAATACATTTAAAATTTAACTAACTATGAATATGATTAACACCAACACCAACATCCTGGTCCTTGTTCCATACAATCAGGGTGCATCCGCTATAGCCCCTCATCGTACAATTTTCGACAAAGTGCGACGTAGAACCTTTCTAAGTCCATCTTCGACGAAACCTCTCCTTTCTGAGACGAAGAAAGTGACGACGACGATGATGCCGATGAAGGTGTTGATGAGGAACTCGAAGTAGGTACTTGCTCAACTATCCAATCAAACACAGCACTCAGTTTTTCGGTTGAAGCGTTCACAACATCATCCGCGAACTCCTTGCCAGGTAATTGAAGCTGTGACACTTGTTGTTGTCGAGCCTTCGCTCTCTCAGTAGCCTCAAAAGCTAATGACGCAGTGTCTTGATTTCGAGAAGACGAGGACGAGGAACCTGACTGTAGTTGCTGAGCAGCACTGACAGCTGCGCCAGCAACTTTGGCCTTCTTCTCCTCTCTCTTCCAAGCTCTCACAAACTTCCCCCAATCTCCAAATGCCCAACCGTCACCGTTTCCGTTGCCGCTCTCCTGACTCTGGGAACTACTGGCTATAGCTTCTACCTCCTTCTCTTTCAAACTAGTACTCTGCAGATTGACATCCATGCCTCTAGCACCTCTCAGAGCCCAATGATCACATTCCTCTAGCATCCCCAAGAACTCTCCCCATCTAGCACTTTGCACCGTCACTAACCCGTCGTTGCCCCATCTCTGGTGCTCTGGTATATCATCGAACAATATCCTCCCCTTCTCTTGTTCCTTCTCCTCAAACCCATCTAGAACCATCTTGGGTAACCATAGCGGATGCCAGATACTAAGTGAAGAAATACGACCGGCTACACTGAAGTATTTCACATTAGGGGAATCAGGTGTAGCGGGGTTGAAAATGGTATTGAGGTATGTCGACGTGAGATTTGCGTATGCAGGCGAATCAAAAAGGGAGAGGAGGAGAGTTGTGAAGGAGGACGGGAGGGAAGCGAGCGAGAGGGGAAAAGACTTTGACTGTGAATTATCAGTGGAAGAATCCGATTGCGCGACCGCATCTTGAATAGCTTCTTGCGCGACAGCAAACGCTTCCTCCTTCTGGCGCATCTTTCCTAAACCAATGTTCTCCTGCAAAGAGGCTGAGTAGTGAATACAGCCATAATCCATCTCTGACGTACCATGCACCAATCCATGAATGGGCTCCCGCGGTGAGGTGTACCGATCGTGGTCAGAGAAACTGGTGTGTATTCCGTCGGTTTGATATGGGTGATCAAGTATCGGCAATCTAGACCCCCCATCGAATGTGCCATAAAATTGACCTCTCGGCCTCGCGCACGTTCCTTTAGTAGCTTGTCCATGCTCTCCGACCGAGAGGCAATTGAACCCGTTCTAACACTCCATTAGATACTAGCAAGGGTCAAAGCGTGTATTTGATGCTTACCCTGGCACACCTGTGACAATAACTTCTGCTCCGACCTTCTTTCTCAACACGTTCAGCACATTGGCCCAATAGTGCTGGCGGAACATAGGGAATGATTCCGGTCCACGTACATCGAAGCCATAGAGACCTGTGATGGAGTAAGTTGCATCCGGCGATGTAATAGAAAATTCACTGACCATGGCAGAGAACAATGGGATTCCGTGGTTTGCGAACCGGGTCATACAAAAGAGGATGGCTCAATAGCTGATGCAATGTGTCGTTTCTGTTCGGTAGAAGTCGAGGTCGAGGTGGTGGACGAGTTGGAGGAGGATTGGTTGGATAATTGGGAGAATCAAGATGCTGACTTTCTCCTCCTTCCTCAACAGCTAAAGAGAGCCATGGCAACCATGCCAAAGGTCTGAACTTATCCCAACCCTCGACTGGGCATTGACCGTTCCCGTGTTCGGCAGTTTGGATGTCATTGTTATTGTTGTTCCGGAGAAGATAGTGATGAGAGATAGAAAGCGTAGACACAACGTTTACGAGACGACGAAAGAGAACAAAAACAGGGGTAGGAAACCATATTGTCTGCATGGTAGCAGCATGTCCTCTTCTTGCCGCAGGGATGATGGTTTGTGGAAGAATGCTGTGGGAGTATTATCAATTATCAGTTTTCGATTAAATGGGGTGTTTTCGGTGGGGCCGGTCGGTAAGAGCGGAGTCTCATGCCGTAGCGCCTAATCACATGACCTCTCTACGTTAGCAGTGCACGTGCTTCATCAAATCGTCCTCGAAAATGATTGGAAAAGATAGAGGAGAGTTTTATGTGGGTGTGCTGGTACAAAAGCCGGGACAATTGAGGTAAAGTGAAAAGCGCAATGCTGCCATCAAAAATACGAATTGTTGAAAAACAATTAATGACTAGTACTGTTGATACTGACGGGATGTACGCGATGGAAATTTTCAAGATACTACAGAGGATATACTAACACATGAATTATCTTGTTCAAAAGGGTACCGGACTTCAAAATCAGCTTAATGGAGATTTTTTTTAAGGTCATGCGCTAAAGATCATGTTGTGAAGTATTAATTTTGTTCATTTCGCCTCGGTAAAAAAAAAACAACCGTGTGTAAGCCATTCTATGTGATGATCAGTATGATTACTCTCATATACATGGTTCGGTGCCAGTGTACTATCTGTAAGCAACTGGAAGTATGTTCGTCTTCAAGTTTTCATTTACTAGGATCGTAGTAACTATCACGTGCGATTACCTTTTATCTTCATTCACTTCCAAACGAGCGTCTAACGATTCTCTCTGCACGAGACTACTTTGACATCACTGCTTCGGACTCGAACGTCCGCGAAAATTCGACGAGGCTCTAAACGACGATGAGATGACCAACGACGACAAATTCAAGCTATTGGCCCTCGTCTAGGTTGTCGTACAAGACGGTCAAACAAAGGGGCTATTGTAGGTTGTGAGCTCCTGTGTTCACACCGTGGACGCGGATGCCTTGAGGCTTTTGCCAGTTGAAGCAGTGGCATTGTGCAGTGTTGCTAGGTTGTTGCTAGGAAGATGAGCTGTCGGACTGCGCTGGATTCTGGATTAGGAGAACAATGGGAGTTCAAGTTGAGGATTTCTTTGTATTCCTTACTGATATTCGGAGCTAGTATACTGTATAGCTATTGTTTTTTTGGCTCGCTCGACAGGTTATTGCATATGCACACGTATTGCCACGCCTGTTAAGCGTGAAAGATGAAAGAATAATGTCGAATTTTATTGAAATTATACTGAGAAATCTCGAGCGTGAGTGGCCCCGTTTTGAGAGGAGGCGTATAAAATACGTCCGCCTCCGGGTTTCAGCCACTTGACAGAAGCCATCATCACACCGCCTCGTTTTCAACCTCTCTTAAATTTCTACCAACCTCCTCGCTCACAACATCTCTCTTAACTCTTTTCTAAATGCTGCAGACAATGTACACCTCTCCAGTAGTCCCAACTCCAGTTTATCCTCCAGGTATTAGTTACGCTGCTCCTCGCGACGTGACTAGTATGTCACAACAACACAATTCGCCGTATCGCTCGCTGGCCTCGACACCCTCAACTGCTACACTTTACGACGAGGAAGTTCAAAATGTATCTTACAAATTGAACTTTATGCTCGGGAGCGACGGATTCTACTCCTCTCCGAAGTACTGCTCAGGAGTTGACCATGTCCCAATGTCGCCGTTTGTACACGAGGTTTTCGAACCTTCGGAGGATGAACTAGTTCCGTTCGACACAAATGCTCGCGCAACCCCCTATGTGGCCACGGTCGTCCGTCAACGTGCCCCCACAGACTCTCCATCACCTTTCGGAAACCAAGTTGTATGGCAGAAGCGTCACAAATGGATGACACCCTTCCGTGCTGGGTCTGTAACGGACGACCCTTCGGTCCGAAGGTCTTACGCTGCAGATGTTGTCAGAAGTGGTCCATGGGATACCTCGGTTGTTTCAGAGTTGGCTGGCAAGTTTTGCGAACGCGTTGTGGAAGGGGTAGAGTCCTCGCAGAATGTCGGTCCCTTTGCCAAAGAGGTATATGACTGGTTCAGAATACGACTTGGTGAGTTGCCAGCCAGCTTATTTGAAAACCAAATTCGGTCGTGTGTCTTGTCTGAATTCCGTGCATGGTGGATGGCAGTGAGTGCATGTTCTTTTCTTTCACTTTGAGACCATTGTGTTCTTATACTCTTCAACTCCTTTTTTCTTTCTCTCAGCGGTTACCTACTGCTCTTGCCAATTTACCTGTCACCTCCCCCGCACCACCTACATCTCCCGCTCGTCTCCTTTCTTCCGCATTAGCAATCGCTGCCTTTGTTGGTGATATATTTTCTGCTGAACTTGCTTCGGGCTCTTTTGTCCTTCTATGTCTCCAAATTCTCGCCGAGAACTTGTCGGTCGTAGAAGAAGTTCAAGCAATATATGCAATCATCAACCACTCAAACGAACGATTGTATGAACGTGTACGCATGAAGGAATTCCTTTCAACGCTGGAGTATAAAGCTCAGATGTTAGGGGAGGGTGCTACTGTCACTGCCCAGTATAATGTACCAGAAGTAACACAGCATTATCTCGAGGTACGCATTGAACATTTTCAACATCTCAGACAAGGTTTTAATCAGTTCATCACAAAGGCTATCACAAATGTGATAGAAGGTTGGGCGACGATTGCAGATACCCCATCACCTTCAGAGGCATCAGACACTGCGACTGTATATTCAGACGACAACCCCGAGCGAGCACCGACAACGATACCTGTCCCTCCATCCACTCCACAACACCTTCCTCATACTCTTTATCATCAAGAAGTACCACCGCCTCCGTACGAAGAACCATATGTGGTTCAACGAACGAGCGTGCCCATTCGTGGGCATCATTCAGAAGATATCAAAGTCCCATCCTATGAGACAACGATATCTACTCATTCACCTCAAGAAGTCTCTCCAAAGAAGAGGTGGGCTGATGTAGTCAGGGCGTAGTTCCCCTGCATCGACATCCCCTCATCTCTCTTTCCCACATCCTTCCCACTTCTTTCAAATCTCATGAGAGTAGTTGAGCATATATATGCATCACTTCTCTCCCACCGACTTTCCTTAATTTTCCTCTGTTTTCTTTCTTTGCTGTCTTGCCACCCATCCCATCCTATCATCATTGCATCTTTGTCCCCCAATCCAACAATCAATATCTTATTGAATGCATTGTTTCGTCCCTCATCAATCCATCCCTACCAACACAAACACTTTCCTTAATTTTCCGCTTATTCTTGACAGTCAGAATCAATTTCTTAGAGGAAAATTACTTCAATTCAATCTCGTACCCCCCTTATTACTTAGTTCAATGAAACCATTTGTATTTGTAGTTTATTACCCACATCATTGCAGATCATAATCGTTTGTGTACGATGATCGTCATTATATACTTTCAAGTTGAATTATGCCACCTTTGAGTGAATCATAAATCTCTCGCTTCAGGACCTGGCTGAGTTGGCTTTGAGGATTCAGCAGAATCTATCGTGCACCTTGACAACTTGCAGAACATGCGTTGATTCAATATACTGTATTGACACGCTGGATACGCTCCGTTCCAGGATAAATCGCAACGCGCAAGGAGCCGGGGCCACATCTTGGCAGGGACCGGCGCCTTTTCTGGTTCATGCCACTGCGTGACATGTACATAAGATGTAACACGTTTCAAACATTCCCTCGGACCAGTGTGACTGTCTAGACGAAAGCTTATTATACTATTAGTCTATTAGATACCACATCATGATTTTGAACCATTTGGTAAAGGAGGTACACCATGTACAGAAACCCATGAAGAAATTCTGGATAAATAATTCGAACAGATTATCATATGTCCAACTTTTTAGGAATGAACTGCCATAACTTTTTCCAACGACGTTCGAGTCAGTGAGGGAACTGGAGCGTAAAGAAGCCAACAAAAAACTTACATCTCTCTTTGGAATAGCGAATACATAAGGAACAAGGACGTCTTTCAAAAATCCAGGAGCAGCTGGCCAGGAAGTATTATCCGGTCGCATTAATATATGGAACACCATCGCAGTCGTTTTGGGCTGAAAAGGAGTGGAAGAAATCAGTATCACAATTTATAAATGTGAGATGGGGAGAGCGAACTTACAGAAGACATTATATACTTCTGTAAAACCTTGGCAAGATCTTCCAAATGCTTAACGGTGACATCAGCTTCACGAAGATTTTTAGATGATATATAATCTATTTCTGCTTGCAGCTGGAGGGTCGAAAGACAATTCAGCAACGGCGATCCACAATGAGAAAATGCTACACACGTGCGAGAGCATTGGAACCACAAAAGAGTCCATAAGTTCCCGGACATGTTGACCGTCGTATTCAGCTGTGTTCTCGTGTTCGGGAACAACAAGTCCGTCAATACCATACGTGGATCCGGAAGGAAGACACGATACTAAGTAATCTTCAAGCTTTTGAAGCCCGGGGACGAACAAATCATGTTCGGTTTGAATTTGCTCGAAGTTAAATTTATCGCCGAGCATAGGGAAAAAGACTGTTTCTTCAAAACTGTGTCAACCATTAGCTGTCACGTTAATACCACGTATTAGGATTGAAAAGAAGTATGACACACTGATGATGATGCTTAACGGAGGTCGTCCATTGCAGGATCAATCCTACCCAACTGATATGTTTCTCTTGAGGAATATTGGTTGCTTCCTTGATAATAATTCACGGTAGTTTCAGTACGTTCCTACCGCTGAGACCATTAGAAAGCAGCAACTTACCTTGTATACCAGAAAAGCTGTCTTGGCATATACACCGTGTGCGCCGGCCATATCCCATGGCTGGAACTCGAATATATCATCTGGTCGAGGTTTGGCGCAAACATCACGGAAGAAATGGTATGAATTCCGGATGGCTAACAGTGTGTCTTGGGGGGAAGTCATTGTTGAGGAGATTGATGAGAATGTGAAGGCGGTAGAGTAGGGGGTCGAAGGAGATATGACAACGCGAAATACGTGCGTCTCCTAACGCTGCTCTGCTTTATATAAACAGACAGGGTTCAGATGCATCCTGCCAATCATCATCTTTTGTTTTGATGAATAGATGGATGAAACAACGTCTGCGCCGATCAAAGGCTACGCCAACGTTGCAAACCCGGCACCGAACGGAGCTGGTGAGGAAAACAACACGGAAGTGTATTAGTTAGTAAGAGAAACCTCGGCCATACTGCTAGCTTACAATCAAGCTGCGGGATTATTCGTCGAGGGAATAATATTTTGGTGATCTGCCAGTGAGCGCTGTTGTTTGCGATTAGCTTGCTGGTCGATACCCGTAGCACTCGGTCTAGTACGTGCAATTTCGATTACTGAAACCTCCGAATCTGCACTGCGCATCGGAGTATGAGGTACGATAGTACAAGTCTGTATCCGACACGCAAGTTAGTCTGCAACATTCCAAGCAACATCCTGTGCTAAGTGCCTGGTCTAAGCTGAGGGGTATATGTGTGCAGCTTGCAGTAAAACTCGCCTGTTGTTCATGTTCAGCACGATATTTAGCTGGTTAGAGTCAGACTTCTCGATAATATGAGGCGTGTCAGGAGAAGGAGGAAGTAGTACGTTGAAGAGAGAGAGTCCACGTATAAATATTGACTCGGAATCGACAACCACGTGACACGCGATATTGAATTTGAAGTCAACTCTTAACGTTTAACCTATACAAAGGTACGACTATAGAGGTCAGCTACGGAGACTACGTTTAACCTGGACCTTGACCTTGATTCATGCCATCTCAACCTCCTCCCCCTCTTCCTCATTTTGCTCGCACAGGGCATGCGGCTCACTGCAACAGATGTCTAACAGGACTTCCGTCTTCTCAAATCGATGTGGACGCACAAACGTGAGCATCGTACAATTATATGCACCCAACTATGCGTGACACTTACGATAACAGATTGGCGGTTGGATTCTACTGTCTTGGTACACTCGATATATTGGGATTACTCGAATCCAAAACGAACGAAGTTGAGAGGAAAGATTGGAAAGAATGGATCTGGGAGCAAGTACGAAGTTTGTATATTTATCCTGCTTGAATTCGCATTGTCTCATGTACTATCCAGCTGGAAGCTATGGTACAGGATTCAAACCAGGTTCATACATGAGTCCTGAGTCGAAAACTCTCTCCGTGAGTATCTTCAATACTCGACGCAAAATACCTCTCTGACAATTTATCAGGAAACAGACCAATTCCGTGAATTTGATCCTCCACATCTCATCATGACCTATGTCGCTTTACTTTCCCTTGCAATCCTCCGGGACGACTTTTCCAAACTCGATAGACAGGGAATCACCAAGTTTGTGCGGTCTTGTCAAAGAGAGGATGGCAGGTATCTCATATCTTGCGGTATGCATGGGTCTTAGACTAATCTCATGATTATCATCCAGTTTCTCTTCGTTACCAAATAGTGGTGACTCGGATTTGAGAGAGGTGTATTGTGCATTTGCTATTAGTAGCATGCTTGATGATTGGTCGGGCGTAGACGTGGATCGCGCGATCCAGTATACTCGGCGGTGTATGGTAGGTTTATTTCTCGTTATACTTATTCTCCAACTGACTTATAGTCTTAGAGTTATGAAGGAGGATATGGACAAGAACCTTCCGGGGAAGCTTTAGGTATCTCATATCTCCATTTTCTCTTCTGTAGATGTTAATCTTCGGACCCTCCAGGCGGCACTACATATTGCGCCCTCGCATCTCTATACCTCGCTCCTTCTTCAAAGCACCGCGACCCAGGAACCTCGATAACCCCTACAGAGAGATCACGTATGATTCGATGGCTCGTACAAAACCAAACATTAGAACACGGCGGCTTCTCCGGTCGAACAAATAAACTAGCAGATGCATGTTACTGTTTCTGGTGTGGGGCATCCTTACATGTAAATTCATTTTCCTCAATTCAGCTTCTCGAGGCTCAAATATTTCACTTTTCAGATCCTAGGTGCATCCCCATTTGTCAACTCAACAACCTTAACGACATTCCTCTCCTCATGTCAATTCAAATTCGGAGGATTTGCAAAAGCACCGAACGAACGTCCGGATCCATATCATACTTATCTTTCCTTGGCTGCCATCTCATTATTCCCTCCTCCGTCTGAGAACAAGGATGATCCCAATTACGAGGAATGGAAGAATGTATCTCGTATTGATCCTCTTCTGAACGCTACTTTGGAGACGGAGAAGTGGATTAGAAGACATGTACCTGCACCAAGTCGTGAGTTTGCATGATACTCAATGCGGGATTTGGTCTTGCGGATGTCATGTATATATAATGTAGGATTGACCTGGTCGCTCTCATGTATATTTAGATTATCAAACATTTGAAAGCCACGAGCACTAGAATATCAACTACAAAGATACCTACATGGGAGGCATTGTAGAACAACGGGGAAACGACGACAGATTGAAGAAAAGTCATGATATTGCTACTCTCCAACGAATCCAAAATGAATCACACAGGCCAAAACAAACAAGAGAACTATGTTCGAACTGACGATTATGATCGCGAACCATCATCCAAGTCAGAATGTATGCGTTATCTTCTATTACCCATGAAAAGGGCTTTCAATAGTTGGCCAAAAAGTGAATTGGCTCCTCCTCCTTCGCCTGCGATTCATTGTCAGAACGGCTGTAGCTAATTATTGACTATGACAAACACCTACCAATGTCGACTTCTCTAAACAACTGGTTCTCTCCTACACGCACATACCATCTTGATGTCCATATATGATCATAGGATTTTTGAACGAGAACATTGATATGATCGTTGTCACTAAAAACGAAATAATGCCGTTCATATTCAGGATATGTTGATTCCAACCACTGCATCCCGCCGGCTTTGACGTCATGTTCCTCCGCAACAGTGAATTGAAAGGCATAGACAGTCTTGTTCTTGGGATTGACCACGAATGAGTTCATCGCGGCCCTATTTGGGGAGTCGACGGGTCGATAGTATCCTGGTTTGTACCACCAATCCATTGGTTCACCTCCTTAAAATCGATAGACATCGAGACGTGATGCGTGAGATTTGGATTTCTCATTCGGACCAACGATCGACGTATTGAGACCCATAACGAGTTGGTGATGATTTTGATCGTCAGCATTGTAGGAAGCATTGTAGACGACTTTCTTTGACTTGCTTTCCCTCCGAATCGATGTTAGCCGTGTCAGCTTCCATTTGCCTCCGAACGTCAGTACGTCGTGTAATTGGTCCTCGAGAATGTATTGTGCTGAACCGTGTGTAGCAGCATGGGACTTGAACGTTCATGTACCACTTATATACAGCTCTACTCGCTTTCCATGTCCAATCTACCCAGTCCTGTCGTGGAGAGGATGTCTACACAATACGACTCTTGGTCATGCGAATTGTTGAGTGGGGATGCACCAGATCTTCATTTGAATCTACAAGGTACCAGAAATCGTATGAGATGAGATCATCCAACACGCTGCCGCAAATCCCAGTCCAGTTTCTTGTAAAATGCATGTCAAAGATGCCGTCTTCGCACCAAAATGTGAATGAGTCAGGCTGTGTCTGGAAAAATGTGGGAAGACGTCGGAGGAGCCGTTCGATAAGGACATAATATAACCATAGAGTCTTTCCTGTCGTTGTCGATAAGAACAGTAAGAACTCGAGAAGAGTAAAGAGACAGTCAGATAGACTGACCCGTTCCTGGGGCACCTAGAACTATGAATCCCTTTTGCGCGAAGGGATTATGTGGATGTCGAGGAGTAACATCGGTTTCCGTTTCATTTTTTTGGAACTGATTCCATTCAGAGTCCTCGGGGCCAAAGGAGGTAGGTGGTACGTGAAACCCATCGAACCAAGCAATCGCATCCTCAAGCGCAGTTTTATACTCATTAGTTATGAGAATACGGCTCGGTGTGTTCTCATTAACCCTAAAGAGAATGGACAAAGAGGAGTAAGGGTCGCCCTTGGGGTCCAATATGAGAGAACCTTGCTCATCGACAACCCTCTTGAACAAGACACCTCGATTCTGTTCCGTCCAGGCAAGTTGATGCAGTTCACCGTAGCCAGGCGCAGTAGCCAAGGTGTAGTCTTCGTTGGGTATCAGCGCAGCTAGCAGTGGGTTCATGTTAAATAGTAGACTACTATAAATTCATTTAAAGCCTAGTCGCTGCCAGCCTGCCAGTGGAAACACTTTTTTTCGGTCCGCCTGCGGCGCGCTGACCACCCGAAGGAGCGAATTTGCCCATACGGGTGTTTGGTATTTGTGTGCACGTGATAAGAGTGAAATATAAGCGCCTAGATCGACCTGAAATAAAGGCGCCGGCGTACCGACCCAATTTTGCTGTTGAACGTTGAACCTCAGCCTGCATTTCATTTATTACTCGCACCGGGGGAGGCATTCAAGAGGTACAACCTACGGGATTATTTGAATGCGCTGAAACAACACTCAGCACATTTTGGAGAGTTTACCGAATACTTACCCAGGTGACAGCTCGCGGTTTTCACCCAGGCCACAATCTGAATCGCTGCTGGAGGATAAGTTTCCCACATGTGTTCATTCTTTATTTTCACAACAAGGGTTATATGAGAAAGTCTCATGTCAATTAGCGTCCATTTTTTTCTATTAATACTCAGTCAGTGAGACTTATTACTTATCTATCTCTGTTGTTGATAACTCACTTGTTTTTTGAACGAAATGCAGGCAAGAGATCTTGGTCCTAAGTCTGTACGCGATGTCGCATCGGATGGAGAAAAATACAGCTTGGATGAAGGGGTTACGATTGAACATCGTAACGTGTCTTTGTTAAACCAAGATGATGCGCGTCTCGCAGAACTTGGATACAAAGGAGAGTTCAGGCGAGAATTCTCTGTGAGTGAAATACACAATTTCTGTTCCTTCTGCTGGTGTTATTAATGGCTAGGCTTTTATTGATGTAGTTGTTTGAAACAATCTCGTTTGCGTTCTCTATCATGGCTGTTATGGGCGGAGTGACTTCTACCTTCTCATTCCCTCTTGTAGCCGGTGCGCGATTTCTCTTTTATTCAGCGATGAGTACATTATTCTGAGATATCTATCAGGTGGACATGTCGGCATGATTTTTGGCTGGTTCATACCCTGCCTCTTTGTCATGTGTATCGCTGCTTCCATGGCAGAACTTGCCTCTTCAATGCCGTTCGTACCAAGTATCTTCATCTGCTACCAATATCCAACGGCAATATTTACCATGTTTCTTTTAGGACAAGTGCGGGACTTTATTACTTCTCTGCAAAGCTTGCGCCGAAGGGTTACGAGGCACTGGCCAGCTGGATCGCCGGTTGGGCCAATGTCATGGGTCAGGTAACCCTTGTATGCTCTATTGATTACACAGTGTGAGTATCAATATGCTTCGCTCAGCTTGATGATTTACTGTTTTTTGGTCATACAGTGCACAAATGATTACTACCGCTATTGCGGTTGGATCCGACGGAACACTCATTCTCGGTGCAGGACCTACTTACGGGATTCTCCTTGCAGTTCTATTCGTGCATGGATTAATGTGCTCAGCTGCTACAAAAGTTCTTGCACGGCTGAACCTATTTTATGGACTTGTGACTTGTACGTTATCATTGCTTCGAGATCTCATTTGGATCTTACCTGTTAGTCTTTACAGTTGGCACTACAGTCGCCGCTATCGTATTGTTACTCGTATGTTCTGGCAGCGCTAAGGTCTCTACTAGAGTGGCATTTACAGAATTTGAGAATAATACGGGATGGAAGAACGGTACGTTTTGCATGACGCTGATTGCGGTACAACAACCTGAAACCAGTCATGAAACAGATGGATGGGCTTTTTTGTTGTCTTTCGCAGCTCCTATGTGGTCTCTAACCGGATGTAAATCTGCAATTTTCCCAATCCTCACGAATGTAACTGAATCAAAACGCCTTCTAGACGATTCAGCAGCGCATATATCCGAAGAGATATCGGGTGCAGCTCGAACAGCTCCTATAGCCATTCTCGTATCAGTAGCCTCTGTTGGGTCAATGGGATGGCTAGTCCTGATAGCAGCTTCGTACGCTACCACCTCAGTCACCGACCTTCTCTCGACTAAACTCTCTCTCCCCATGGGCCAATTGTATCTGGATGTTCTCGGGAAGAAAGGGATGCTAGCTATGTGGAGTTTTATCATTATCGTGCAAGTAAGTTCAATCACTTCCAGCTCAGCTTTGATGGAACTTTTTAATAATCATCCCCCAACCAAGTTTGTTTGTGGGGCTGCTCAAGGGATAGATGCTTCAAGAGTAGTCTTTGCTTTTGCTAGAGATAACGCACTTCCGGGTTCCAGATGGTGGAAACAACTCAATACATCTACTCAAACACCTGTGAACGCAGTTTGGTTGGTCATCTTCTTGGCTGGATTGTGTGGATTGTTGGGATTTTCAGTGACAGCGTTTACGTCCCTAGCAGGGTAGGTGGTATCGTCAAAATCATCATTCCGTAAGGCACCAAATTGAACTCTGTTTTATACATTCAGAGCTTCAGTCATCGGATTATATATCTCCTATGCAACACCGATATTTCTTAGAATCACATCAGGACGTGATAAACTTATTCCGGGTCCGTTTTCACTTGGACGATGGTACTTGCCGATTGGCACCATCTCGGTCACTTGGGTCGCGTTCATAACAATCTTGCTCCTATTTCCTTCCGGTCAAGAGACAACACCTGCGCAGATGAGTAAGTCGTTGCGAGTGATATATCTAACTAAACGATCTGACTGACATGTTTCACTTGGAAGACTACGCCGTAGTCATCGTCATGTCGGTGTTTATCTTTGCGTCCACATCCTGGATGATATCCGCTAGAAAATGGTTTATGGGTCCTTTGTCCAACTTAGAATGATGATTTCGCAGAGCAGCTCCTTTAGATTTATGAACGAACTGTTCAAAGGGCGGTCGATCAAGACGAATTAGAACACAATACTGACTGAGATACGAATTCAAACAGTGCGGTAGAGATACAAGCGTATGTTAGCTCGGTGAATGACCAGTAGGATGGGTAGGACACGGGAAATAGAAAAGGAGAGCACAAGATTGAAACACAGAAAAAAGAACAATGAAATGCCTGAAAAGAAGGATTTCAAGTACGACAGGGGGAGTGATGATGAGATAGAACGAGAAAAAAGTAGAAGACAAAGGAAGGTAAATTATCATCGGCCAAGAGACAAAGAAGGATCAAAATATAATGCGTACAGTCCACAGAACATGCATATGAGCAGTCCTCGCATGAAAGAATGGTCATTCGAATGAAGAAGAGAAGGAATACGCGAAACTCTCGACAATCAAAACACCAAACTCTTACATCGCCGCCATTCCCATACCCTGGAAGGATCCTACACGACCAGCCGCAATTTGGGGTTGTTGCTGTTGCTGAGGTTGAGGCTGTTGCTGCTGATTAGTCGGCGTAGCGGAAGAACCCATCTGTAATGTTTGACTAGGAGGGAAAACTGGATTCGACTTCTCCTCCAGATCAGAATACATGACAGTCATCTCTTTGCGAGACTTTTCCCAGTTTTCAGGATCCCAGAAAGAATAGATTCCCTGTTCACCACCAATAAGTTTTTGCGAAGGCGACGTTCCAGTCTCCTTTGTGATCCATAACCGGTTTTCCTTGTGATAGCGCCAGTTTCGATTGTACCTGTAAGGCAAATGATTCATAGAAAGGAATATCTCAACAAAAATTCACGCACAGTTCTTGCGCAGCTACTTCTTGTAGCGCATCCCGAGGTGATGAATAGAACATGAAGAATAACGTCTCATCACTGAATGCAGCAGCTTTATTTGGACCGGGCGGCGGTGGTGCAACATTGTAACATGCCGGCAGATGGAAGTCGGGTTCCACTGAGTGAGCTGCAGAAGAATCAGCCCAAGGAGTAATGAACGTCGAGTACAAACTTCTAACGCTATTACATTAGATAATTTCCTTCATTGTCATAGAACGCATGTACGCACCCGGAGGTCTGCATGTCTAGACCCATTGTCCCTAAATCCGTTCCCACCGATAGCAGATTTGTATCCAAGTCTGCACTCTTGATCATTGCTAACAGCCCTAATAGGCCCCATTTGTCTGCCGGTGACATCAGGATCTGTTGTGCAGGAGTCTGAGGTACTGCATTCGTTGGATGTGCCGAACCTTGTGAAGGATGATGTGCAGTGTCGCCTGCGACAGTACCATTACCAGCGTAGGGTGTATGCGGTTGTATGCCTTGCGCTTGTTGTGGCTGTTGAGTGAAGGAAGATGGAGCAGGTACACCTGGAGGAGCACCGATATGTTGCTGGGTCTGCGTTGAGGGTGGCTGAACACCTGGGGGAGCCTGTTGTGATGTCTGCATATGATTGGTATGTGTACCATTTGATGTTGCCGTTGGGAAGCTTCCTGGTGTTGCTTGTGAGTTTGGATTTGCAGTAGGTGAATTCCATGCTGCCTGGGCGGCTGCCAATGTTGTTTGATTGTTTAGCTTCAACGTGTAGTTCTATTACCAGTCGGAATTAGCAGGGAATTTATGAGACCGAGAGAGGGGGCCGACGACAGTGGTGGAAAAGGGTGTACGAGGTGAGGAGCACTGGAGATCTGTAAAGGGACAAAAACTAAGAAAAAACATACCCTCTTGTCTGCTTCCGACTGGAATCCGCCTCTTGCCTGCGTTAAATTCAGAAGCCCCGGCTGCTGCTGCCCACTGCTCAGCGAACCCAACAAAGTCTGTCTGTGTTGATCATTATGTTGCTGGAACCCATTTAATCCCGGGGGATGACCGTCGGGGGCAGATGTTTGTTGCGTCTGTCCCTGTGTTTGCGATGGCTGCTGTTGACCTCCCAAAGCAGGAAAATCGTCCACTGTAAAATCTCTCTGCTGACTCGTTGCACCATTTCCTCCCTGCGCTGAACTTCCCGAGCCCCCTACACCCGTGCCTGCTTGGCTTGCGTAACTCGTCGCGTTTGTGGTTGAAGGTGTATTTAGCGCATTTGTTGGTGTCGATCCCAACGCAGGGAAGTCATTTGGATCTACGCCAAAATCACTCGCCGATGAGCCTGAAGGTGCTGTTCCAAGCGACGACAGAGCTGATTGTTGAATGTGTGGAGGCAGTGTGGAATTTGCCGTCGTTGAAGGTTGCGTTGGTGGTTGTTGCTGTAAAGGAGTATGAGGAAGTGGCGTTGGAGGTGTGTGCTGTGTGGGACCCTGGTTTGACTGCTGTTGTTGTAACGATCCAGCGAAGGGGAAATTACTTTGACCTCTTTGCTGCATGAAATTTGGCGACGGTTGAGGAGCCATGTTTTGTCCCGCCCGATGGTTGGGTAAACCTGGATAACCCGACATCACATTTCTTGGTGGTAATGCATACCCTTGATACGGCCCTCGAAATGGTGCACCAAGAGCTGGATTTGGCCCGAGACTAGGAGGACGTTGCGGTGGTTGACCTGCGACTTGTAAACAGTGAATACTCCTGGAAGAACCTGAACATGGGCCGATTTACCTGCTCGATTCATTGCTTTTTAGAGCAAATTAGATGATTAGTTCTCGCTACGCTGGCGATGATGCTGAGGATGAAGAATGGTAGCTGCTCGCTGTCGTAGACGATGGTAGCTGGATGAAAGGTTGTAAGCGCCGAAAGAAGGCCAGGAAAAGACAACGGCGGCTGCTAGCACTATAACCTCTTTCTCATTTACCACCATCACAAGACTCAGAAATCACGTCAAACAGCATGGAAGTGTGTGGATTTATCGTCGAGAACAATGTCCTTTCAGTTTTGACATACCGCAGGTCGTCAATCAAAGATCCGCATTGCTCTCGAACTATGAGGTTTTGACTTTACTGCGGGAACTAGAAAATGACCATCTTGCAAGAACAAGGACTGCTTTACGCATAAAAAAGGAGGAGGAAGCGGCGGGAATAGCCCGAACTCATGCCCCTCCTGAGGAGGTGCTCGAAAATCTCAGAACTGTCGAAGTCGAGGTGAGTGCTCCCCTGGGGTACCTCTCGGTCGAGAAGTAGCTCACAAGACTCAGGCCATCCAACATCTCTCAGCAGAATACCAACCCACGAATTCTCAATCCGAGGCAGGCATTGAACGTCTCACACGGAGTTTGGCCGCGTACGATCTCACAAAAGCAGAGAAATTGCAAATCGTCAACCTTGCACCCACCGAAGCTGTAGAACTTTATGTGGTGCGTTCATTCATTGTGTCCTCTTTTATCGCGAAGGGGTGAATCCATTCTTCCGCTCGACATACGCGCGAAACATGGTGACGAAAGAAAGACATGTTCCCCAAAGCAACATAGAGGAAACGTTCAAATGATGGGTAACAGCCTGGTATTATGCTGGTGACATTGCCAATCTTTTGTGGACCACATGCAAAGAACGTAATCATTTTGTTCAGCGTGCCACCTGCATGCCATTGTAAGGAAATGGAACCTGCCGTGTATTCAGCAGGCATCTTCGACGGTTTGCCGCATACAGCTCATCCTCATCGGAGAGATTGTTCAATGCACTCCTGCTGTCGATGTACGAGATTTTCCTCCATCTGTATGTCAATTGTGATTGGGATTGTCTAGACGAGACTGTTGCTGGGCAATCTCTCCGGGTGCGTGCTTTTATCTTGTTCTTTCACAGCGAGGGTGAATCCGTTTATCACCTGACGGCGTGAAGACTCGACAACAGAAAAATCCGATATGAACATGTCCGTTGTATGATTTAGCACACAATTTGTTCATTGTTCACACAAATTCACTTGCGTCGAAGGTTGTTTGGTGAAAACACCGAACTTCATTGGTGCTTCACTTTTGCAACACTGTGTGAAGCGGAGTGAGGAACAATGGATTCTCCCTTGCTTTGTCTTATTCTGAAATGTCCATGTCAGCTCTAATATTCAACTTCACTAGATTGTCGAAGAACTGGAAGATCGGCTAGGCGGTCAGCTGGACGATATCCTCACGGCAGTACGAGAATCGTTGACCAATACACCTGTCGCCGAACGATCTACAGAAGAGAATGCCGTGGAGGAAATTGTTTATCAAGCTGGCGAGGCAGAAGACTATGAAGGTTGGGATGCGAATGATATGGTCTTCGATGACACCGGTGAAGGTGCTGGCGTTGAAGGTGATCTGGATGTCGATGACGATTGAAGCGTTGATGTTCAACGTTGGACAATCAAAGTGTAATATATCTTCTACATATCATTATTCGTTATTGAACTTCTTTTATTGCGTTGATCAGAATCAGATGATGTCCCACCAAAGGAATCGAAGAATGAAGCGACTCTTCATGAAAAGGAGATTTTCAATGTGGGCTCGCTACGAGCAGAATTGAACGATGTAGTTACCACAAAGAGTGGCACAAAGTACTAGGCAATACATGATAAGTTAAGTGCTTTGAAAGTACTCGAGTGCTGTAAAATTAACTTTTGACAACTCCTTACAAGGGAGCTAGCATAATAGACTGTGTCAAAATTAATAAAATCGGCAATCTGAGACATTGAGATTTTGCACTTTCGCGTGATTTCTCTTCAATCCGTACCTTGTTCTTTTTGTTATCTTCCCGATTCTGTCTTTTGTTCTCCAGCTTTATAAAATCGTTCATTGGCAGTGGGCGACAGCAACACCCTCTTCTTCCACCACCGTTGTCGTCGCTGGACTACGACAAGCAGGAACCTCTCCACTCATTATTCCGGATCACTGAAAAGCGTCGCACTAGTACACAGGATGTCTTCCAGCGAAGTGAGAACTCGCAGGTTCTCCATCTCAACCATTTCTTCATCGTCTTCTTCATCTTCATCGTCTGGCTCTTCGATTCGAAAGCTTCGAGACATCTTTCATCCCAAACCCAAACTATCTGCTCCTTCCTCGACGTTACCATACATCTCGGCCCCTACCTCGCTACAACCCAGCCGTATACCCATTCGCAAGAAGCGTAGTTTCCGAGATGTCACCAACGATGAAGGGGACAAAGGCTCCGCCCTCAACCCTCGGGCTAAAGTCCGTCAAAGACTCGATTCCAATGCGTCAATGACTACAGTACGAGGAGGGATTTCTCGCAAGTCCAGTTCAGATAGTATCAAGACTATCATGGATTCCACTCCCGACACCAAACCCAAACGCACTTCTTCAAACACCTCTTTGTTCTTAAACCCAGGTCGTGGCGCTCCCGCTAAGACAGTCTTATCACGTTCCACATCACATAATCAAGTCACTGAACAAGGAACAGAACGAACTTCCAAACCTTCTACCGAAAAGGGACAACGAAACATTCTTCCCTTCCCAACGAGGAAACTCGCTGCTCTTCGAGCATCTTCCGCAAAGTCATCCACTTTTCATTCAGATGCGTCTTCCGCTTCCACATCTCTCTGTAAAGACCAACCCTCGAAGGCGCAGGTGTACTATGATGTGTCCAGATCAAGAAAGGGTCCTTCCACATCGATGATCGATACTACTTCGTCTTCATATTCACCTCATTCAACCCTTCGTCCTCGCTCTCATTCGCGTACTTCTTCGAACGAAGATATGACTGTAACTCTATCCTCCGAACACACAAAAAGGTCGACTTCCCTTCTAAAAGTCGAAGAGAGACATGATAAGAGAGCGGAGACTGCGTTGTCTCCGGAAGACGAGATGCTTCGACAGGTCCTTGAGTATGTCGTTAACTGCGAGGACGATGACTTAGATTCAGACAACGATATTGATGAACTACCACCTGCCGTCCCACCATCTAGAGATTCTAGCCTCGCTTCGGTGTGTAGTTCTCGGAGCTTCGAGGACCGACAAACTATCCTAGAAGAACCTAAAGTGTTTTCCGAGTCTCCATCTTCGTCATCGACGAGAACGAGATTAGACAGGTTTGACGTCAAGATTATCCCAGAGGAGAGACATACTGCAATGTGGGATTTAAAATCTGAGTGAGTCTATCTTCCCTAAGTTCTTTCGATAATGTCTTAATCGTCTGTCTTTCTCTAGCGAGTATTATCCATGGGCTGGTTACCTCTGTATATCAGACAAAGGATACAAACCAACCGGATTCCAACACACCCCTCCCATTCGTAACATCGACATAGAGTTCCATTCCGTTGACGAATCCACTTCCATCTTGAAATCACCTCCATCTTCCCCTGATTCTTCATCTCAATCTACCGAGCCAAGTCCAGAATATACAACCAGATACGAAGGAAAAACCGTATCTCCACAATCTAAGAATGATCTCCGTTTAGATCCTGAGAATGGCATCTGCATAGAGAACAACTGGCATTTCGGTCCATTTTCTGCGAGAGATGTCGAGCAGTTTGGGATTGTTCTCCCTCCAAGCCCATCATATATCCTCAAATTCTTTGTCCCGGTACCTGCTAAACTTTTCGAGGGTCGAGAATATAGGAAATTCAAACTTAAGAGCAAGGTTGTATTTGGAAGATGGAACGTTGACACTGTCCAAGGTTTTTCGGGTGTTGAAGTGGTTACTATTGAGCATCTGAAGAGAGAGGTTTTGATGGACGGCGGATCTCTTCGTTCGATGAGCAGTAAAGGTTCAGTTTAACGATTCATTCATGTGCGCATTATACCCAATTTTATACCCTCAACACATAAACGTCGTCGCATATCAGCATCTAGCTAGCATTCATTAATTTGACAACTTCTCTCTTCTATTTGTATCAATCTTACATACACTCCTTTGTACCCGTTATTCGTGTAATCTGTAGCATATTCTCTTCATTCTCGAATCACAATGTTATCGGTTACAGCGCCTTTTTTGGGAGGCCACCTGCACTCGGACGTTACGTAAACAACAATATCATGATCTTCTTTGACTCGGAACAGATTATTACACTGTTTATCCTCCTCCCATCTACAATATGCATCCATTGGTAGAAAGGTTACAGAACGCCTGCAACGTGTTGAATCACGTCCGTTCGCCGGTTTACATCAAGTCGCATGGATTCAGCAGGATCGCAACGCCCTGTTTCAGATGTTGACGAGCATGGTAGGGCCGTATTGGACGCAAAGGGCGAGCCATATACATCCATTCCTATTTACTTCGGGCTCGGTCACGAACCACCAACTCGTCTTCTCATAACTGCCGAGTTTAAAACCGCTTTCGCAGATATGAAAATCTGGTTCAATGGATTTGATGTTCCACCCACTGTCTTTGCCCCTGAAGACTTTGTATGGAATCGATTTTCTGCCCATACGACACAACATGTAGATGCGCGATCTACCGCACACTTGCCAACCAAAGGATTCATCCTTTTAGGCACTCCAGGAATCGGTAAGTCTCTCTGTTTAATATCGCGTTCTAACGGCTCAAGCTTACTGGCGTTCAACAGGGAAAAGTTTGTGTTTATACTACATTCTCATGGAACGGCTTCTCTCCCGTCGTCCTACCTTTTTCCAAACCAACCCGGATGCCGTCACATTCTGGTGCGAAGACGGTGTCTTTAGGATCGAGGCACGGAATGTAGATCTATACGCCGTGTTCGCTGATAACACCCCGACGGCCATTGTGACGGCTGACTATTGGTACCTTCTAGATTCAAATGAGTCCCTTATTTTCCCCAATCACCACATACGGGCAACGCGTGCTCGAGTTATACAGGCAGCATCTCCGCAACGGGAACATATACTTTGGGAGGGAAAGGAGAACAAATTAGTTTGTAAATGGTATATGAAACCGAGTCCACTGAAAGAACATTTGGCCATGTGCGTATATCAGTTAGCTTTGCTCGTGACATAAATTAACATTCTTTCGCAGGAGACAATTTCAGAAGAACCCATATACAGAGGCTCAATACATCAATTTTTACAACAATTTCGGTCCATCTGCACGTCTTCTCCGCCGTTGCGCGGGGCGTCCCCGCCAATACGAGTCCGAGTTAACGGGAAGGATAGAGAAACTTGACCTTGCCGCATTGGATGGTTTGCTCACCAGCACTCGGCGCATGAAGTTAGATGATCGGAATGTATCACACTGGATCTTTGGTTTATATCCGGGCATGCGGCGCAATCACATACGGCTGAACATATTTACACGACACATCTATGGACTCATCAAAAAGGCTTTTGGCGATGGATGGCAGAGTCAAGTTCGTGACGTGTATCGACTTCTTAAGTCGCGCTCAGATACCCGTAGTATGACTGGATATATCCTGGAGGATCAGTTGCACGGACTACTGACTCGTGGAGGTCGTTGGCACTTGACGGAGATGCGTTCAAAATCTGACGGGAGCAAGAATAACATCTACACGGCTGTCGCTAATGATAGCGACCCTAAATATCACCTCGTCTTAGGTCCTACTGCATTCGTTGCCGCTCTAGGGACCATCACTCCGGAGGATACTCCTCTCGACATTTATCGTTACGAAGAAAATGAAGAGATAGATTGGTACAAACCTGGGTACTATCAACCCATTTCACCAAATCAGGCTGTGATCGATTCTTTTGTCGTCGACCCACAGGAGCAGTCTGTTCATGTCTTCCAATTCGCCGTTTCAGAGGATCGTGAGGTCAAAGATTGCGGAATGGCATGGTTGAACTCCAGGTATAAAGATTGGAAGCTTCACTGTATCATCTTCTCCGACATCGACGATATCAAAGTTCCCATTTCGAGTACCTACGACATGATATGGACATCAAGATGGCATGTTCGTGTGTTAGAACATTGGTTGTTTCCATGAGTTTACTCCAGTCAATTACAGTGGAGTTTGTATAGTCTCCGTGGCGACCTCGAGGACGAAAGATAAAGTCGTTTCTTCCTTAGAGTATATGCATAGTGATCGTGACTCTACACCTAACATGAGTGATATGTATATAGTGAAAATGAAGCGTACGAGTATATGTAGCATGGAACAATCCTTCTCGGCCATTTTCAATTCTCTGTAATGTCCCGTCTATGCCCCGTATTAATACGCTAGAAGGGAACGACTATCTTCCCTTCCGCGGTCTGTGGAGGGGTGGAGGAGACTGGTATCAATAGTATCGTACTTATTTCCCGGAAATGTCGGTCACAAACACCTTGTCACTGGAGTTCTCACGAGGTTCAGCTTCTTCACCGATCAGAATCGTGCGAAATGTGGCGCGAAAGGTCTTTTGTTCTCTTTGACAGACAGAGGCTGACAAAAATATCGATGCGCTGTTAGGAGATAGCACAGGATAAACGAGACCTAATTTCGTCCCCAAAGATCGTGAAAAATGGGGTAAACCTTTACAATTAATCTATACTTTTTTGGCTCTGAATATTTCTTGAAAAGTCATGAAAATATGGTCAATCTACAATAAAAGTGTGAAAATATGGTAAAAAGTGCCAAAAATAAATTGACTTTCTCTGGTGGAAAGAGTGGCCGAAGATAGTACACTTTTTGACCGCCTTTTTGCCACTTTTCTGAGGGAAAATTTTGTCTGATCTACCCTGTGTAGACCATAGAGGATCCATTCAATATTTTCGACGAACCGGTACTTATGTAGGTAGTTGTTGTAGACGACGAAGACGTTTTAGACATGACTGTCGGCCCAAAACTTTTGATCCACATCGACCTTCCATCAAACTGATTCAAACAGTTAGATACTCATGCTCGGACCAGGATTGGCCAGGACCAGACCGGGGTGCTCCAGACAAATTCTGGACATTTTTTCAATCAAAATCTGTCCAAAAATTGGTGACAAAAGCAGTAAAACACGAGCCTTGGTGGAGATTTCGTCCTATAACTACCTAAATACGGGTGCGTGGGAAAGTTTCCATAGTTAACATACCCCCCCGGTTTCCACCGTCTGTTCATCGTCCCTTACAACGACGAGGAGCTTTCAGCAGCCTGGTCAACACTCATAAATTTGCTGTCTAACAGCAAGAAAAATGTCGCAATCATATTTTCCATCTTCCTCACGAGTTGCTTCGCCAACTCCGGTAGACTCAAAGTCACCTACTCAGGAGAAATTCAAAGCAGAGGATGTGCAAGGTGCATACGTCGAGCAGAAAGATAGGTGAGCACTATTGGTGTTATCGAAGGGATGGTCTATGTACTGCGATTTGGGATCTATATGTTGAGATCTTTTGTTCCGTGCATGCGGGAATAACTGGAGGTTGCGACATTGTTGTCAGGACCTGCCATGTTCATCGCGGTACATAGGACATTCTGCACGAAATAGACCCAACCAAACTAGCATACTAATGAGTCACTGTTCAGACTTTTGAACGCTATAGAGTTCACTCGGTCTATTCTCAACGACCTTCGGATCTTCAACAAGGAATCCTGGGTTGTTAGGTATCCTCAGTTGCGCGACACCCCTGCAGAGAAGGAGATTGACGAACAACCTGCTGTTGAAAACAAAACCTTGAAGTCTATCCGACGCACTAGCTTGCGTCGATCACTATCCTTCGCCGACGATCCCACCTTCCAGGCCGATGTGCTAGTAACACCCGCTCGAAAAGGTCTCGCTCGTTCCGTGACCCTTGCTTCAATAGCCGACGCACAGGAGGAGGCTGAAGACGACGAAGACCGTTTGATTTCCCCTTCAGATGTCGCCGACTTCCACGTCTTCCGACTTGATCTCAAACTCGGTTCTCATGGTTCATCAGCCTCACCAGCCGCCCTTGTCTCTCAACTTGAAAAGTCATCGATTGCCAACTTATTGGATGATCGAATTGGAGCTGCAGTCAACCATATCGACAAACTCAAGGCCCGTGTCGAGGATACTGCATCGAAGGTTCTTGTCACTGGAGACCTTAACGCCGGAAAGTCGACCTTCGTAAATGCACTTCTCCGAAGAGAAGTCATGCCTGTTGATCAGCAGCCTTGCACAACAGCGTTCTGCGAGGTTCATGATGCGTCCGAAAACAATGGCAAGGAAGAGCTTCACATTCTGAAGGAAGGTGTCACTTACTCCAAGGATGATGAGACTACCTTCACACGCGCGGAGCTCTCAGAGCTTGAAAATATCGTTTCGGAAAACGAGAACGTTCAGCAGATGCTTAAGGTATATCTTGCTGATGGTCGACCTCCAGCCGAGTCCCTTCTTAACAACGGCGTTGTCGATATCTCTCTTATCGACGCTCCCGGTCTCAACAGGGATAGCATGAAGACAACCGCTTTATTCGCTCGTCAGGAAGAAATCGACGTCGTTGTTTTCGTCGTCTCGGCTGAGAACCACTTTACCTTGTCGGCTAAAGAATTTTTGTGGAACGCCAGCAACGAGAAAGCCTATCTGTTTATTGTTGTCAACAAGTACGAGCACATCAGAGACAAGGCAAAGTGCAAGCGTCTTGTGCTCGAGCAGATTAAGCAACTTAGCCCTCGTACCTATGAGGATGCCGAGGATTTGGTTCACTTCGTTGATTCTTCTGTAGCTCTCCAATCAGGCTCCTCCTCCTTCGACAACCTCGAGTCTTCCCTCCGTTCATTCGTCCTTGTCAAGCGCGCTAAATCCAAACTTCACCCTGCCTCCACTTATCTTACTCACCTCCTTTCCGATGTCGATCTTCTCGTTGGTGCAAACGCTATCGTCGCACAATCTGAGCTCGATCGTGCTCAGCAAGATCTCAAGTCGGCTCGTCCTGTCCTCGAAAAGATGAAGAACGGTCGGGAGGCATTGGAGGAAAATTTGGAACATGTTGAGGAAACTGGAGCTTCTCATGCTGCTGCTCGCACGAAAGATATCCTCAACGACGCTCTTGACCGAGTCGGACAAGGTAAACTTGGTGTCGATAAGTCTATCGTCTCGTTGCCCTCGTACCCCGGTCTTTTGGGTCTTTGGGATTATGCCAAGGATGTTAGACGCGCTCTTTTGACTAGCATTGACCTTGCCGTTAAGCTTGCAGAAGACGAGGCTAGAGAAACTACTTCTGAGGGCGTCAACAAGATTGTTCAGCTCGGTGACGAACATCTTCCAGAGGGTGTGGAGAGATCTCGTCGTGTCTTCATGCCAGAGGCCATGTTCAACCTTCGCACGGACAAGAACACAAGGAGGAAGTCTGGTCGCCGACAATCTGGTGCTATCGTTGCTGGAGGAATTCACGGTCTTGGTATCGGCCTCGCTCAGCGTCCGGAGATGTTAGAGATTACTTTCTTCGATCTTTTCGATGTTCAACACCAGTTCTGGTTGCATTTCGGTGACAAGACTTCTGAAAATGAGGATCCAAGTCTCACTGCTTTGAGCGTCGCATCAGTTGGTTTAGGCGCTCTGACCATGGTTGGTGGCAAGACACTTGGAGCTCGCAGTTTGATTGAGGGTATCGTTCGTCTGAGCGATTTACTCGGCAATGAAACTGCTCGCAAGTGGGCCGCCCCTGTCGCCGGTGCTATCGCTATTGGTATCACTGCGTACTTCGTCTTGGAGCTTCCCAGTTCAATACCAAGGACTGTTGGTCGTCGTATTCGTACTTCGTTGTTGAAGGAACAAGAGGAGAAGGCGGAAGATTCGTTTGTTGATGCTCATTCTATGAGGATTAGCAGGGAGACCCGGAAAGTGTTGAGGTTGGCATCGTGGGATCTGAAAGAACGTTTCCGAGGTGCCATGGATGAGAGAGGAAAGGAGGTTAAAGGAGCTGAGGAGCTCGAGAAGAAAGCTAAGAAGGCGGTCGAGTGGTTCAAGGAGGTCGAACAGCGTGCAAATCAAGTCAGGCAGACGGTCGAACAAATCAGCTCAGCTTGAATATCAACATCAATATAGACGATAAATCCCCAATATTCACGGTTATGCTTATTCCATTTTCTTGTTTTCTTTTTGTATCTTTCTGTTGATGATCTGTTCACTTCCTACCTCACTTCTATGCTCCCCTTCATACCCTGATCAGTGGTTTGGGTTGAATCGCCTTTCTGTTTATCTTAACTTTCTTCTCCACTATCACAGGTGCTCTCCACATGTCTCGCTTTGTGCCTCCAAACACTCTTTGTTTTATCATTTTTTCTCCTCCCCTTATAATCTTCCCTGGTAACGTACTTCACGATTATTGGAATGTATTACTTGTACGATTCAGATGTTGTCAATGCAATCTGTCTTGGAGAAGAATCAGTCTCTCCTCGACATTACACGTTACGCTATGATCACAACGTCGAGAGATCTGTTCAAAAAGATGCAAATGACTCTGTTTCACAAGTCCACTAGAAATCTAATACTACAATTTTTAAGTTGAGGAGCTTGCGGTGAGGATCAGACATCACAAAATTAGAAGTAGAGTTAAAGAAATTGTCGTACATTCTGGATTATAAATTACATACATGCCTTATAAGCAGAAAGCGAGCTAACCCATCTATACACTACGGTCAAGACGGACTAACGATATTTTTCTGGAACGCTTGAAAGAGTGACGGAGGTGAGAGCTGTGACATGAGAGGTATATAACATCACGACAGATGTTGAGAGGGGAAGGGAAAGCTGGAGACCAGAGCCATAATGAGTGTCGCCATAATAAAATCAAGTTCGAGAATATCAAACCAAGAAATAGTGATAAGGAGAAGAAAGAAGGAAAAGAGAAACAAAAAATCATTGCAGCACCGTTAGGCTGTATATTGCGATGGGAAACACGAAAGAACTTTCTTCGCGTCCGGATTCTTGAAAAATTAAGAGGAGGGTGATGTGAGCCCTGCGTTCTCCATGCCCATCTTCTTCCGCACGATTTCGAACGTCTTAAGCATCTTCCTCCTCGCCCCCAGGGCAGCGACTCCCTTCGCCTCAAGCGCGGCTTCATCCAAAATAACAATATCCTTCCAGTTCATACCCTCAAAGTTAGGAGTGTACTTGTGTAGCCTCAAACTCCTCAGCCAGGCAGGAATATCCTCCAAGATCTTAGGATCAACATCCTCTTCATCTTTCCTTGAGTCCCTCGTACTTGACGCCTTGGTACCAGGCGAACGGACACTCGTGCGTCCACTACGCACACTTGGAGACTGTTGGGATTGCATCCCCAACCCGAATGCACCTAACCCATTGTGTCCAAGTTGTCCTGCTGCAGCCATTTGCATCGCAAGGATCTGCTCCGGCGAGAGACCCATAGCGGCGAGGTTGGGCATATTGAACATGCCGTTGAAGGGACTCATAGGAGCCATGCCAGCGGCGGCCAAAGCGGCCATGTTGAGACCGCCACCAGGCATGCCCATACCCAAACCATTGTTGCCCATACCGAAACCACCCATACCGAGCCCGTTCATGCCACCGTCGTCGTTGAACCGGCCCGAAGTATTAGAGAGCGCCGGGCTCCGAGCACCATTCCATCCACCTTGGCCAGCAAAACCATTCGTATTACCTCCACCACTGACGTTCCTTAAGCCGCCGTTGCGATGGTTGTTGTTATGTTGTCCCTGATGACGATTGGGGACAGAAAGATTGTTGTCATCACCGTATGCACTGTGGGAGGTGTCGCTAGCATTAGAGTCGTTACCAACATTGCCACGTGGGAGACGGGGAATCCTCTTAGGAGGATCGGAAATAAGTGGGACACCACCACCATTGTTAGCGTTGTTGGTCCATTCATTCAATTTGGCAGCGGCAGCATCCAAACTTTGATTACCAGTGGCGTCTTTGTTGAACATAGGAATTAGGGGAGTGTTGACCTGACTTGCCCAACTATCACCAACCATTGGAGAAAGACCATCGGCGCGAGGAGAGAAAGCTTTCGCAGCGCCAGAGAAATCAGTGCTTTTAGGACGAGAAGCGCTGGTGGCAGACGGGACGGTGATTTCCTGGCTGGGTGAAGATGATTCGTCGACTTGACCGAGTTGGTTGGATCCTGAACCCCAGGTGTTGCGATCACCAACAGTGGTAGCTAAAGCAGGAGCCGAGATTCTGTGAACAGCATTGCTTGCCTTGAGCTTAGCTCTTTGTTGGGCCAATGTAGCAGCGGGATCGTGACCCCCGGCAGAGGGCAAATTATTCGCAGTATCCGGAGAAAGAAAGCCTCCTGAGAAATTGCGAGCAGTTGGGGATGCGGGCAAATTGGATTTTAAGCCCGGCGACTTCAAACTCATCTGCGCGAGTTTGGCTTCCATTTGACTCTGCATAGATCCTGAAACCGAAAGATGAGACAGGCTAAACACACAAACGTTCCGATCAAGACGTACCTCCCACGGCAGGACTGAGTAAAGCAGTCATAGGATCGGCTCTAGCCATCTGCTGAAGGACGGTAATGAAGAACCGAATCTGAACTTGGGTAGAATGTTGTAAAAGACTGTAAAGAGCGGCTGTGCGCTCGGCTTCAGACAAGACCTTGAACCCTGCAAAGAAAGAAAGGTGAGATATTTTCACTGAGAATCGTTTTTGAGATATTTACATTGCTCGATTGCGCTCAACTCCTCTTTGAAGTTGACGTCGAGGGAGGCAGCGGCCATCTCTTCCTAAACACGCCATCAATAACGGCATTTCCAAAAATAGGTGCGCTATTGTACTCAGTACTCACCAAAGTGTGCTCGTAATTCTGGAGATTTTCGAACCATTGATCGATGGCCTCAGCTGGAGCGGCGTGTAAGACAAAAGAAAAAAGATTCGAGACAAGGGTTGCTTACCTTCAGGGGTTTGGAACAGCGAAGGACTTCCCAAGAGCTCGCTAGTGGGACGACCACCACCAGAGATAGCACCAGGGCGAGGGGAAGCAGGAGGAAGGCCTTGAGCACCAACGGGTCTAGCAGAGGGACCCATAGAAGCTCTGAAATTGGGAGACCTGCCGTTGGGGTTTGGACCAGGAGAAGGGCTTGGGCTTGGAGGGTGAAGGGAAGACATAATCTCAGATGTCCTGCTAGGATAGAAGATAGAAGTAGAAAGCTGATAAAGGCGACGTCGAGTCGGTGTGGGTTGCTAGAAGTCAAACGGTACGAATAAACCGCAAAATGTGTTTTGTTTTCGTACTACGGTTGCGTCTAGACGAGACCAGCGGAGCCTGCCGGTCTAGCGAATGACAAAGTCGGCGAAGACGACGATTGGAATGTGTTCTACAGAATTTGAAGAGCGACGACGGAGCTTTCAAGAGCGGATGCTGCGATGGCAGCTGGCAGTTAAGGAGAATCAGAGATTTCGCAGGAGGAGAGTAAGTATCTAAAACCAACAGCCACATCCAAACAAACACAAACAAAGGGTGGCTGTGGTAAGTCTGTGGCAGTGGTATCTTTACCTCCTCCATCCATCAAGACAGATCAAGACCTCGAAGTTTCAGCTTGTGATGGTCATTTTTGAATGATGCTTTGTGGGCGTATATCAGGTCGTAAGTCGTTTTCAGTGCTCTTTTCTCCTCTAAGCCACAAAGTTAATCAATTTCGGTGAAGATTTAGATAGACTCGTTCATGTAGACACATCGCATATTTTTTCAAGCAATACAAATACAAACTTTATCGGTCCTCGGAATCGTACAGCCCTCTGTGAGGCCTCTCCGATTTTGGTCTACGGGTTTTGTAGGATCGTTTTATTGATTATATCCTTCAGGGTATTTCCAAATCTCATGCTATTTATCGCAGTTGCATCAACATATATCCCAGTTCTCTAGTCAATCTACCGCTATTTTCAATGGTATGTTCTCCAATCTATCGCTCGCAAAAGATTGTAACGCATTGGGTGGGAATGCCGTTCAATAGTAAGTACATAGCTCAACGTCAGGTACCTAAGCTTAAAGCAGTAGGAAGCCGCTGGCTTGCGATTCTCGCCCACCTAATCCGGAGAGTGTCTACTCAACGCCGCATTCTCGCGTCTCCTTTTTTTGGTGGAGCGTTTCGTCTACGACGATCTTAGCTTCAGGATAGCGACATAGTCGCCCTCCCTCAACCCGCAGTTTCAACCAAGGACATAGCCCTTGGAGCCTTAATACACCACGAGGAAACGCATTCACGCACAGAGTGTGGGACTCGAAACCATAACCAGCGAATAACCGACAGTTTTCTTCATCTTCACCTCCATACTTACCCTATCCCTAACTCTCTTCTCATCCGCTCGAACGGTTTAATACCCACTAAAACCCCGCTTTCCATAGACCAGTCATCTGGAAGGTCGTTTTTATTTTTTAGGACACGCGACCATGTCCCCAGGATTTTTCTTTTTGGATCGCCTTTCTCCTATATCTCTTTTTGTTTGTCAGACGTCTATCCTTATCCAGTCTTCTGTTGATCATGTTAGACCATTTATTACATATTTCTTGGTTCGCTATCGCATTGCCATCTCTCGCAACTACTCTTTCACACCGTAGCTTCCGTATGAGGTGCGCCGATTCTGATATTATAATTTTGTATAACCTGTTTGCTCCTGACAGGACTCTCTCTTCTTGTCTGAAGTTTGCAAGTCCGCATCCTAGGATGCTTCCAATTATTGGGTTGTACCATTCTAGCCCGTTTTCCTCCAGGATTCCTCTGCTAGGTTCCATATTATTTCTCCCGCTGGTGAGTCGCATTCGGTCAGTATGTGCTCCATAGATTCGATGCACCCGCACTGTTAACATTCGCTCCTTTCAAAATAGGCCCATATCGGTCTCTATCTTCAGGTAAGACTTTAAAGTCATCAGGCTTGTCACTTCATTCCTTGCTATAATATCTAACACCTTTTTTCCTCCTGTAGACATCGGTTGTTGCAAATGGCTCATTGCGATTTGAGGGTTTGTTGATTCCCCCCGCATAAAGATGGGTTGTCTTTTTGTAAGTCTTTCTTCAACATGTTTTGGCATCCCCTGTACCTGTGTTAGGTATTGTGTTAATCCTCCAAATTCTAGATTTGCTACACATCTCTTTCCCTCGTGCGTGAGGCCACTTCCATTCCAGTAGTTTAGGCGGTTGTCCAAGTCCTCAAGGATCGCTGACCATGGCGCTTCCACTTCGACGTTATCCCCATACCAGGCTCCTAGGATCCTTTCTGCCTCACCGTCTGGTGTTATCCTCCATTCAACCGGAAGCGGTGTACCATCAGGTTTCTTCTCGCGTCTCCTTTAGGCGGTTCAAAGGGTGGCTTGCACTGCCAACTACACTAGTCCGAAGTTTACAGGGTAAGAGTGATTGTTTTGTGATTGCACATCCTTGATACTGATTGTTGACCAATGAGCGGTGTCATAAGTTTCTAACGTTGAGAGTTTTCCGATCTCAAGTGGTCATACATCAAATCCGAACGAGAGGCCACTTCGTCATTCTGTGCATATAGTTGCTTATGTTTCGCTCGATCATGGCTCCCCAGCAGAATCACGGAGACTCACCGCTCTGTTACTTCATCTGGCTTCACCCCGGGAGTCACGCAGAACGCTACTCGACTTGAATATCGGAGAACCTTTCACTCACCCGTCTAGATTATAATGCGCCGAAATTGTCACAAACAAGTCTATGAAATGTTTTGACTCTATACATTATTTTCTTCCAAGGTGCAGACGATCTCACTTCGCAGAGCTGCCTTTTGAACCTCGCGATAGGTATAGCTCGGTACCGGAGAATGATCGTTGGCACTGTGCGTTTCATATTAACAAACGCTTTCAAGAAATCCTGGTAACAAAATGCCGTCCTGTAAACACTGGACATCCTCCCTATCGCCAAGAACTCTCCACGGAATGACCTATTCTCGGAGTTGGACGTTGGACAGCTGTATCCACATCTACCGAGCTACTCCCGAGCTCAATTCATTAGTGTTTTGATCTCGATATACACCTAGGTGTGATCAGACATTTGGTCAACAATCAAGAATCTGGATATTCCATTATAATCGTGAGTGCGCAATCGACGCTCATCATAGTTTGCTACTGTGACGGCGTGTTTAACGGTCAGATATCTATCGAAGGCTGGTGCGACTAGGTGCGACTGTGGTGCACGGGTCTTCAGCTCCTGATGCATTCTGTCTCGGTAGTAGAACGTGTGTGACTTTCCTCCGGTTTATAGCTAAATGATCACTGATGTATATTTTCAGACAGACATATCTCCACGCCTCATCACTCAAAACAGTTTCCCACTTTAGGACCCTCCAAGCTTATACTTTCACTCAATCTTAGCCATCCAATCACAAGCGATCTACACCTCTCTTCCTTGCCTCGGCGAGTCTCCACTACACTTCGTCCCGTATCCTGTCGCTCGTAAACCGGGGACAGCGAGCAAAATAGATGGGTACGAGACCAGCTTTCCGAATCCTCGAATCGTATAAGGTGACCTATCTACTTTGAGAATACTGAGACCTATTGCTTATTTTATGCATTGTATCCTTCTATCTATCGTATCGCCGCTTTTCTATGTGGCTCAGTTCACATGGACTGTCCAATCAAGATGTCCAGAGCTCTTTGAACGGGGCTACGTACATACATGAGTACCATAAGAATGATCGACAGCGTGCCGGAAGTACTATGTCAGTATCATAATGAACTGTTCTGATTATAGAGCTGATGCTTCTATACTCAGGGACGCCACGTAGGCCACTTTGTTACTCGGTGATAATACAACCTATCTCCCGTTGTATGTAGTTGACCACAAATTCGCTCCTGAAATTAATATTACATAGCATGTGCAAAAGTGAGTGATAGCTTACAAATGATTGATGCTAACACGCTGTCAGGTACCTCCCGAGGAAGCCTGTGGACAATTGAGGATGTATTGCGGCTTGTTTGTATTCCTCCATCTGCGTTCCTTGACATATGCCCATCAAGGACAAGGACAAGACTCCCAATAACTTCGTCCGCAACTTCTATCGCCCTTTCAGAGATTCTGGACTTGAACAATGTAGGTACCTGTTTCTTATTGATAGCTGTCATTCCACAGTGAAGTCTGTCAGCGAATCGCTTTTTTTCTCCTTAAAACCGTCCGAAGTCTGCACCTGGGACTCCCCCTTGGTCGTCCTTCTCGATTTGACCAGTCCGCTCTTTCTTCTCTTTTTTGCTCAACCTTTGGACTAACTCTTTCAAGATGTTACCTCGGCCAACAACCATTGTGCTCGGTTTGTCTCTGGCTATTGTGGCCAGCGCGCAGTACAATATACTGAAAGAATACGCTGGACAAACATTCTTTGATGAATGGAATTTCTACAATAACTGTAGGTCTAAATTTTGATTTATCTCACTCCAAACTGACACTTTTCTACAGTCGATAACTTGACGAATGGAAATACAAAGTATGTTTTCGTATTTTTCGATGAACAAAAATCAGGGTAACCTTTTCGCAGTTACGTCAGTGCGAAAGATGCCGCGTCGTTGAAACTCGCTTTCATTAATGATGCCGGGAACGCTGTTATGAAAGTCGACAATACAAGTAGTCTGAAGTTCCCTCAAAGACGTAATTCTATCCGAATAAACACAAAGGATAGATTCACCGTTGGAACCGTTTGGATCGCTGATATGGTTCATGTACCGTATGGTGTAAGCTCTCAAAAGGATCTTGAATGTTCAACGAGAATAGCTGATGATAGTGTCATGTCCATTTTCTAGTGCTCTACATGGCCTGCGTTCTGGTCGTCTGCACCTACGTGGCCTGATGGCGGTGAGATTGATACTTTCGAAGGTGTCAATCAAGTTACTATGAATCAAATGGGTTTGCATGCAAGCAATGTACGTTCGCAGTTTTTCGTGCTGATCGAGAGGCTGAACATCAACGTTTTAGGGCTGTGTGCACTCGAATAGTTCGGTGCAATCAAGTACTCTGATCAACTCCACCGACTGTTCCATTTTTGCGAACTCGAACGAGGGTTGCATCATCACAAACCCAACAACAAAGTCTTATGGTCTCCCTTTCTCTCAAGCGGGTGGAGGCGTATGGGTCACAGAGTTTGCTACGAAGGGAATCTCGTGAGTCGAAACAATGTTGACCTTCATGATCGGTTATGTTGATCTATCCCCCAGGATATGGTTCTTTACAGTATGTATTGGACTCATAGAATCGAGTATTCCAACTTAATTCTATTTTCTAGCGTTCCAACATTCCTGATATGTTGCAAGGTAATGCTACTGTTATCGATACCGCACAATTAGGTATCCCGGTAGCAAATTGGCCATCGGACGGATGTGCGATCAATGAATTCTTCGAACCTCAATCCCTCATCTTTGATATCGCACTGTGTGGAGGTAATTTTCATCATGAGATCCTTTATGCATTGCTCTCATCACTTATTTCCCTCCCCGTACAGATTACGCTGGAAATGCCAACTCGTTCTACCAAACATGCACAGGAGTTTGTTATCAAGATTGGGTCCTCGGAGACCCTTCTAATTTCGACACAGCTTACTTTGAAGTGTCGCATGTTAGAGTGTATGGAGTTCCTGGAGAACTCACCGTTATCTCATCCGACGCACCACGGTCGATAACTCGTTCCTCCATACTAGTCGCAAGTGTTGTTACCATTTTCCTTTTCACTCTTTCTTTTTTCTAGGGATTTTGGAAGAGGTTTTCAGGATTTGATTGTGGATATACTATGTATTTTGCATCTCGATTGTTTGCTGTATTAGATCTAGATTGACACTCGTTTCACTTTGACATACAAAGTTTCGCTCAGTTGTTATAGCCGTCCCATAGATTTCGACTACATCTTCGTTGTGTACTAGGATAAGGATATCAAAAAAGTCGATATGTAACTAGAATTTCACGACAGTGACCCACTTTTTGACAAAAATTCGGATGAGTATCGCTGTTACCGAACAATGAGACGTGGTTTGATTTGTAGCCCTTGAAGATTTGTGCACATCACACATAAGAAGGATGTGTATAGACGACAGTCTCCGGTGACCTAGCACCTTCAATCTTTGTATTTAGACCGCTCATATGAACACGGTAAGACACAAGCCAACGAGAAACAAGCTACACTGTAACTAAAGCAATAGAAAAAAAGAAAGAAAGAACACGTTTAACGACACAGCGTCACGAAAAATATATGCATCGAGCAAAATTATACTTGTCATAAGTATGCACCAACAACCTCGGGTAGAAGCTTTGAGTTTAAGTTCATCCTTGAAGAGCCTTCTGTTGAGCTTGAAGGGTGGTTGAAACAGCTGGACAGCCCTTTCCAGGTCCGTTTAAGTTTTGAAGGCTAATAAGCGCGGCATTGATACGAGCCAGTTGAGATTGTGTTGAGTTATCCAGGGGGAAACTAACTTGGACACTAGGGCTATATTTGGAGTTGAGTTCATCGCCCACTGTCAAATAGAGATAGTGAAGATATGATACTTACTTGTTAACAGCATGACCAGCTTGAACGTCAGCGACTAGATGTTGGATGAAATCATCACGAGCAGGAGGGCAAGCACATGGAATCTTAATAGGCTGTCCATTGGCACCTATCCAAGATTTGATCAATACTTGAATCCTCTTGCGACTGAGCTAATACTGATGCTTACCATTCACAGCACCATCACAGTCACCAGTACCTGTAGGGTTTACACCTGATTGGAATCCAAGGTCGGGAGCCAAACGAGATATGTCAGCGGCAGAAGGGGCACCAGATGCAGGAGCAGCGGCGGCAACTGCAGAAGTTGCGGCAGGGGCAGCAGAGGTCTTAGCTGGAGCGGGAGAAGCCGAAGCAGAGGCAGCGGTTCCAGCTTGAATAGCCTTGGCTTGAGCTTGCAATGTTGTTGATACGATTGGGCAGCCTTTTCCAGGACCGTTCAAGTTCTGGAGAGAGATACTAGCAGCGGTGATACGAGCAAGCTGAGAGTTCACAGAATTGTCAGTGGGGAACGAGACTTGGACGGTAGGGTTGTTAACGGCGTGACCAGCTTGAACATCTGCGATCAAGTGCTATGGCGATCGAATATCAGTATCGGCAAGACTACAGAGGAGACTCGCGAGGCCGACCAACATACCTGAAGGAAAACGTCCTTGGAAGGAGGGCAAGCACATGGAACCTTGATAGGTTTGCCATCAGCACCGTTGACAGCGCCATCACAATCACCGGTTCCTGTTCGAGTCGTTAGATCAACATATGGGACTTATTGCAAGACTTCAACTCACCAGTGGGATTCACACCAGACTGGAAGCCAAGGTCGGGTGCCAAACTGGTAATTTCGGCTGCAGAAGGGGCTCCGGAGGTAGCAGCTTGATTAGTAGCAGGTGCAGAAGGAGCGGCCGCGGCAACTTGAGAGGTGACAGGTGCAGAAGACGAAGCAGCTGGAGCTGCAGTCCCATCTTGAATAGCTTTAGCCTGAGCCTGTAAAGTAGTGGAAACGATAGGGCAACCCTTTCCAGGACCGTTCAAGTTCTGGAGAGCGATGCTTGCCGCAGTGATACGAGCCAGCTGTGAGTTCTTAGAATCGTCGGTAGGGAAGGTCACTGCGACGGTTGGGTTGTTAACAGCGTGTCCTGCTTGAACGTCACCAATTAAATGCTAAAGAATTATTCTAGTCAGAATTTGGTTCAAACCCTCTACTGCTGAGCATGTACCTGGATGAAGACATCCTGAGTTGGAGGGCAAGCGCAAGGTACTTTGATGGGTTTGCCGTCCGCACCGTTGACAGCACCATCGCAGTCGCCGGTTCCTGTAAAACAAAAAGGTTACAAAGTTCAGGAGTTTCAACCATGCTGCTAACCTGTGGGATTCACACCAGATTGGAAACCAAGGTTTGGTGCCAAGCGAGTGATATCAGCAGCTGAAGGAACATCTGAGCCTGGGGACGCAGCGGCAGCAGCAGGCGCGGCTTGTGAGGCTGCTGGCGTCGACGCAGCGGACGATGGTGCAGCAGCAGTTCCATTGTCAGATTCAGCGTTGATGGCCGCGTTTTGTGCGGAGAACGTTGTGGAAGCAACAGGACAACCTTTTCCAGGGCCGTTCAAGTTCTGCAAAGTGACGGCAGCGGCATTAAGACGAGCAGATTGTGAAGCTTTCGAGCTGTCAGTTGGGAACGAAAGATGAACGGATGGGTTGTTGATAACAAATCCAGCAGCGACGTTCTTGTTCAGCTCCTATTGTTCGACAAAAAAGAAAATTAAATTAAGAAATATTGTTGAAATGAGTAGCATTGCATACCTGGATGAACTGGTCACGATCAGGCGGACAAGCACAAGGAATCTTGATGGGTTGGCCATTTGTGCCATTGATTCCATCGCAATCTCTAAAGCATTTTGTATGTTAGAAAATCGGCGTCTCCCATGAAAATATCAACATACCCAGTTCCTGTTGGGTTAAGTCCAGATTGAAGACCAAATTCTGGTACCAAGCTTGGATCTACATCTCTTCGTACAGGTCTCGATGTCACTGAGGCAGCGTACAATGCAGCAGCTGATAAAACAAAGGTGGGAAACTTCATGTTGATAATTGAAAGAATGTGATGAAAAATAAAGCTGAGAGGCAAACTCGTTCAATCAAGAACGTATAGCAAGGAATGTAATGGAACTTGAATGGCAAGAGATTGTACTGCGTCTACGCGTGAAGAGCGAGGCGTACTCAGTACAGCCAAAAAGAAAGGAAGGAGTGGAGGGAGAAGGGAGAACTGTCGAGGGGTGAAGAATCCGAGATGTGAACATGCCGAGTCTTTTATACTTACAGCTGTTTGCAAAACGATAGGCCCCTTGGAAAATGTGTCGCACAGGTTCGGTGTTTGAATCGAACAAAGATCTGGTTCGAGCCGCCATCGGAACAAGGTCAGGTGAACTTGTGTGATGAGCAGTGACAAGGGAGTTGGCAAGAATCCTATTGTCTGCCCTAGTGACATCCTGTGACGATACTCCGCCAGATCTGAGTCGATCCAAACACCGAACCTAACCGACTGTAAGTGTAAAATGATGAAGGGGCCTATCGTTATGCAAACAGCTGTAACGAACCTTGTCTTTTACACGTGCAAATTGATAGGGAAAACTTGAACCTTGAAACTAAAGTTAGCGCGAATAAAGCGAAAAATTTCCCAGTTGTCATGGCTCCCGAGGATGTACTATTCGTTCACTGAACTCGCGGGGTCATTTCATAGCGACCACTGTGACCGCTGCCATTGATCTTGCCTCCGACAGGCTTTTATAACCGGTTGAATGTTGAAACATGTCTACGGAACACTCGAGTTTTCGCAATCATCGAGACAAGGGTTTTGATGGGCCAATGATGGCTAGCGCGGCAGTCGTTGAAGGCGTCTGAAGACAAAAGATTTCTTTATCAACTTGAAAGTCGCTCAGACTCAGAGTTCAGTCAATCCTAACCCCATATTCCACAGTATTGTTCGGGTTCAAACGTTGTAGGAATGATTTATATGAAGGGCTAAGCCTTAGGTCGGATGATAAAGAGACTAAGAGGAGGGGGCGGTGGGCGGAAGCGGATTCATGCTGGAAGAAAGCTTGCGATGGAAGATTTCGATATCGGAGGTTCAACATGGTGGAGGTTGAGAGGATTAGGGTGACTCATGCACCAAGAAAAATGCAATTCCAACGAGCAATACATTGAAATAGCTAGTCAGGCAGAAAAATTTGATGTTTCCTGCCTTGAAAATAAACCCTACCTCACCCGACAATCTAAATCTATGCTTGTCAGCCCACGATATCCACCCAAAGCAAAGGTAATATACATACCTCGACAAAGAACACGAAGGTCAACAGTTCCAACGCCGAGA